>PVJL010000450.1:0-23306 GCA_004026885.1 Lyroderma lyra | reverse complement strand
GATATACAAGTCCAGGAAACATAGAGAATCCCAAACAAGATCATCCCAAACAGAAACACATTGAGACACATCATAATTAAAATGGCAAAAGTTAAAGAAAAAGAGAAAATTCTAGTAACAGCAAGAGAAATGCAAGCAGTACGTATAAGGGGACATCCATTAGACTCTCAGCTGATTTATCATCAGAAACTTTAAAGGCCAGAAGGAATTGGCAGAAAATATTCAATGTGATGAAAATCAAGGATCTACAACCAAGAATAATGTATCCAGCAAGGCTAGCATTCAAAGTTGAAGCAGATGAAGAGCTTCTCAGATAAGAAAAAACTAAAGTTCATTACCACCAAACCAGTACTACAAAGAATGTTAGAGGGACTTCTTTAAGATGGGAGGAGGGATGGGAGAGTGGGTAGAATAAGGGAAAGGATGGAGAAGTTTAGTTTGATTGTTACAAGGCAGTAATCATGGGGATGTAGAGTATAACATGGTGTATAGTCAATAATGTTGCAATAACTTTGTGTGGTGTTAGATGGGTACTAGATTTGTTGGGGTGATGAGAGGAGAGCTGGAAGGGTGGGTAAAAATGGGGAAGAAATCAAGAAGTACAAATTCATAGTCACAGAAGAGTCACAGGGATATAAAATGCAGCATAGGGCACACAGTCAACAACATTGTCATAACTATATATGGTGTCAGAGGGGAACCAGATGTATCAGAATAAGTTATATAATTTACTCATCATGTGCTATACATCTAAAATCATTATAATATTGTATGTAAAATGTAATTACTAAAAAAAGAATAAAAGAAGGGTTACATTTTAAATATAAACTAAATACTGTAGTCTTTCAAAGAATGAGGAAGATAGATTTAGTTGTGGATTTGTCTCCTTATCTCCCAATTTATATATAATTATGTTGTGATCCAAGAATTAAAAAGGGTCTGGAGTTTTTATTTTAATATAAGGACAGAGTGCCTTATGGATGCTTACTAAATGCCCCAAGTGCTTGAATAGCAATGACTCTGGTCATGTAGTATTAATAGTTACTGGATTTCTCAATTTTTAAAGCTTAGGAATGCTTAAATTTTTATTTTTAATAAAAATAAAATAGCAATAATTGTAAAAGCTAACATTCATTGAGCACTGACCATGTTCAGACACCATTCTAAGAGATTTTACCTTATTTAACCCATCTTACTGATGCTATTGTTACCCCATTTTAGAGATGAGGAAATTGAGGCCAAAGGAGGATAAATACCTCAGCCAAGTTCGCACAGCCCGTGAGCAATGAAGCCAGGTTTCTGAATCCCAAGCTTCCCCACTTGATTGCAGCTGACTACTTAAGTCTTTACCTTCAAGTCTTCTTTAGTCCTCTCAATGACAGCACAATAAAAAGAGATTAGGAATTTTTAATTTCTAAACATGCCATGGAGGTTTGTGGTTGGCTGTGAGGACTTTAAAAGTGATTTGACTGGACTACAGTTCAAATATATGAGCCTTTGATTGTTATAGGGACAATATTTTCCCTTTCTCCATGTGTTGTTCTTTCTGCTTTATGGGCCGTAACTCTATTTTGATTATTATTATTATTTTTTGTTCCCTCCAAGTAATCTGCTTGAAGCACCACATGCAATTATCACTCAGAAAATGATTCTGACATTTTGAAAAGACAAATGTCCTTCATGGGTTGTGATATTGGGTTTATTCTTTCCTCTATGTTCTTTCAAAGGATGAATTTATTCTTCAAATAAGCTTCCAGCTGCTTTCTGTGTAGAGATTATGGTGGAAATCCCCTCTTATGAGGTCCAGTAGGATCACTGAATTCAATTGACAAGAACTGTCCAGCTCACCAAGATGTCAGAGAAGATCATGAAAGAGAAAGAAAAGAAAAGACAATGATAAGGAACAGTTTATAAACAAAATGTAACCTCTCTGCAGACTCTTTCTGTCTCCTTTTGTATTGAAAATTTGGAAATTTCTTGCATTTAGGGCAAGATGTACTGTAACTTTTGAATCAAATTATTGGTAATTAGCCCCAGTTTACATTGGAGGAGGCGCTGACCATGCCTGTGGAATGGTAGCAGTGTTTGTAATTTATACACCATCCAATTCCAAAAAGTAGTTGAATGGTTACTCAACTGAGTTAAGCATTGATGAAGTAAACAGACCTACCTGAAAATAACAGTCTAATTTCTCGAGTCTCAACTCAGACGTCCTCTCCCATAGGATGCCTTCTTTGATCTTCCCAATAGGACGCAACCTCAGCTTACTGATGTGCAGCCCAAATGTGATCTTGTTCTTCCCTTTAAATAGTCCCTTGCTTTGGTGTATTTGGAAAAAGGGGGAGTTTGTCATATGCTTGTTCCAGTGTTTTCCAGTGACAGTCCTTGAGTCATATGGCTGTCACTGTCACTCTCTGCTTTCTGTGGGTTTTTCCTCCCTTTGCTGCCAGCCGGGCTGGGACCTGGTGAGGCAAGTGAGGCAGGTAAGGAGCAAGGTTTAGGCAGCCTTACTCTAAGGACTGTGTAGGTTTATGGTTGCTCTGTGGTAGTCCCAGCCCCTTTTAACAGCAAAGAGGGTGCAATGAAGATGCCCAGCATTTTTAAAGTGGAAAAGAGAGAAATGAAGGGCACTTCAGTCTCTTCTTGTTTTGTTCTCTGAGAAGACCAGAAAACCTCACTTGTCTTGGCCCTGAAATTGTACTTCAGTCTTTCAGTAAGGTGGGTGGAGGCTGAGCTGAATCACCTCAGTGTCAGTTTACTGCGGTGATTAAGAGTGCAAACTCTGGAGCTGGATATATTACTTAATTTCTTCCTACCTCCATTTCCTCACTCGTAGAATGGGGATAATGACACTAAAAGTATAGCCTACCTTGTAGGTTGTTGTGAGATAACACAGGCAAAGCACAAAGAGCAGCCCTGGCGCGCCCTAAATGCTCAATAAATCACAGATTTTCCTTCTACCCTCTATGCTATTCCCAGTTCCTGTCTCACATCAGTCCACAGCACCACGACCCAAAGCTGGAAAAATGTATTAAACTTTATAAGAAGGTTGGAGAAATTATGCAGACTTTTAAAAGACAGAGAATTTTAAATTATCAAGCAAAACATTATCTCCCCAAGATTCAAGAGGGAAACTCTCCAGAAGTAAAAGCCGAACAGGAAATGATGCACTTCCGGATCTTCCTCTCCGTCCTATGGCTTCCTGTCCTCTCCTGATGCACCTGCATTTAGACACAGGAGTGTCCAACCTTTTGGCTTCTCTGGGCCATGTTGGCAGAAGAATTGTCTTGGGCCACACATAAAATACATTAACACTAATGATAGCTGATGAGCTAAAAACAAAAAAAAAGTCGCAAAAAAAATCTCATAATTTTTTAAGAAAGTTTATGAATTTGTGTTGGGCCACATTCAAAGGTGTCTTGGTCTGCATGTGGCCCACAGACCGCAGGTGGGACAAGCTTGATTTAGAGTTTTCTGAAGCTCCTTCCACCACCACCTGCTTTGCAACAACCTCATTCTGTACTTGCAGAACTCTTGCCCTGGAATTCATCCCATTTCCCAACTAAATATTTCCCCAGACTGAGTATTTCAGATGAGAGCAGCACCCATGGCCACCAGCAGGACAGTCCAGGATGCCTGCTGGCAGCCCATGTCTAGCCTCCTATGAAGTCCCTGCCATGGAAGCTTCTGTTTACGTCTGTCACCTGTTGGTTTCACTATATGTCCTTCATTGCAGTTCTAAGAACCTATCTGTGACATTCAATGAGGACTTACTGTAGTTGGACACACTCTCAGTCACTTACACAACTTTCCTGTTCAAAAGAAAATAATTGTTTTAATTTATGCAAATGAATGCTCATACCTTAAATTCAGGTATGTTTAGTACTTTTATCTAGTTCCTTAAAATCACCTCTGTTTAAAATCTTTGTTTTAGGTCATATGACTCTCTATGACAAATTTACATATGAATTTACATCGGCTAAATCCGAGCACCGCAGGGAGCTAGCAGGGCTATGCTCCTTGCTGTTTATGTTTCAAAAGAGAAGGCTCCCAAGGCCTTGAGCAAAACATTTCTGAGTTGCAAAGCTGGCAAATAGCTTTCCCAGCTTTTGCAAAGATTTGCACACGTATCAAAGGGCAAAAGAAAGGATTCACCAACTATGGGCTTCTCACAGAAATGCTCTAAACAGGAGAAGAGAGGGATGAAGCCTTTTTCCCTTTCAACAACAAGAAAATTCTAAATGTTTTTATTTACCTTTACCATTATTCAGAAACCATGTGGACAGGGGCCCCCAACTGTAGAGAACAGAGGAGTCAGGAAGACTAAGTACCAGGGCTGAGCCTCTGTGTCCTTTTCCCAACCTTCACAAGGTCATAGACTTCCCTTCTTGTAACCCAGGTATTATCTTGAAGAAAAGTCAGGGAGGAGAGGAATATCCGAAGTTCTGATCATTTACCTCTATGACATTGAGTTTCCTTAAGAGAATGATAAGGTATGGAATAAAACTGAATTTATCAGGCTGTGCTTTGTTATTATTTTCTTTTGCTATCCTATGGGGAAGGAGCTCATGAAAAAAAAAAGTGTAACAGTTACGAAAAACAGAGAAGGTATATTTTCTTTGTCACTTTGTGTCTAATGCATAAATTTGTGTTTCTGCTGGACAGTCTACTATAATTCACTTGTGTCATTATTTTAATTTGCATAATTGGCCACAGCTTGTTTCACTTGTGGGAAAACCAAACCAAACCAAACCAAACCAAACCAAAATAAACTGAAAAACACAAAAATCCATTTAAGCACAGGATGAGTCACTGTGCCATATGTATACACGACCAAAGAATGAAATAAATGTATACACTTAGGAGTTAATATCCAGTCTTGAATACTGTAGTCTTTACTTGCTATAAAAACATTTTAAGTCTTTCTTTGCCATTTTCTAGAACTCTCCTCTCTCTATCTCAAACAAACAAAAACAAACAAATACCACCAACAAATAATTATGTTACCATACATATCCTACTGTATCAGGGAGGAAGAACAAATACCATTGAAATATCCATTTAAGATTTGGCTTAAACAGACCTCAGACCCGGGAGTTGAATGTTGGTTAACTAACCAGTGGAAAAAAGAATGATTAAACAGAATAGCATTAAGCAAACGGAAAGACATTGTTTCCTAACTAGCTGCTTAAAATGAAGCTTCTTCCTTAGGTGATGTTTTTGGTGTGATTTTTTTAAAGTTTCCTATTAAACACCATGCATTCTGGATACTCAGTTGGGCTGTAGTAGCCCAGCTGAGAGAAACCACACTAAAAGCATTTTCATCTTCCTATATTGGGTCCAAAACATGTGATACTGGATGTAGCTGAACTTCTCCAAATATATTTTCCTTTCAGAGTCAGTGAATCTGATTTCCCAAACTGCACAGAAATGGCTGGGATTCTTATGCTAAAAGCCACGATTGGATTGTACGCAGACAGCTTCCTTGGGCATGTAACGTCACACGATTTAGAGAGGGTTGTGTTCAATTCGTCTAAGTCATAGTCTCTTCACTCAGGAATTGTAGTCAGTTGATTCCAGAGAGGAGATAGACACGTTCGGCAGGCTTATGTCAGGGCTCGGGGTTGTCCAGTCTTAGGAGATGGTCCTTGGTGTGTGCTGATTTGCTTTGTTCAGAAACAGTAAGAAAATCTAAATTTGAGAACAAAGACTCTCCCATTCAAGAATTTTGAAAAGTCATCAAGAAGGAATTACATTATTGAAATAAGGTTTACATAAAAATGGTCTCAGCCAAGTAGACTCCTGGACAATCAAGGGGCTGCTTCATCAATCTTTGTTTTGGTTATTGGGCAAAGATGATTTTGTTATTTTTAAAAATTGAACACTGTCCATCCAGAAACATCTCACAACTTCGAACACTAAAGAAAAGTTTCTTCTGCTTTACTACTTGATTTAGAAAGTATTTGCTGGTTAAAAGCTCCTTTTTGTTTTTAAATTACATAATAAAAGGAATACATCCTGCCACTCACAGTCTAAATACTAGGGTAAGTTTATAAACTCATATTTGGCTCCTGGGGTGTATTTCTGAGGCAGTGAAAGATGTTCTTCCAAAAAAAAAAATCCAAGGCAATAAAGGTTCAGATAGTCCTGGCCAAATATGAGATAGATAGGATTTTAAAATAGCTCCTAGTGCTGGGTACTCAGTGGGAAACTCAATATTGATTGATAGCAGTCCATCCTTTGCTGGAACCTATGTAGTAAAAGAAGCTTTTATCGAAATACTTAAAATAGAAGAAATAAAATCTACATAGTAGAGATTCCTGTGATTACTTTCCTCAAAGAACATTTATAATTTCATTCCAAATTCTGCTTCTAAGAGACTAGAACTCACTATTGTTAGTACTCGAAGCCCAACATTAAATCTGAAAATCAGAAAGGCTTTAAAATGTTTAAACTGAGTAAAGAGAGATTCTGCACTTAACTTTTAATGAGTATAGCTCCTGAGAAATTTTAAAAATGGAGACAGTAGACTGAAAATATGATTCGAGGCATATCACAAAAGCACATTTAGAACCGAGCTCTGCAGTACAAACTCTATCCTATGTACCAATGAGCAAAAGAGGAATGGGATGGGAATAGTATTTTAGGAAGAGTGGACTGGCATTATTAGAGACCCACAATCTTTCATTTCAGTGCTAGGTCTAATTTAGACATGGAAAGCAGTTGTTCTACTATGTGTCACAAATACAATTTGCTATATCATCTCTCCCAACAATTAGGTATCCTCACTGTTTCCATACATGCATTTATGCCCATGGTAACACTCTTGAACTTGATAGTCATCCCCTTGGAACCCACTACTGTTCTACTTGCAAATCTTACCATTGCTTGGGCTCTGTTTAAGCCTCACCTACTCCAATGAGTTCTCCCACCCCCTAGTTATTGGAGCACTCCAAGAACTTTTAGCTGCACCATTCTCATAATGCTTATCAAAAACTATCTTGTAATGTGGCCTTCTGTGAGTGTCTCTGGAATCAACTGACTACAACAGCCTTGAATGAAGGGACTCTAACTTACATGAAGTGAATACAACCCTTTGCCCACAACATTAAATTACGTATTGAACCTGAGCTTGGTAGATGCAACATGCATAAATACTGACTCCTCTCCCCACCCTCATACCACCTACTATGCCAGTCTCTTCACTGTAGTCAGAAACAACAGATAAACATTTTTGTCTCTTCATCACCTTGTATGTTCCATGCTATCTGCAACAAGGTGGCTTGATTTTCCACGAGGTGGATTATAATTCAATACTAAGAAAAAAGATGGCAACATTATTTTGTAGTTCCTCTCATCAAGAAGTGGAGTGTATTTCTCTACCTTTGAATATTGATTTGGTTGTATGATTTCTTTTGGACAATGGGACACCAGCAAGCTTGGCATCAGCAGAGGCCTGATAACTGCTTGTTCTCTGGGACTTGTACTCTGTCTTGCTGTCTTTGGAACCAAGCTGCCACGTGTAATAA
The DNA here is from genome assembly GCA_004026885.1 of Lyroderma lyra. Lineage (NCBI taxonomy): Eukaryota > Metazoa > Chordata > Mammalia > Chiroptera > Megadermatidae > Lyroderma > Lyroderma lyra. The sequence goes on along the minus strand of PVJL010000450.1, from coordinate 15,777 downwards.
GCCCAGAGATATGTGGCACTGGAGATAGGTGGCCCAGTGACTCTATTGCTCCATCCAACCACCAGACATGCAAGGGAGTCATCCAGGACCAAGCAGAACGCTGCCAATCTACCAGCTGATGCAACAGCATGCATGAGCTCAGGAAAGACCAGCAGAGGAACCCTCAGCCAAGTTCAGCTCAGGTGACTGACCTACAGAATTGTGAACTAATAAATAATATTTTTAAGCCTCTAAGTTTGGGGTGTTTTGTTATACTACAAAGTCAAACTGATTTAGCATGTAAGAAAATCAGGATATTAAAAATCTAATTTTCATGCATATTTGGCAGAGAGCCTGCTGTGCTTTAAGGAAGATTGCATACAGCTGCTTCACAGCATTTTGGGCAAGACTTAAATTATTATCCCTGGCTAAATCTGAGGAAAACAAACAAAGAACAAAAATAAACCCATTACTCTGGCAATTTTATTAAGTTAAATAAACTTTTAAATTCCATCACCGAGTGGCAGAACTAGCTTCTTTCAAATAGCAAAACAGAGAAGAGCTGTCCATAGATGCACAGAAAGAACCGAGCTGCAGTTTCCCGTTCAGCTGCTACAATTCTTTCCCCACGATGCTTGTTTTTGCTTGCTCAAATTCTTCCTCAACAGACAACAACATGAACAGAGCTAACATAGCCCAGGCACTAGGCCAAGGGCTCTTCATGGATGATCTTATTTAATCACCTGTGACTCTCAGAAGAGGGCACTGGTCTGCCCAGGTCACAGAGGAAGAGACTGGAATTGAAGTGCTTCAATAACTTGCCCAGGAGAATATTTAACTAGTAAAGTGATGAAGCTGGAATTTGAATCCAGGCAGCCTGGCTTCTTAACTAAGAGTCTACACTCTTATCCAAGGGGCTATACTGGCTCCCAAATGAAGAGCTAAAGCCAAACACCCTAACAGGACTGCTTTATATTTTAGTATCCTGCTCTGAATAACAATAAGGGATAACCTCACTTAAAAAAACAAACAAACACATTTGTAGGTCTTCAAGCTAAAAAGAGAAAGTGTAATCATTAGGCTCCTTTCATAATGGATACCATCATTTTCTTTCTCTTATACTGTTGTAAATTATTTCCCGTTGTTTTTAGGCTCCATGTGTAGGATTTCAGCCATAGCAGGAAATGATATGCCTTTAACAGCAATGAAACCTTTGTGAATAGCAGAATAGCAGAGAAAAGGGCCTCCTCTTTCTCAGATGCATTATGGTAGGATCCCGAAGCAGAGGATCAAGGTTTACAAATCAGCACAGCACCACAAACACAGACCTCAACACTTTAGAATTCACTTATACCTCAGTTTCCTAAGTCAATCAAATGAACTCATATATTTGAAGTGCTTTGCTGATTGTAAAGTGTTATACAAGTGTTAATTTTTTTTTTTTTTTTTTTTTTTGCTAAATCAGTTCTTCAGAAATATAGATATGATAGGGAAAAAAGATGGCAAGACCATAAAGCTAACAGAGACTGCACTTCATTATTGATTGTATATGAGGTTCTGCTTTATAGCAAAGCATCATGGGAATATCTTTAGGCATCTTTGTCTGCTTGATGACAGCCTAACAATTTTATTTACATGACAAGCTGCATACTTGAGTCACTTGTAGAGCTCTATGTACTATTACAATACAGAGGTATTTACAGGCTCTTATCAAGTCATTTAAACCTTTTAAGCCTCGGTTTCCCTCACTGTAAAACAGGCATCATAAGTTTGTTGTGAGATCAGGATAAATGTATATGAAGATGCTGCTGTAAGAATGTATGTATTGGGAGTTCCCTGGTGGTGTAGTGGCTTAAGGCTTCGGCGTTGGTGCTGTCAGCGCTGCGGCCTAGGTTCGATTCCCAGCCAGGGAGCTACCCACATACCAAAAAGAAAAAAAAAAAAAAAAAAAAAAAAAAAAAAAAAAAAAAAAAAAAAAATATATATATATATATATATATATATGTTCATCATTATTACATTCACTTGATTTGAAAAATGTAGACAAAAACATTAATCCAACCCAGTAAATTCAAAACCTGGGTCTCCCTGTCAGTGGTCCCCAAAAGGCCTCATTACTTTTTGTGAGCAGCCGAATTGGAAGGGAGTAAACACTCCATCAGCAACAAATGACTTATCCTTAAAAGTTTCCCTTGCCCCCTCTGCCTTTTCTTTACCTTATCTTTTCAAAGACTCTTGAGCAACTACAGTCATATATCCAGCCACACTGATATTTTATTACCACAAATAGTGCTCTGTACCTGTCTCTCCATGTCCTTTATTTCCCCTTATTTGCAGAAATATGATGAATGATGAGATAATCCTTGGCCTAATGGATGAAAATACGATGTTTTAATCTAAAATTGGAATGAGAACAGTCCTTAGTTAAACCACTATCTATATTTAAGATCAGCATGCTTCTTTTAAAATTTACAAAGAATGTGTGTTGCTATTAATAAACACTGAGTGCCAACTGAAGAGAACTCCCATCCCACAATATTTAAAGTCTGACAATGTGCTACTGGTTAAATGAGCTGACCTAAAATAGTCAAGTCTGCTGATACACAAATGAGAAGACCCTGGGAATTTGGAAGCTTCCTTTATGTTGGATTCTCCTTTGGAAGATCCCCTCAGAAGTCTCTTTATCTGTTCACAGCAGACATAATCTGAGGTGTCAGTAATGATAACAGTTTTACTGTGGGTTGGATCTGCCCTCTTGTAAACTCTTCTGGTTTCCTCAGTGCTCTCAGGACTGAGTGGAGACTGAGCCCAGCACTCTCTTACTCCAGAGCTCTGCGGTTCCTCTCTGGCACAACCTCCCGAACTCCCGTGTTTGCAGGAGAACCTCTCTCAGTTGTCTTCCAGGGCCAGTCTTGGCCAAAACTGTGATGCGTTCTTCAACACGCTCCTCCTTGCTTGTCGTCATCCCTCCTCCTTAGTCCTTCACCTTGCCTCGTCTCCATGGCGTTGTCCAGTCTTGCCCCTGTAATTTGTGCCCCGTTGTTGTGTGGGGTCCTTTGGAGGGCCCAGGCATGCTTGTACTTCCAGGATCCTGCCAGGAGAGAGAGCAATGCTCTCAAACTGCCTTTCTGGAGACTAACTCCTTCAAGGCTTCAAAACTCACTCAAGGTCAACAGCAGCTCAATGACATTGTTCTTGAGATTGTTTGGAGTTTATATACGAGGCAGAATAACAGCAGAGGTGAAGCAGGGGCACAAGCGGGTGGATCCGGCACAGGGCACTTGGCAGGGGCATTGTTCTAGCGCACGTCCCTGGGCCGGTGGCTGCTCTGACTTGGGTAAGAGCCTGCAGCGGTCAGTGGGCAATTCCAGCGTTAGCCAAGGCTGCAGGGTGTTGATAGACATTTGTGTTTCTGGCTCTGGCTGGAGCAGAGGCTTGAAAGAGGTGGACTTCAAGGCGTGTGTTTGGTGGATGGGAAATTGACAATTTAGTTGTCGCCTCTATTTTTTGCCCATGTCCCTTTCCTTGCCTCCGTTTCCATTTTGACCCTTGGATGTGCCCAGATCTGTGACCTTGGGTCATCCTGAGAAGGAGAAAACATATTCTATTGTACCCAGCTATCCTTGTGATGGGGCATGAAAGGACATTGGTGGGTAGCAGGTACCGAGGGGCTGTGAAGCCTGTGAGTATGAAATGGATTAAGATGAATAATCATGGCACCACTCGTTAGGGTTCAAAGCATCAGGGCCCCGGCAAATTCTGTGCTCTGCAGAGAAGGAGGACAGCAGGTCCACCTCCTCAGAGGGTCAGTGGGCACTTACTAATGCTCATAATGCTGTTTCCTGGTGGGTGACCTGTCACCCTCTAGTGTCCCCCTCTTAAGAGCAGAAGCCTAGAGATTTGTGCAGTCTGTCCCCTGGAGATAAATGATCCTGTGGATGATTCAAGCCTTACTTGCCTCCTTCTACTCATTATCATATCATATATCATATCATATCATATCATATCACAATACTGCTTCAAGCAGTATTACCTAAAATAATAAAAAATGAGTCATTTCCCATCCCCTTCTCAGTGTTATGCCTGAATGTGTGGGTTTATTTTATTCTGAACCTGTAGGTAGATTGTATCCCTGTCTTTTTCAGATATATATAAAAATAGGGCTTTCTCTTTGATTCCAGATAAGATAGCTCTCCACAGTGACTAATGCAGGAAACTAAACAAAGGGGGTGGAAAAGAAAACTAAAGAAATTAAGTTCTGGCCAGAAGTATCCCCATTTCATCAGCATAGCTAGATTTCATGGCCACGAGCATCAGCAGAAGTAGAGTTCACCTTGGTCTAAAAACAAAGTAGTCAATGACTCTCTTTTTTTTTTTTTTTAAGAGAAAAATATGTGCTAAGCTTTTAAAGTACACGATGTTTCTGAAGACAACTGTGAAATATTTGAGGTTGAAATATCAGCATGGAAGAAAACAACAAAACAATGATCCTTCTGCTGAGCCTTCTGAGATACAGAAAGACAAATTTAGACAGTAAAAACTTTTCTATCATTCTGTTTTCCTATAATAGAATGCTCGATTCACAATCTCTAATGGAATATGTTAAACATGATGCAGAAAACTTAAAAAATGGAATTGGAAAGGAATGGATCCCAATATTATCCAATATCTGGTTATCAGTGGAGGAGAATTGTAGAGCTGATTTCACAGAGTCTGTAAATGCTTATTAAGATCACAATGAACCAAAGATGTTGAGAACGGAGAGCTAAAGTCGAATAAGTTTGGATATACTTTTTTCAATTATTGCTATTACAGGTATGATACATTAATCCATTCACCTCATAAAAAATTAAAATGTGACAGGTAAGTCTGAATTCTTTTTTGCCTACCACGCAATCCTGGTGCTCTGTGCATAGGAAAAAAATGTGTATATTCTTGCATATATTTACTTTTGCATTTATAAACTCTTATTACCTGTAGAAAATATATATTATTGCTTTAGTGAGTATACAGTTTTTAAAACCACAAATGATAGCATTCTGTATGTATAGTTCTGCAACACTTTTTTTCCATCAACAATATATCTTCAAGATCTTTCCATGTTAGTATGTGTAACTCCATGTCATGTACTACATATCTCATATCACATACATAAATGTCAGCTACTACTACTTTTAACTGATGCATAATATCTGATAGTAAAGAAGTGCTTAGGCTATTTCACCATTGCCCTATTGGTAAACATTTAAGGTGTTTCCAATTTCACTCTTACATATCTTGAACATATTTTCTTGCTCATAAGTGCAAATGTTTCTTTAAGGAAAATACTAAAAAACAGACTTAAGGGAACATGAGATATGTGGCATTTAGATTTCTGCTGGCTGGCAGTGAGAATGCATACTTGCCTATACTGTCTGCCTACAGTTTATATGACCAAATATTTAAATTTTTGCCAATCTAATGGGTTAAAATGGTTTATCATTGTTTTAATGTTCATTTTCTTGATTTCTAATGGAGTTGAGCATTGCTAAGTGTTTAATGTCCCTTTGTATTTCCCTTCTATGAATTGCCTGCGTACTTTTTTTTTGTTTGTTTATTTGCACCACCTCCCATTCTTAGAGATTTTTCTTTGCTTATTCCAGAAACCAATTTTTTAATCTATTGTACATGTTGAAGCATCTCCTAGTCTATTACTTTTCAAAAATCATTTTCTTCACAATATTATTTCTTATATAAAGGTTTTAAATTTGAAGTAGCTAATTTTATCAGTCCCTTCTCTTATAATTTTTTGTTTTTGCATCCTAAGAAGGAGTTATCTATCCAAGGTCATGTGTATTTTCATTTATTTGTTTTGTATATTTATGTATACTTTTATATATTTACCTTATCTTTAGGACATTAATCCAGTTGGAATTTATTTCATAATTAGCATGAAATAAAAATATACTTTATTTTTTTCAAAGGGCTATCCAGTTGATCCAACCCCATTTATTATGTAATTCACCCACTGATTTGAAATGTCACCTTTAGCATATAGTAATTTTTATATATATGTGGAATTTCTATTGTAGTCTAAAGATCTACTTTATTCCTGTTCCAATATATGTTGCTTAAGTTACTATAGCTTAAAATAAAGTTTGATACTGGAAATTAAAAGTCTCAGAATTTGTTCTTCATTTCCAAAGTTACCTTGATGACTGGTCTGCATTTACTCTTTTGTATGAATTGTAGTATGATGCAATTTTGTGTTACCAAGTCACACAAAATAACTTGGGGATTTTCATTAGCCTTGCACTGAATGTACAGATTAATTTGTGGAGAATTGTGTGTCTTCAAATATTGTATTTTTTCATTCACAACAGATACATATTCTTTTGTACTATTTCATGGTTTTCTCCAAAAAGTTCTTGTATATCTTGATAAATTTATTCAAGGTAATTCATAGTTTTGTTATTTTTGTGAATGGTATACTTTTCAATTGCTTTTTGCAGGTGTATAGGAAAAGATAATACTTTAAAAATATATATTTTTTAATAGTAGAAGTTTCCTATATAAAGAACACTTACTCTTTTCAAGGCTGAGAAAATGTTTTTAAAGCTGTTAAGAGTGAGCAGAAATTCATACAAATGTTTTTTCATGAAGAAGTCAGATCTACTCCCCACCGTGTTTGCAGTAACCCTTGGCAGTTATGTATTGTTCTAATGTTTTCAGTGCAGCTTCTGCTGCTCCTCTGATTCTTCTTGTGAAGGCATTCTGATACTTAAATCAAATAAGGCCAAAATATTTATCTTGAATAGCCTTAAAAAAGGTAGTCACATTTTTAGAACAAACCAGTAAATATCAATTGGAAACTTTTGTGCAAGACACAGTTAGCTACTGTGATGTATAGAAAAAGGAATAAAATGTTTTCCCTGCCCTCGAAGAGCCTACAGTGAAGACAGCAGTGGGTGTATTTTCAAGAAGCTCAGGAGCTGCAAGTTCAATAAAATAATAATAACGGCCAACACTCATTGAATGAGCACTATACACCAGAATAAAACCCCCATGTAGGGCATCACCATTTTAGAGATGAATCTTCTGTGTATAAGAATATGCATAATAAATAACTTTACTAGCTTTTGTCCCCCACTCCTGGGAAGCAGCTTGTAAACCTTTGGAATTTCCCTAAGTGACACGAGTGTCTTTGTTATCCATGGTGGGCTGTTCACATCACACCTGGTAGTTTATGCCAATGAGGTGACTCAAGGTGGGCCCCTAGACAGTGCCCATTTGTGCTGATGAGATGACTTGGCATGCAGGCTGGCCAGTCAGAGAGACCACCCTTGTGATTAGAGGGCTGGGGCACTGAGTCTCATGATATCAACCCAGTTTCGAGGGAGGTGGAGGCTGGAGTCGGAGTTCAATAACTGGGCCAATGGTTCAATCAGTCATGCCTATGTTATGAAACCCCAATAAAAACTCTGCACACTAAAGATCAGGTGAGCTTTACTGGTTGGAAATACTCTTTTGAGAATTATCACACATCATAGCCAAGAGGAGGCAACACTCTCCAGGACTCCATGGAGAGAGGACGATCAGAAGCTTCATGTCTGGGACCGTCCCACAGCTCATCCTACCTGTCTCTAGCTTTGTCTGGTTCTGATTTGTATCCTTTTGCTACCATAAAATTCTAATTGTAAGTGTAGCACTTTTCTGAGTCTTGTGAGTCATTCAGTGAATTATTGAACCTAAAGAAGTTAATAAGGATCCTTCAAATTTATAGCTAGCTGATCTGAAGTGAGGGTGGTCTCGGGGGCCCCAAACTTGCAGCTGGTGTCTGAAGTGAAGGAGGTCTTGTGGAGGATTACATTCTTCACTTGTATAGTTGGTGTCACAAATCATTGCAGGACGTTCACTGCTAGCACTGTGTAAAACAAATGACTACCCTCTAATTTATCTTTCTTAGTTTCCGTGTTTGTATGCTTTGTATCTGGATGGGGGAGGGGGAAATTCCCCTCGCTCTTTTGCATTCTCCGTGGTGGATGTAGCCACACTGTGGGCTTCCTGTGCGTAGTCAGGCAGGGATGTGTAAGAAGAAAAGCTCATTGTACGGTGTCAGTAAATCCACACAAGGGTTGCATTTTCTGCTTAACGTCAGAATGTGCCAAATCGTCAGGTATCAGGGCTGGTAGAAAGCAGGATAGAGAGTCCTCATAAAGAAAACTCTCAGGCAGGATCCTGGGAGCCTCTCAAACCATATTCATCTTGTGCTTTAATTAAGAGGCAGCTAAGCACAAATGTTTATAAAATGCAATTAAGCTGCAGAAGTGAGTCAATTTTATAGCCACTGGCTCAGAAAACACGTGCTTTCCCATTTGAAAACTACAAAGTTTTTCTTAATACCATGAAGCAAGAATTATACACATTAACCAATTTTTTTTACATTAGTAGTTCCTCTGAACAATGATTTATGTACAGCCTATAGTGACTAAGCCTCAATCACCATGTGTGCCCTCAGTATGAACAGCGGTCCCATCTTCAGCACCACAGTGCCCTTTTAGGACATTTTTTTACTCATGGAGTTCCAAAAGTTCTAGGCACTCAAAATGTAGTACTATGAAAACAGTTCTGGAGAAATGCCTTTTTCTTAGCCAATGAAAGTTTCTCATAAGTGTCACCCAATGGACGTTTGAGCTCCTGGGATGAGGGTTGTCCAAGGTCACCCTTTCCCCTGGGGGCGGAAACAATGCTGATGCCCTTTCTGAATGAAGCCTCAGAAGGTCTGCCCCTATCTCCACAGCTGGGACTGCAGACGTGATTTCTGCCAAAGCTGGAGGCACCACAACTGGACTCCATGCCCTGTTCTTCGTGGAGGGTGGTGATTGGGAACATCTCTGAGCTGTGGCCACCATGCTTGTAGGGAGGAATCAACGAGTAAAGGAAAATGCCTACATATGACATCTATATTAATTTCCTAGGGCTGCTGTAATTACTACAAATTTGGTGGGTTCACACAAGAGAATTTTATTCTTTCCAAGTTTCAAAGGATAGGCAAAATCAACGTGTCATCAAGTCCACAGTTTCTCTGAAGGGGAGATCTTTCCTCGCTCTTCTAGTTTCTGGTGGCTCCCCACATTTCTTGGCTTGTGGCTGCATCACTCCAAATTCTGCCTCTATCTTCACGTGGACTCCTTCCCTGTCTCTTTGTGTGTTCAGAACTCCCTCTTTCTTCTATTATAAAGACACCAGTCATCAAATTTAGGGTCCACCTTAAATCTAGGATGATTTCATCTCAACTTACTTAACTAATTATATCTGCAAAGACCCTATTTCCAATTAAAGTCACACTCTGAGGTTCTGGGCATGAATTTGGGGGAGGGGGGCACTCACTATTCAACCCACTACAGCATCCAAAGATGCAAGTGTGAGTGGTGCATTTTCTTGATCTAATCTTTTTTGAGCCTCAATTTCCTCTTTTGTAAACTAAGTCTGATAATGACACTTACCTCCACTACCACACAGGGTTGTTAAGATTGAATGAGATAATTGACCTTAAAATGCCTTGTAAACTATTAAGTATGTGATGGGATATCTTAACAGCTGGCATTAGGATTTACTATCTTTGTTCAAGGAAACATTTTGATGAGTCTGCTTGTTGTGACAGTGAGAGAATGAGATTTCATTGTGGATAGTAACCCAGGTAACAAATGTGGTTGGCTAAATGGCCTGGTATATGTCAAGAAGAGGAAGATTTTATTTGTTTTTATTTTATTTTTTTATTTCTCCTGAGAGGACCGTGTGAGTGGGAAGAAGTTTAGACATAATCTGGGTTTAAAGGCAGCACCTAAAAGTAAGGAAAATAAGAAAATTCTTAAAAACAGAAATTGCTCCTTTGTGCTTTAAAGTTGTTTGCTCTGTGGTGTGTGTTGTGGCCCCTGCTCTGGTTGACCAAGTCCTTGGAAATATCAACTGCACTCAGAGGTCATTTCAGGAGAGATAGACGTTGGGGGAAATTGGGGGGAATTATGTCAGGAGATCAGTTTCAGGTTTAGGCCAATGTGATCTGGGACAAAAATCGCATATGTATAAATGAGGCCAGGAAGTAAAGAAGTCTATGGAAATGTCATCCTTCCCTTTACCCTTCCAGGAATTGGCAGAAAGTTGGGGGAGGGCTTTGGTCTTAACCAAAGCATGGAATTAGGGGTGAGCCCATCTTATCTAGAATTCCCAGGGCAGAACAGCCCCAGGTGACACTGGGTTCAATAGTACTGGATATTAAGTACTATTGAGATATTAAGAACTCAAATAGTTTGGAAAGGGAAACAGGACCTTTACAAGCAGCAAAGGTAGGTCCTTCTCCAAGACTGCAGCATTGTGCTGGGTGCTAGACTCACAGCTATGACAGGCACAGTCACCATTTTGGAGAAGCTCAGGGTGTAGAAAGAGAGATGAACCTATGAACAGGCAGTAACCACACACAATAGTGCATTGAGAATCATCAGTAGGAGCTGCTAAAGAAGCAGGTGAAACCTGGGCCAGATATCTAATCCAAGGTTGGATTTTAGTGGAGATCTGTCATGATGGCTTCTTGGATACTGAGAATTCCCAATTGTCTTAAATATTGAATAAGCGTTAGCCAGGAAAAAAGAAAGTGGGAGAGATCCTTGAATGCTCTTGACCTGGCTTGCCAATCTATCAGCTACTGATATTTCAGTTCCAGTAGAAATATCAGGAACTGAGAGAAAGATGCTTGAGAAGGTAGGGTCTAGTCATGCTCCTTAAGTCACACTTCACTGGCAGTGCTACTTCTGCCTATAGCTAATGACCAATTGAGTTGAAATGGATTGATTGTCACTTCACAGAAGCCAACACAGAAGATGGCATGCCTTTCGAACTATAGTTATAATCTAGCAAACGTAGTTATAAAGTAAAAAGCAAAAGCAATCAAAATATATTAATATTGAAGTAGGTTGTAAAAATTCATTAGGTAGCCAAAGAAATAAACTACTGAATCACTAATCACTTCCTCAGTCATGAAGGAAATTGCTACTGATGTTTCAAAAGCCTTGTAGTATCAATTTATCTTTTCAAATGTGCCTCATTAATTATTTGGTTTGGATGGCACCATCTGAATTAATCATTAGTCTGGATCCTGTTGTCATTTTTCTCCAGAGAATGTTTCTCCTTCCAAATATATATATATATATATATATATATATATATATATATATATATATATAACATATATATTATATTTATATCTGTATACATTACATATATGTAGATATGTATGAATAAAATTGATACTTTACTAAAATGTAAAAGAATATCATATGTGTATTGTGAAGATTAATAGACAGAAACATCATTTAAAATGGAGTTGGGAGGCTAGAAGAGAAAACGTTCACAGATGTGTCACTCAACACGCACTACTGACCCCAACAAGAAGAAATGTATGTTGCATCTCTGATAGGAAGTGTTACTGCATTGGTAACAGCTCGTCCAATAGGATTCCACCATAACTCAACCAATGAAAAGTCACTATACTTTGAACGTTCAGTTTCTTCCAATGGACTCTTTTTTTTTTTTTTTTTTTTTTACAATTGCTCCTTCCCAAGTCCATAAAAGAGCGTTCCTCTCCTTTGGTTCTGTGGACTTGCAGGTGGTTCATGATTAGATCAAATGCAACTCTTTGTTGATTCTTAGTGAATCCACTTTGCTGGAGAAATACCTAGCTATTTGTTAAAGGTCAACAGTACACTCATATACAGTCAATCCTGTATTTATTTATTTATGGATTCCTTGTTTGTGAATTCTCCTGCTCACTAAATTGTTTTTGTAACCCCAAAATCAATACTCTAAGTGCTTTTCTAGCAATTCACATACATATGTAGAGTAGTGAAAATTTTGAGTTGCCTTGCCAAGCACCTTCCCAGCCAAGGTGCAACAAGGCAACAGTTCTGTCTCGTTTCAGCTTTCATGCAGAAAACACCAGAGGGCAGAGACCGTGGGGTGGTACAGTGGAGTGCAGTAGCTCTGGCTCTGGGGCTAATCAGACTGGGTTTGAATCCTAGCTCCAACACCTGTTACTGGGGCATCCTCAGGAAAGTCACTCAACACTTTGTTTTCACTTTTATAAAATAAAGAAAATAAAATCTACCAGATTGGGTTGTCTTTAAGGTTTACAGATTATAGTCTATATGATATTTATGCATACAGATCTAATATATCTATAAAACATATATAGATGTATTTTCCCTATGTACAATAGTTCCATTTCTCAGTGATTTTTAGAACATAACTACTGCTAATAATGAGAACCAAGAGTTAAATATGTGTGTGTATATGTATATACACATACATACATATACATGAACATATACACAAACACGCATGGAGAGAGGCACACATATTTTTCATGTTTGTTAATGAGGATAGAGTGTGTTTGTCCATTTGTTACATGTACATTCTCAAATTCACACAGATATAACAGACTACTACTAATGGCTATTATTTTTTCAATTTTCAGCAGTGAAGAAATTATCTTTCAAAAGAACTTGTCTACTTATGAAAGGGAGTAAATTGCTCACTTTTTGTAGGTGCCCTAAGTCTTGGGGAAAGCCTACTTGAGCCCACTCAATTAACTACCTATTTTGATACACTGAATTGTATCCCATTAGTCTCACCAAGTTAATGCAACTTCAAAAGGTAGATACTAATTTGTTCCTCTTTCTTAAGCATGATGAGAACTATAATTTACATTTTTACACCTACTTTTCTATTCATTGGCTAGAATTGCTAGATGAGGCTTACACAATTAGAGTAAAAGATGGCTGCCCATGACAAGTAAAAAATGCCACTCACTTAACAATAGCCTAGAAACTTCGGGAGATTCTTTTAAATGTTGTAATGGATTTGAAATATTTCATTCCCATTCTTCCTTAATGGCTCTTGATGACCAAGGGAACATGTTTGCAAGACAGCTCAAAGACATCTGTCTTGGGAATTGAGTGCTATCTCTTCTACTATAGATAAGACCTTGAGTCATGACCTCTGCAACACAGAGCATAAAGCTATTGAGCCACTGAAGAACATTCAGACACAGCAGTGTGGTGTTTAAGTTGTTACAGCTAAGTGTAAAACCATATCTTCATGTTTAATATTATAAAGAAAGAATTTCTGTCTACAAATCTGTAATTCTTACTGGAAGAGAACTAGAGTTGTTTGTGTTCTAGATGTTGCACTAGTTGGAGAAGATTAAGTTCATAAATAAATAAACCCCCAAATTAATGATGGCTCAAACATAACATAAATTAATCTTTCATTCATATAAGAATCCAAATGGTTGTTTCTGGATGCCAGGCATATTGCATCCATGCAGTGTTTCAGGGACCCCGTTTCCTTCTATCTGCGGCTCTGTCATTTCCTAGGCCCTCATTGTTATCTGCATTTAGCAGGTAGGAGGAAGAAAAGAGTGGGAGATAAGCACAGTCATTTTGTATAAGTTTTGGCTGAGAAACTCCAGGTATCATTTATGTGTTCCATTGGTTAGAACTCTATGGCCACATCGAACTGCAAAGGTTGCTGGGGAATGTAGTTTACCTATGTGCCCAGGAAGAAAATAGGATCATGGATTTTGCTGAGCAGTTAGCTATCTCTGGCACAATGTTGTTATGGTACTAAACCTTAAGGAGGAACATAGACCCCCATCCCACACCACAGGTAGAGGGTGAGATCTCAGAAAAGGGGTGAGGCCATTTACTGTATAAATACCCTGGGAAAGATGTTGGTTTCTATTCAGAAACCGAAACTGAGACAAAAAGGTCAAAGCAGAGGGTAATCCTATCTGTCTCTCACTTGGTTTCTTTTTTTATCTTAGAATTGGCTGAAAAAAGAGTTGAGATATTTAAAAAGCAGTTCCTCACATAAAAGTGAGGAACTCAGGCACATGCCTATGAAATGATGCCAGCAACCTGGAACTAGAGGCATCTGCCTTCTGGTATGTGGGGAAGTAATGACATTTGTGAGAGCAAGTGGACATCCCCATATATTTTTGTTTGTTTGTTTCAATTCATTTTTATTGTTAGACTTATTGGGGTGACAGCTGTTAGCAAGGATTACATAGGTTCCAGGTGTACAGTTCTACAGTGCATTGTCACCTTGTTGTATGATAAGTTCACCACTAATGTGACTTCTCTTTCCATCACCTTATATTTAGCTTCCCCCCCTCCTCTCCCACAGCTTCCCCCTTCTCCCAGCCCTTCCTCACTCGTCCCCAAATAAACATTAAACTGTTGATTGTGTCCATGGGTTATTTGTTTGTTTGTTCATTTCTTTTTTCTTTGTTGCTTTCAGTTTTATGTTCCACATATGAGTGAAGTCATACAGTTTTTTATTTTTTCTGTGGCTTATTTCGCTTAGCATGATGATCTCCATCAACAAAACAAAGAGCCAGCCAACTGAATGGGAGAAAATATTTGCAAATAATACATCAGATAAGGGCCTAATACCCATGGATTTTGAATGTCTTCTTCACATGTTAATACTTCTCCATCTATTGAGAACCTCCCAAAAGTCGTTATATTTTCCAACCTTTTTTCTCCTGAGGATGCAGTTATAGGCCTTAGATTCTTTCAAACAGATGCATAGCACTGTGATTTGGAGACAAGCTACCTGAAACAACTGGCAGAGCACTGGGGCATCTGTGTTGCTGATATGGGAGTGACCAAGAAAGAGTTTTTTCTGGAGTAAACAGTGGTGGAGGCAACCTCCTAATCACAGAAGAAGTAGCACGGTACTGGAGTTGATGGCGGCAGCGTCTCGATTACTAGGTCAGTTCTATGAGCTGGTTCTCAGAGTTGTCCCTGGAAGCTTAGTCCAACACCATTCTCCAGGTCTTCCAACGACTCTGTGAACTTTCTAATACCCCTTTGTTACCAGAAAATGGGCCCTTCTTGCCCTGGTGTCCAGGTTCTTGATATCTTGAGCAAAGAATTGAATAAGACACACACCAAAGTATAGAGGTGAAATAAAAAGGCAGTTTATTAAACGTAAAATAAGGTGAAACAAAGAGAAAGTTTATGAAGAGAAAAAGTATACCCCCAAGAGGTGGGAGTAGGCCCGAACAGCAGAGCGGCTCACGGGCCTCTAATGATAAGGGGAAAGTACACTACTCAGAGGTAGAGTGGGCTGGAGCAGGAAAATGTGTCAAGAACCTCGTTTAACGAGGCTTTGGAAGTTTTTCTCTCTTTAGTTGTAAGGGGTTATGCCTATCTGGATGTGGGATCTGTTTGACATTTTTGATTGATAGGGGGTCCATTACATCATCTTTTCTAACTGAGCATGTTCTTTCCCAGAATTCAGTTTGTTATAATGATATTAATGAACTTCTGGGCATATGTATGACATTATAATGATGGTATAATGAGGCTTAAGTGAAACGAAGGTCATAACGTTTATTGTGCAGGCGTTAGGAACTGACTTAAACTGGTGGGCTTTTTTGTATGGTCTAACTTCCTTGTATTAGTTAACTTTTTGCCTGGAGCTTTCTCCTGTGGTTGCTTAGCCTGGGGTGGGGATTACTAGTGTAAGGGTGGTATCAGGGTGGTGACTACTCCAGCAGGGCGAGTTCCATGGGAGGGGTCCCGAAATCCCCCTCTTCTGTCTGCCCTCCTCACTTTTCTCTTGAGAGACATTATCCCCACAAATCTCTATGGCAAGTTGAGGGAGTAGAGGTCTCCATCTTCTGTATCTGCTTCCTGCTGAAGGTGGTCGTTGTCCCTACCTATTGGGGATTCGTGGAGCTCTCGCCCTATCCGA
>PVJL010000449.1:339417-416903 GCA_004026885.1 Lyroderma lyra | reverse complement strand
AGATCCCCGCTTCGGCCCACCCCGGTGGTGGCGCCCTCCGAAGTCCCGGCTGGCTTCCCGCAGCGGCTGTCTCCGCTCTCAGCCGCCTACCACCACCACCATCACCCACAGCAGCAGGAGCAGCAGCAACAGCCTCCGCTTCCACCCCGAGCCGGCGCCTTGCAGCCCCCCGCCTCCGGGGCGCGGGTGGTCCCGAACCCTCATCACAGCGGCTCGGCCCCGGCCCCCTCCAGCAAGGACCTCAAATTTGGAATCGATCGGATTTTGTCTGCAGAATTTGACCCAAAAGTCAAGGAAGGCAACACGCTGAGAGGTAGGTCTGGGGCGAGAGGCTGCAGGCCTCTAGCCAGGGCCCTGACTGCACTCTGGGTCCCTGGGCCAATTTGAGGTGCCTTTGAGTGTTTTTACAGTTCAGGACAAATTGGTGATGGGAGGGAGAAGAAAATGAATTGTGAGAAGACTATGAAAGCCTAGGTGTAAAACTCACCTGCTCTGTGTAAGAAGCAAAGATTTCCAGGAATGCTGTAATAACATGTCACGGAATCAATATTCACTAAGGTGGTTGGTAAAACCATCATTTGCTAGAACGACTCTCACCTCTCTGTCTTTCATCACGTTTCTAGAGAGAAAACTATGTTAGTCCACAGAAAAAAAAAGGCCCTTTGGGGAGCGCTTTCCTTTTCATGTATCTGATTTCTAGTGAAATCCCACCCAAAACAAAATCAACTCTCAACTCCGGAGAGGAGCGAGGAGCTGGAGCTGCTCCCCGCGCAGGGTTTACGTTTGTGGCATTCTTGGAATGCACCTGAAAGTGACTTTACTTTGGCCACTTTATGTAAAGCCCTTCTGTACTATAACAGCGTGGACGTGGACCTATGGGACACACACGGGACATTCAGAGGATGACCCTTTGGCCGCAGTCTGGAGAGAGGGGTTTCGGGGTGGCCACACGGGTCCCTTATTGACTTTGCTCCAGGCAAACCAACTCGAGGGCGAAGGGGAGGGGAGGAACAAGTTGCCCAAGAGCGGGTGGGTTTGCTTGAGGGGTAACCATCTCTTCTTTTCCCTGGTCCCCCAGATCTCACGTCCCTGCTGACGGGCGGACGGCCTGCAGGGCTCCATCTCCCCGGCCTGCAGCCTTCCACCGGCCAGTTCTTCGCGTCTCTAGATCCTATTAATGAGGCTTCTGCCATCCTCAATCCCTTAAGCACGAACCCAAGAAATTCAGTTCAGCATCAGTTTCAAGACACGTTTCCAGGTATAGAACGGGCAGGTCCACCAACGGAAAACTCAGGGGTGACGCCTCACGTCGCAACAGCGGTGTGGCAATCCCGGAGTTGGTGCTGGACACCACCGGGGCCGGAGAGAGAAACCGAAAGATGTCTCCATGGGCTGGCTCACTCTTTGGCCGGCTCCTGGGGGACAGGGGTGGGGAGCCAGGGGAACCAGGAGAGTGTGTGCGCGGGCGGGTGGGATGGGGTAGAGGGCTTTTCCTAGTCTCTTCGCAGGAGAGGGTGGTTTGAAAATGCATGAGCAAGAGGTGTTGCTTATTACCTCCACACATTTTGAAATGACCTCAATTCCTTTTGCCCCAGGAGGTTGCATCTGAGCGCGTTGGCACATCTGAGTGCACGCGTGCGCAAGAGAATTGAGGATGTCACCTCTGGATCTTTTAGGCCTGAGGGATGTTTTTGCCCACTCTTCATGCCTGAAATCCAAACATTAGGTTTACGTTTTTCCTTTGGAAGCAACAGATGAACCGCTGGGCTTCTCCACTCACTACAGACGGGCTTTAGGCCTTCTTAAAAGCGGGGCAAGTCCCCCTTGGAGGAGGCCTTTCTGAAAGCAGATGGGGATGACTGTTAACACAAACCAGTTTGAGGCAGCACGATGAGCCCCAGGCCCGCAGGCCGCCGACTGTGCCTTAACTCAGCCTCGCTGTCTCTCTCTCTTGCTCTGCTGCCGCCCTGTCACAGGTCCCTACGCTGTACTCACGAAGGACACCATGCCACAGACATACAAAAGAAAGCGTTCATGGTCGCGGGCAGTCTTCTCCAATTTGCAGAGGAAAGGCCTGGAAAAACGGTTTGAGATTCAGAAGTATGTGACCAAGCCGGACCGAAAGCAGCTGGCCGCGATGCTGGGCCTCACGGATGCACAGGTAGGCCAGCTCCCACTCCATCAGACAGCCCCTGGGGCGGGCAGCCCCGTGCATCCCAGCCCCAAGGTCCCCTCCACCGTGACCCACTCTCCTTTTTTGGTGGAAACACAAGGTCTTGAATTTCACGGAACTCTGTGGACTTTACAACTTGGGGCAGGAGAGAGGAGGAGGATGGCAGAGTTGGAAGGAAGGCATAGCCCATCCCCAAAGATGTGTGTCAACAAACACTGTTTATTTTGGCCAGCAGGCGGAAAGAGCCGCCGAGGAAGCAAATAGGCCGTGGGAGATAATAATTATGTACTCGACTCTAGTGCCGTTCGCTGTAGGAGGCCGTTTATTTCAAAAGAGATAAAAATCCAAAGTCAAGAGATTGTTGTTATTGTTTTCTCTCTCCCAACTTCCCTCCCTCCTCTTGCTGCTGCTGCTGGATTGTGAAATCCCCAGTCGTGAGGAAGTGAAAACATCATTTCAAACAGAATTACTTAGCTCCAGCAGGACAAGGAGTCTGCTCGGAGCGGCCACGGCCTGATTTTCTATCAGCATAAACTCTGAAGAAAAGTCTCCAGTGGAGAGAGTGAGGGAGAAGAGGGGGGAAAAAAAAGATTTTCTTAGACTGCCTTCAGAGCATTTCAGCAAATTCTGGGTTCTGCAAACTTGACTTTTTTTTTCTTCAAGAAAACAGCAAATCTATCGTGCCTGAATTTAATTTCTGAATTCAGTGCTGTTTTCTTTTCTCAAATTCAAGAACTGGACTTTTTCTTTGCTTTTTGAGTTTTCAAACTAGAAGAGTTGCGTTCTGCCACACCCCACAGTCAGCGGGGCTCTGGCCCCCTGGAGTGCTGACTGTTCTGAGCAGGGCAGAAGCCAAAGGCAGGCACTGTGTCACAGCTCCCTTAGGTGCCCCCCCCCCCCCATATTTCTGTCCTCCGTTACACAACTCCCCTCCCCAGCACACTCAGTGGAAGAGCCCAGCCGTTTTCCACCAGCTGTGGATGTTATTTTTAAAAGGGAAGCTGGAACTTGTGTGAACGCATCGGGTCCCCCAGGGGATCATATGTATTTATATAGATTCTTCTCCCCATCGCTACCCACTTCCTCCACGTCGCACAGGTTTACTTCCAGCGTTTTCTGAGCCCACAGTAGGATTAGCTTATCCTGGGCAGGTTCGGAGAACACACGTGTTAAGGAAATGCTTTCACGGGAGGCCCAGGGGTGTCCCCAGCTCACTGGGGTTAACTCTCTGAATCCCCTTTCCCCTGTATGCTTCCCACAGTTTCTCCTTAAAAAGAATTGCTTTTGTAGGGACTAGCAGTGGTGGAGGAGGAATCCTTCACATTGGTTCCCCAAACCCTTGAACCTGCATGCAAAATTTTGGGTATATGTGCATTTTTCTGGGCCCCGCGCCTGTCATTTTAATCAGATTCTTGGGAGGGTCCTGACTCAAGTGGGATTAAGGAAGCATCAGTTTAAAGCAGAGATCCTCTGGTCGTTTGCAGGGAAGAGTCTGCCTTTCCAACGAGCATGCGGGTCATTTCAGGCTCGAGGTCCGGAGGACCACGTTTGGAGGCCACAGGCCCAGTGGGCTCCTTAGGCCAGGATCCCCGGCGTTGGCGCGCCTGGTTTCTCCGGGCAGCCTCTCAGCCGCTGCTTCTAGCACAGTGCCAGGCCCCTGACAGAGGTGCTGGGGACGGTGGGCGGTGCTTTCCGCCTTCCAGAGTGGCTCCCAGGGGCGCGGCAGTGGGATTGGAGCGAGCCCGCGTCTCATCTCGGTGTCCCTTCTCGTCTCCCCGTGCGGCGTGGTGCAGGTGAAGGTGTGGTTCCAGAACCGGCGGATGAAGTGGCGGCACTCCAAGGAGGCCCAGGCCCAGAAGGACAAAGACAAGGAGGTGGGCGAGAAGCCGGCCGCCGGAGCCCCAGCTGCGGACGGGGAGCGGGAGGAGCGGAGCCCGAGCCGCTCCGAGGGCGAGGCCGAGAGCGACAGCAGCGACTCGGAGTCTCTGGACATGGCTCCCAGCGACACGGAGCGGACTGAGGGGGCCGAGCGCTCCCTGCACCAAACCACGGTCATCAAGGCCTCGGCCGCGGGCGCGCTCCTCCCCGCCAGCAGCAGCGGGAGTGGTGGCGGCGGCGGCGGCGGCGGCGGCGGCAGTTTCAGCTTCAGCAGCCTCAGCAGCAGCGGCGCCAGCGCGGGGAGCACCAGCAACCTTAGCAGCAGCGGTGGGGGCGCCCCAGAGTTGCTTCCTGCGCCTCAGCCCACCCTCAGCAGCGCTCCCAAAAGCCCCGAGCCCGCCCAGCCCACGCTCGGAGGCCTATAGACCCCAGGAGGGCAAAGTGGCCCCAGGGCCCTGCATGCAGATGGCCGTCCTCCGGTGTGGCTGGATCTTGTGCCTACTTTACGGTGGCAGCCGGGCGAGGCCGGAGACGCAGCAGCGGAGCCTCCTTTCCCAAGTTCGCATCTGGCCCCTCGCTGGCCGCCTGGTGCAGCGCACACTGAGAGCCCAGCGCAGTCTCAGTGCCCACCGAACTCCTCCGTGGATACAAGCAGCTCACACTGGGACATGGTGACTCAACAGTTCCTCTTCGCTCTAGGGGTCGCAAAGACGTGCTGCACACGTAGGGCGCCACAAACTTGTAAATAAAACGTTTACTATGGTTTGTAAAGGTGGCTTGACTGACTGGGGAGATTCGGTGGGCACGGTCAAGGACTTTAGCTCTGGTTCTCAGCAGGTCAGAGCCACTGGAGGTGGGGACTCTAGCTCTGGGGGCAGTGCTGCAACTCCTGTGCCACCTTGCAGCAGTTGGGGCTTAGCTGTTCCACCAGCGCAGAGGTGTCACCCATAGCCCAAGCCGACCACCACTGAATGGGCACTCAGTGACCCTGAGTGTGGCTTGAGAGACGTTAGGCCCACTGGGCAGATGGCTGCCCCGCTGGGAGTCGTAGGCAATGAGTTTGTGATGAGTGCGCACGCTGGCTCTGGAGGGTCTACAGGGTGCATGCAGAGATGGGATGGGGAAGATGGTGGTGCCAGTTGGGGGGTCACCCCAGGCTCACCGAGTGGCCGCTCAGTGCTAGGCCTGGAGCGGTGAGGCACTTCCAGGGCAAGGGGTCCTTTGCTCACAAGTATGGTCTGCAGTGTCTCAGGGGGAAAGGACAGGCAGACCGCAGTGGTTAGGGCTGGCAGACCGGACCTGAGATGGCCCTAAGGACACCCAAACAGTTGCACAACAGGGAGGTGGCTTTTTCAAGGTCACGCCAAGGCCAAGCCCCAAACCAGAACTCAGATCTCCTGGCCGACATTTGGCCAGCGCAGGGTCCGCAAAACTGTACCCAGCCCACCCCACACCCTCACAGTCCGCCTTCAAAACCGGGCCACTGCGGGCACTCGGTCGAGCTCGGGTCCCCCCAAAGCTGCTGCGGTTTAAGAGGCAGGTTCCCCATCTCACCGCACCTGGAACACAGCACACCTATCTAGCCTCCACGCTGTCACTAGGATGGGCTGTTGAAAGTTTTTATTTTTTTTTTGAAAGGCTGAAGAGTCAAACCTCTGTCCAAGACCCGTCCTCCCCCAGTTCTCCCTCCGCACCTTGAAAGTATAAAATGTCTGGAGTTTGTTAAAAAAAAAAAAAAAAGACCTTTTGGCAGATGTTTACAAATAGCCATTGCCAAAAACCCTGCTCACCTGCAGCATTTGGCACGGAGCTGTGGGGAGGGCACAAGACCTCCCTGCCCGGCCAGTCCTCGGGCCGGGGAGCTGGTTCTCCTGGAGGTCACACTGGGGGAGCGATGCTCCTGTGCAGATGCTGAGGTCAGTGAGCCTCTGCTGGACCCCAGTACCGGGCCAGGGTGAGGAGGTTCCCCGGTCTTCCTTAGCTTCCTTCCCACTTTGGTCCATTTGCTTGAGCACATTAGAAAAAAAAAAAAAACAAACTTGTGTTCCGGATTTACAGGCCCAGGGACAGAGTAGAAGCCCCTGGTTTAGCTTTCTCTGGCAGCAGGGTGGGGGAGGTGGGGGCATCAGGCACCTGGGCGAGTCCCAGAGCACAGCCCGGGGATGCAAAGCTGAGGCTTTCCAGCCCTAGCCAGCCTCCCAACCCCCACACAGGGAGCTGACCGCCGGAGGAATGTGCGCAGTGGGGAGGGGGGAGAGGGAAGATCAAGGTGGTCCGAGGCAGGAATGAGAAGAATAAGGTAGAGGCCCCCAGAGGGACCTCAAGTTAAAAGGGAATGTGAGCCAGCTGTTATCCCTAAACGTGCCTCAGGACGGGCGGGCAGCCTTCCCGTCAGCCCTGGGTGCTTAGCCCCATGCGGGGTGGTGGCTCCTCCACGCCTTCCACAGGCTCTGCTCCTCCAACTGCAGGATTCTCTTGGCACCCCAAGTTTGCCTTTATTACTGAGATCCATTTCCCCCAGCCCCCCCAATAGTGAAATTCTGGAACCAGGACTTCCCAAGAACATGGAGTTATGGGGCACTGGAGTCCAGTTCCCGGTTAAGGAGAATAAGGTGGAGGAGGCCGGCTGGGGAGGGAAGGTGGGAGAGATGGATGGGTGCCTTAGGCTGACCGCAGCTACCCCTGCTCTTCAGGAGCCCAGAGGTGCCCGCGCCTCCCACCCCACCCCACCCCTGCATCTCTGCGCCCGGGCCCAGCTTTTCAAAAGAGAAAAGCACCATCGCCCAGGCGCTGTCATGATGCGATTTCAGGCCTTATCTCTGTCAGAGAGAGGGCGCGGTGGGGCTGGGGGGACGGGAGGGAGGCGAGCAGAGCGGCGGGCACCGGGTGCGGGGGTCCGGGCGCCACAGGAGGGTTTGTAGGACGTGCCCCTTCCCCCGCCACTCCCCACCTTTCCTTCCTGAACACGTGCCCAGTGGCACTCCGGTGGGGCTTCGCCCTGGGCAGTGGAGTTCTTCCCCATTCTCATCGGGACCGAGTACGGCCAAGTCCCGGGGAAGCTGCAAGTTCGTTTGGAAGCAGAGCGGTCACAGGCCGAAGGGCCTCTGCAGGCGGCCCGAGTGGCGGGGAGGAGAGCGGCGTCTCGGTCCAGGTCGCCTCGCTCTCATTCCTGGACGGCTGCACACTTCCCGATGGCGTTCAGCGCTCGGCGGGGCGGCAGGGGGAGTGAGGAATTCTTGAGCTGAGACCGGGCTCTCTCCCGCACGGAAGGGAAGGCCGGGAGCGGGAGGCCCGCAGGCTGAGGCTTGGAGAGGGCGGGTGCGCTCGGGCTCGGGAGCCCGCCCCTTCCCCGCGCCCCCAGGACTCTCCCGTTCCTAAAAGCAGGAATAGCTCTGAGCTCCGAGCAGGGCTCTGCCTCGCCAGCCGCGGCGGTCTTCGCGGCGGCGCCGAGCCCGCGGGGCCGGCTTCCCAGGGCGCAGCTGGAGGGACGGCCACGCGTGCCCCTCCCGCGGGTAGGGGGCGGTGGGGAGCTAATACCCCGTGCCCTCGGGTGCACAGGCGTGGGGCGCGCGCGCACGCAGCACAATGGCAGACGCCCCTCGAACACGTACGGGGACCCACAGAGGCACACCGGACGCAGACCCAGACGCGTGGCAGGCAGTCCACGCGCGACTGCAGCTCCGCGTGGGTAACCACGCCAAGCGAGTTCCCCGTTCTCCTCCATTTGGCAAAACAAAGTGAGGAGCCTCCCACCTCCTTATTCAGCCACGGTGCGTGGGTGGGGCGTTTGTCTCTGGAAGTTTCCTTGCGCCCCCGAACTTCGCCCCTCAAGCCCCTGGAGCTGGCCCCGCAGTCTCGTCCACGTGTCTGTCTCAGGCGGGGGCAGGAAGGCACCTGGGTCCCTGGGGTTGCTGGGAGCTAGTTGTCCAGTCCCCACCGAGGCCGGAGCTGGTGGGCCCGGAGGCCCTTCGCGGCGAGGTGGTGTCCACGAGGGAGGCAGTGGCCCGTGTACCAACCACGGAGATCACCTCGAGTCCCCTCCGCCCCCACCCCTCAAATCTTCAAGTATTGGGGGGTGGGGAGGGGGAGCAGTTGCTCAGACTCCGATTGTCACAAATCCCTCTGACTCGCTGCAACCCCTGCGAGGGGACCAGCGGCTCCGGGGTCTTTCCGGTGGCTACTCCTCCTAGCTAGGGTCTGAAGCCGGGTGATCTACACACTTTGCAGCCAGAACAGAACAGGTGAGCTGCCAGTGCCTGACCCGCCAGCCCCTCTGGTTCTAGGTGCGGGAAGCCGTTGTCACTGGAAGGTGACCCCAGACCCCCAAGCCCCCCCACACACCAGGCACACAGTGGCTGCCTCAGCTCCGGAAGCTTTGGGGTTCCCAAGGGCCGGTAAGAATCTGGAGTTGGCAGCAGTGGGCTTTCAGGGGAGTTTTAGACTTTACCTTTAACCTGTTCTTAGATGTGGCCCCACCTCTTTCTCAAGCCTAGGGGACCTCAAACAGATGCTCCATTTGAAGGACAGGCCTGGGGCAGGTCTGGAGCAAGAAATGGGGGTGAGAAGCCAGAGACTGAAGTCAAGGCGTCTCTTCTCGTTTGTCACACCATGTGGTGACACCAATTTAAAGTCCGCTGAAAGGACCCAAAGTACAGAGTTGTCTCATTCCCCCTTGTTTAGCCTCTGGGGGAGGGGGTTGTATGCTCCAGGGTCTTTGTGAAGATGCAACTGTCAGGAGTTCAGGAGGCCTTGAACTGCAGAAGTTGGGACCAGGGGAGATGCACCCTGGTTTAAGTGCTCACGTCAACCTCTGGCTGATGGCCTCGCCGCCAAGGCTGTGATGGGGTTGGCCGAGGTCCCAAAGACACGAGAGCAGCTCTGTGCCTTTTCCTCACACAGGTGGGTATTAAACCCGCACACACCCCCCAGCAGCGCCCCTCCGGCGATCCTGCCTCCTTTCACAGGGTGCCGCGCACTTTCTAAGAAATCCTCTCCACCCCCACCCTGGTTCTGACTGAGCACGGCTCTGCTGGGGCTGGCCCAGGGCCTGAGGAGCCTTGTCACTTGTCCAAGGTCCCCTGGGGAGTGAGTGTCAGGACTCAGATGAGCCACAGGGTTAGTTAGTGCCCCATGAGGTGCCATAGAAGGTGGGGGCATCCTCTCTAACCCACTCGATTACCTCAATTCCAATTCGGATTATCCAAGCTCAGTGGCTTGGCTTTCACAAGAGGGTTTCAGAGGCTCCGGTTGGCCTGCCTCTGTTTCCCCGTGGTGGTCTCTGAGGAATGTCGTTCCCAAGTCGCAGACCTGGGTGTCCCCCTAGTTGTCCCCCACCCTTCAGCCTGCACGGCCCCTGTAGCAGGTTTAGCTTTGCTAATGTGGTCTAGGATCCGGGCTTTTCCACTTCTGTCAGTCCTCGATGACACTTAGGATGCTGAGCAGGACAGGGGTTCGAGGCCTGACTGCGCCTGTGGGCTCCTCTCCCCCTGCCCTAGGACCCAGCCCCTGCGGGGGCAGACTGAGCCTCCTTCTTTGTCACAGTTCACGGGACTGGGACTGTGGCAGCGGCTACACTATTTGAGGAATGCCCACAGCTGGCGACTTGTGTGACCCCAGTACTGTCTCTGGGGCTGGGTATGGGAAGCAGCTTCCAGAAGGAGCATGCCTGATCCCAAGCCAGCACAGGCCCAGCCAGCATTCATTCACCAGTGACGACCCGCGGACCTGGGAAACTTACCTAACGGTGTGGCTTCAGTCTCCTCACCTGCATAACAGGAAACAAAGTTACTCAGCTTATAAATTACTGTGTGGATTAATTGCATTAACAAAAGTGACATGAGAACAGTGGGTGACGGATAATCAGCGCCAAAGGCTTCGATATGTTGTATTCCTTCATCCATTTGTTTATTTATTCACTGCACTGTTTATTGGAGTCTTTGTCAGTTAAGTGTACAGTTGGGAAAGAGAAAATAAAAAGAATGAGAGACAACCCTTGCTGTCCAAGAGACTCGTGAATGTGACGCCGTGTCCTGGGGAAACCCTTTCAGGACTACCCTGCAGAGTTTGGAGGGGCTGCCAGGTGGACAGGGTTGCCACCCTGACCCGTGGACTCCGTGACACGCCCACGGGCACGCCCTCAGTACAAGGCTTGCAGGTGTGGTTGGGAGCTCCCCTTGGGCGTAGGAAGGGGAAGAAGCTAGACGCTAGAGTTTTCTGACTCTTGGAGGGAAGTTTCAGGAAGTATCTGGGGTGGGATGGGGGGCAGTATGTGCCCACTGTCGAGATCGTGTCAGAACAAACTGTAGTTTTATTGGGTCCTTAGCTAATGGTGCACAGGGAGGATCTGCAAAATAGAAACAGGACACCAAGTGTCCCTTGGCTGGAGAAAGCCACCTCTGCTTCCTGAGGGCAGGGCTGGGTTCTGCTGCGTGGTTGGAGAAATTCTAGCTCCTAGCGCTTCGCACAGAGACGTTTCCTGGGCAGTGTTTACTGAATAAACAACAGCAATCATTGTGGGCCCTGTGGTTATTTACAGTCTCAGCAAACTCCCACGAACAGTATGATCGCCTGCTGAGCGACAAGGCACGGAGCTAAGGGCGGTGACCCTGGCAGGAGTGGACTTGGTAGCCCCAAATCACAGGGCTGAGGACTTAACAAGGGTCCCCGATCCTAAGGCCACCAGAGACCAGCGAGACAGCGAGTTCGCAGGGCGCTGCACGGAGATGGAGAGACGCTCGGCCCTGCCCGTCACGTGCAGTGCCCCGTGTGGCCGGCCACCATCCCTCTCCTCTTGCAGGTTAAAGGACTCGTCCATGATCACCCAGCCCGTGGTCGGCATAAGAACCGCGACTACAGGCAGGTGCTCTCCGTGCACCCTGGGGTCCCCCTCTTGGCCCGGCTGTGTGGGACGCTGGGATCCGCGCTCTCCTGTACCCCGCACAGCGAAGGGAGCCCCAAGCCGGCGGGAATCGGCGGCGCCGTGGCTGCCCCTCTCCTCCTGCTGCGGACAGCATCGGGGTCTCTCCTGGCCTTCTGGGGCAGCCCTCACCCCTGACTCGCCTCGAGCGATTTCCGGGTGAACCAATTTCAGCCTCGCTTCAGTTTGTCAGGGCTGTTTGTTTTTTGTGGCTCGGAATCGGGGTGAAGAGTGCGCCCCGTGCAGTTCCTAGCACGCGGTGGGGGCTCAGGAAAGGAGGGAGTGAGTAGGGGAACGAACGAACGAACGAACTAATGAGTGAATAGGGTTCCTTATCTCGCGATTCGCAGGCATTGGTCCATGTATCCGGCCGGCCGTTTTCTGGATTCTTCTACGGGAAGAATCACAGGCAGCACAGGAAGCCCCACGTCTTTGGGGGGTCTCCTGGCTTTGCCACTCCTTTGGATCTAGTGGAGAGTCCCCGGTCCTCTGTCTCCTTGAATCCCCAACCGGCAGATGAGCACCCCCTCCAAGGTCCACGCGGATCCTCAGGCCTCGACCTTGCCTGCGTTGGCCCAGACGTGCCCCCAGCGCGGAGAGGCAGCGCTGGGAGATGGTCCCGGGGAGGCTGGCCAGGGTCCTCTGCAGTGATCGGAGCCAGGTCGCTTTGTGCCCTCAGGGTCCCAGACGCCCAGCTGACCTCCCTCCTGGGCAGTGAGCACAGTTTTGTGGCCGAACTACTGGGGTGAAAAGCTAGAGAGGAAAGGACTCAAACCAACGACTCGTTTTAAAACTGAATGTCGACCGTGATGGAAGTTTTCCCGTTTCCTTCCATCTTTATTCTTCCTCGTCCTCCTCCTTGCTTTGGGTATCCCCATCTCTTCCCATTTTTCGTTTTCCGCCCAGGAATTTTAGAGCGGGTGGGCCACACTGGCTCAGTCCTGGGGCGGGCGGCGTGGGGTGCAGGGCGAACGACTGGCGAGGAGCGAGCCCCCAGCCTGGCACTCCAGCCCTGTCTGCGAACCGAAGCGTAAGGAAAAGCAGCAATTGGTTTTTATTATTCACATTGGAGGGCCCGCGTTGTTAAAAAGGAAAGGACCCGCAAAGACGTCATGCTCCCCAGGGACCTTGTTGAGGAGCCAAGGGCCATGTGCCTGCAACACTTGGGCCACCACAGCCTCGGTGTCAGCGCACAGACCCACCACCGGAGCCCCTACTACGTGCTGGGCGGGTTCTGGGGCTGGAGCGATCCGAAGGCGGCTTGCTGGGAGCCCAAGAGCTTTAGCGATGGAACCATTCTTGCCCATCTCTTCGCCCCTGGGTGTTGCTTTTCCCATGGCAGAGGGATGGGCCTCGGGGGACGCCTCCTGCCTCCCGAGTCCTCTCCAGCGTTGCCATCGTGCCACCGTCAGGCAGTTTGCTGTCCCCGCCACGTCGGTTAGGGGAGCATATGTGATGCAGAGCAGAGCCACAGGCACGGGTCCGCGCTGTGCAGGCAGGCAGAAGGCGCTCAGCAAGCCGCAGTTGTCATTCACCTGTAGCCATTGCTCCATGGCCACGCCGCTCACTCCTTCTGGGGAGGCGTCTTGATTGCGGTTTGAGGTCCCCCAGGGTGGGTGCGTGCAGCTGAAAATGGAGGAAAGACAGAAAAGCTTTCCCCAGCGCTTTGCAGCCGCACCGGGTAGGATCCCTCCACCCTGGCACACACGCACCTGGAGAAGCAGCGGTTGGGAGGTTTCACCCGGGTACGCGCTGGGCAAGGGGCGTGGCCAAGGCCCTGACGCCGAAACCCCCCAGGGCGCGCTCCGGTTCCTAAGCGGGTGGGCTTCCGTGATCCTCTCCGGAAAGATCAAGTTCAACATCGAAAGAAAAGCTTTGCTCTCCCGTTCGAGGACTGTTCGGATCCTTACTTCAAATATCCGCCTTCCGTGGTGGGCGTAGACGCGACCCCGGAGAAATCGGTGTTGGCCACCGCTTTGCCGCTCCTCCGGGGCGAGTGCGTTCGTGGTGCGCCCAGCGCGGTCCGCGAGGGGTGACAGTGGCGCGAGCGGAGGGCCTACCCCCAACACATCTTGAAGCGACCGGGCGCCACGTGCACCCCACCCACGTCCAGAGGCAGAGGTCTGAGCGGTGCCCTTCGGCGCTCCTTTCGCTTTCCGTTCTCACGGGGCCGCCTCCAGGCCCGGCCCCTCTCTCCCGCTACGCGCCCCCTCCCCGCACGGCCGCCTCCCACGCACAGGCGGGGAGCCCTCCGCGGGCGGTGCCCCGCGCGCTCGTGGCGCGCCCGGCCCGGAGCGGCTGCCGGTACCGGGGGCGCGGGGAGGCGGCGGGCGGGGCGGGCAATTTACGGTCTGTGTACACTTCCCGGCTCCAGAGCCCGGCGCGCCCGAGGCGAGCTGGGGCCGCAGGCGCCACGGCCGTGGATGGTGCCCGCGGGGCTCTCCTTGCTGCGGCGCTAAAGCCAGACACCCCCCCCCCCCGCCCCGCACCCCGAAGGCGCAACTGAAAACGAAAGTCCAGGCGGGAGGAGGACGAGCCTAGGACGCCCGCGACTCTGTCCCGGCCGGTTGGGATCGCGCGCCGCTGCGTGGCCCCGAGCGCGGACAGGTCACAGGCCCCGCGTGCGTCCCTGCCGCGCCGCTCTCTCCCGGGGTCGCGTCCAGGCCCACACTCGGCCCTTACTTAGTTGGGGCCCAGATTTCATTCCGTTCGTCGCGTCGGCCCGTGGCAAGGAAAAGGGCCCATCCAAAAACCGGCGGAAATGAAAGGATTCCCCGAGGTTTGGGTACCCGAAGAGGCAAGAAGGTGGCTTGGACGTCGGGCTGGGGGCAGGTGACTCAACGCAGGACAACACTGGAGGTCGGAGGGCTCCTGCCTTATTGCTGCCTGGATAGTGCGAAGCGTGTCCCAACTGCCTTTCCCGGGCCCTGCCACCCCGCCTCAGGCGGCCAGGGCAAGGCAGCTACCTTTCCTCTTGTCACTGGGAACGGTGCACCGCGCAAGGCACCTGGTATAATTCCAGGTACATTGTCTTGTTCCTATATGGCAGGTTCCGGTCTAAAAACTTGAAATGTATTAATTCTTTTGCTTTTCACCCAATTCCAGTTAGGTGATTCCTTACATTGTCCCCATTTTTATCGAAGTATAAACTGTGGCAAAGAAAGTTTAATGAACTCCCCACAGTACACACCGTTGGCCAGTGGCGTTGGGAATAAGTGCTCTTTCCTGCTCTCTCCCGGGCTAGTTACCTCTAAATCATCTACAGCTCTCATGGAAAAGGACTTCCTCCGGTGCGAACAGGCATGCAGGTGAGAGCAAGCTGACTTCCCGCACAACTCGAAGGGGCGGGGCACACAGGGGCCTTTGGGGTCAGTGTGTGGGGTGGCCGGGTCCATAAATACCAGTCATTTAGCAGTTCCCCTTGGGGCGTGGTAATTGCCCCAGGCAGTAGTAATTGGGAGTCTCTGGGATCCCGGCTTCTGACTCTCTGCTTTCTTTTGATTTACTGTGTCTGTGTACCAGGAAGCTCTCGGGGAACCCAGGCTTAGTAAAAAACTCAAGCCACCGGATGCCCTAGGCAGCTTAAGTAGGCGGCGAGGTGCCTGCAAGGTGACAGCTTCTCTCCAGGGACATCTAATCCTTGGTGGTGTCTTTTCTTTGCACAGGGAGGTGGGGAGTTGCACCTCCTTTAGCACCTCTAATGAGGTGCGTCCTGGGGTACAGACGTGGCATTGACTGAGGTGAGGATTTATTTGAAAACAGGACTGGAGGCGGTTGGGAAAGGAGCAGTGCGGAGCGTGCAAGAACGGAGTGAAAAAAGAGGCACGAGAAATAGGAGAGAGAAGGTGGAATGAAACTAAGTGGAATTTTGAAGCATTTCTGACATTTTTAAAGGGGGTGGGTGAGTGGGTGGGGTTGACACAACTGGTTTGGGGCCGGGCCATAAATTAATAGATTTATTACCCAATCAGGAAAAAGCCATTAAGATATTCTTGGCTTCGTCTGTGGGAAAATAATTTCTGTGATTGAGTTGCCCCAGAAGACCCTCCGAAGCCCTCTGCACTCTGCCTGCAGCCGGCCTCCTCTTTCCTGCCTTCTGGAAGGAGGGGGGACGCAGGAGACCCCAGAGAGAAGCGGCCTTTCCATCTTTTTCAGCATCTTGAATTTCACTTTGTGTGCTTCCTTCTACTTCTTGATTTGATCCCCGCTGCCTTGGAGACTTGGAACCTCAGAAGGAAAATTCTCCCTGCAGCAAGCTGAGCCCCTGCCTCTGGTCTCCTTTCCTTAGGTCGTCTACATTGACCATGACTGAGCCCCAGCATGGGGAAGACTCTGGGTCTGGGAGCAGGAGAGGCCAAATGATGGAGCCGGGGTGGGACAAAGTCCTCCGCCGGAAGGAAGGCCTCCGGGAGCAGGGAGGGGTAAGGACTGTTCATTCCAAGCATGGTGGAGCTGGGCACTTCTGGTCAGTCCCTGAAGACTCCAAGTGTGGTCCCAGGACCCTTAAGGGTCTCTGAGAGCCTTTCAGAGGATCACCAAGGTCAAAGCTATTCTCTCAATTCAAGGCTATTGACTTTTCCACAAGTGTGCAATGGAGCATCCCAAAGGCCACGTTAGGTAGGGCGACATCATGGCTCCCGTGGCCCACGGAATGCGTGTAGCGTCCAGTGTTGTAAGAAGGTTTCGCTTTTATATTTCACCACAATCAAATGCATTTCAAAAATGTTTCGCTTTTATATCTATACCTGATATAAATTAATTAAAACGAAGTGCAGTGTCACCAGCCACATTCCCATGTATCAGTAGCCACACGTTGCCGGTGGCTGTCACATAGGACAGTGCAGATGTAGAACATCTCCATCCTCATCATTTCCCTGGACACTGCCTGTGCTGTCTTTATGATCTTAGACCATTTTCTTAACTCTGAGCATCGATTCCCGCTTCTGTTAAAATGGGATAATAGTTCCTCTCAAACTACGGAGAGGCAGTGTAGCTGGTCACAGGGAGCTTAAACTCCGGGGCAAAACTGAATCGACTTGTATCACAGGTCAGCCCAGGTGACTTTGGGTTAGTTTCAACACTTCCCCATGGTTCAGCTTTTTTATTAGCAAATTGGAGTAATAATAATAGCAACAAGAATAACAACATTTTTCTTATAGGGTTGTTGGGAGCATTTTAAATTGGAAAATATGTGGATAGCACTTTAAGAACCAGTAACTGGAACATATTATTATTGTTATTACATATAAAAGTACAAATCTTACCAGGTGACAATAAAATTAAATTCCCCTCCCCTTTGAGATACATACATTATATATATATATATATATATATATATATATATATATATATATATGGTGTATAAGTATAGTAAAATACACACAACTTACCATCTTGACCATTGTAAGTGTACAGTTCAGTACGGTTAAAATACCCAGCCTCCTCCAGAACTTTTTCTTCGTGCAAAACTGAAATTCTATATCCATGAAACAACAACTCCCCATTAGTAATATTTTTATGTCGATGTGAATTGTTCTCCAAGCTTCGGAATTTTAGTCAATACTTTTGACTAGGTATTAAGCATTCCAGTTAAGAAATCAATCAGTCAGTCATGAAAAATAGTTGAACTGGTTGGGAAAGGACAGCCAGAGTTCCAAAACGGTACTGGTTTCCATCGACTATGCCATTTCCATCAGTTCCTCCCTCTTTAACCCCTTGGACCCCAGCAGCACGAGATCCACCCTGGGTTGAAGACGATGTGCTACCTCTCAGTTACCGCTCATCCTGGGTTGAGGGAGTTAATGATGGCGGATGCGTTAGGTCACTGACGTTTCGAAATGATACTTTCCGGTAAGTGCCTGAAAAGTTGAAGTTGCAATAGCAAATACAGATTAATAAGCTCAAAATTAGTCTCTGGTTGCATCTGAAGTTCTGGTGATAGTGATCGTGATGGGGACAAAAATCAGACTATTTAGCAATTGTTTGGGTGCAGTGGACAGAAAGAAAATAATTTTCCTAAAATTAAGTCCCTAAAATTTAAACTACTAAAAGTAATCGTCGCTAAAAAGAAATAAATGCTTCCTTTTGATAGAATTATCTCTTTCCAAGGTTTTCAGTAACTTTTATTCAAAAAAAATTAAAAATTTTCATGTGAATTTTTTAATGTGAAAAATATTCGATAAATATACTAGGTATACTGTGTAGGATGCTTTCAGATGCAGGTAAGAGAAAAGCCAACCTAAGATGGCAAACCCAACCAAGGAAATCTATTGCTTCGCGTGATTGAAAAACCGTAGTGGTAGAGTGGTTTGATCACGCCTCTGGCTGTGTTTTCTGTGGGTTTCTTGCCCTTGTGCTTCTGTCTGTATCCACTTCATGCTCAGCATGGCCTCTCTTCTGTATCAAGGCCTCCCTCACATCTGTTCAGACTGGACCACCTAGAGTAAGAAACTGCTTGTAACCTACAACCCCCAGAGAAAGGCCCGATGGGACTGGCTTAGTTCACACACCCTCCTCGCTCCAGTCCTTGTGGCCAGGGCAATAGGACAGCCTCTTACATGGGCCTACGTTGTCTCTTGGCTCCTGAGCACAGATCCCGAGTGGTGGGCACGATCACAGTTCTGGCCTCTGAGCTGTGTTTCTCAGAGGGCGGTCTTGGGCTGGAGTCAGCGGCTCGTCACACAGACACATGCTCCAAGCTTCCCGTGGTGTCTCGGGTCTGGGCCCTTTCAGGTGAGAGGAGGTAGTCTGAGAGGTTTGGGGCCGAGTTTCAGTCCAGGCTGTGGATTTCTTCTTGTTGTCTCCAGTGCCTTAGTTTAAGGTGGAAAGGGGCCCTTTGGTTGACAAGAAAAGGACTGGGTGCTTAGGAAACCACACTCTGTAGTCGGCACCAGCCCCCTCTCTATCAGAAGGTTCCAGGCCTGGGAAATTATGCTGCTGTCTTTTCTTCGGGAACCCCATGCTGTTCTGGAGACAGGCAGCGGAATGGTGATACCTTGTGTACCGAAGCAGCTACCTCCATCTAGAAATTTAACCCTGACCTTGGATCGGCGAGCCACTGTGGCCAGGCCTGGGTTACGGTGAGTGAGCCCACGGGGCTGCAGGCCCAGCCGTCTACACCATGGTGCCAGCCCACCCAGTTCACGGCTTCTCTTCCCTTTGCCACTTCCTAATAGGTGCCCCCGTCCCTTCCTCCGCGGGGCCCGCCCGCCGGCCTTGCCCACAGCCGTAAGTTAGCCCTCATGGGCCTGCTCCACCTCTCTCCCCGCTGAGACCTGGGCAGCTCTTCCTGGCAAACCCACTGGGATTGACATCAGGTGTCTGGGGAAGCTCCCAGGTACAAATTCCTGTCTTCTAATGATCACCCTGATTTTTTTCAAATTGACATTTGAAACTAAAGACAAAACCAGCTGTTTCTTGAGAAGAAAAAAAAACTGGCAAAACATGAGCAGAATCTCCCATAGAACCCACTGCCCCCACCCCAAACCCAAACCAATAAAATGAGTCTAACCAATAATTCAATCTCCCTGCCTCATTCACTGTGACTAAAGCCAGTAGAAGAATCTCAGCAGGGGGCCCTCATCGACAGGAAATTCATCATTAGTCACTTTATTAGGTTTAATGTAGCCAACAGGGGCTACTGATCGTTCCAGTATTCCTCTTCCTGAGGGATTTTTTTTTCCCCTCCAAAAGGGCAAATGTCCTATAGTACAGACATTTATTTAATTGTCCTCGTCGTGTATGTAGCTTGGCTGAAGGACAAAGTTTTCAAAACGCCATCACTGAGAAAGGACTCCACAGTTTGCAATCAAGACCGGTTTGCCACTTGTATTGTTTTTTTAAACATTTCTCAGGGCTTAGACGCATGCCTACCATAATTATTATAATAATCTGCTCAAGGAGACATTCATCCGTCATGGTGGAAAGCGATTTCTTTTCAGTGGGAATGCCTGAAAATGTCTTGTTTGGACAGAAAGGGCCATCCATTCGTTGGTAATTTAAGCAAGTTCCTTAAAGTCAGGCAATTAGGTTAATGAGACAGTTGGCCTTTTGAAGTCGAATGGGGCGCAGGGATGAGCTCACCGCTCCTCAAGGAGACACTAAATCAATTTGGTGTAAAAGGCTGTGGGACACAGCTCCCTCCTACAATTTCAAGGAGAGATCATGCACACACGGATTTAGCTCCAGGCATGGAAATTAGGTGGTGGGCCCCTTAGGCCTTCTGGTAACCACCATACTGTGAAGGAAGAAACAGCAGCTGCTCCAGCTATCACTGGGAAAGATGACAGGCCTGGATTAGGCCTTTCATGGGGGCCAGAAGCTTTTGGGGGAGCAGCCCCAGGCCCTGACACAACAGAACCATGGACACGAGGAATGTCCCACACCGAGGCAGATGGGGCTGCTGATAAATGAGCTGAAATGGTAGAGGTCCCTACCATTTCAGTGAGAGCCGGTGGGATTTTCTGAGAGCTGCTCCAGGAGGGACAAGTTCAGGGCTGCAGCAGGGCTGCCGTTAGATGTTAATCAGAGGCATTCACTTGTTCTGTCCTTCACCCTTCAAAGGACGGTGTCAAATGTCTTGATGAAATACCCATCCCACTTACTCAGACACAAGGAATCAGGGCATACATGACTCAGGGTGAATCAATAGAAGATGGTTCTGCTTGGCTAGACCCATGGTCACAGGGTAGGAGTAAGCATGTCATAATTGGTCTGTGGAGCAGAGCCCAGCCAAGGCCATGGTCCACGTTTGAAGGAAACATCTGGAACGGGGTGGGGGTGGGTTGGGGGTTGTAAGGGATGTGGGTATGGGGGTGAGGAACTCAAGAGGACTTCACTCTGTGATGGCAGCCAGCTCTTGCCAAACCCAATACCACATATGGCCGTTGGGATGTAAGAAACAGCCGAATTGCATAATAAAATCACTGGCACTTACAAAGGATGGGTGATATAACAGTTTGGGAGGTCTCCTGGCAGAAATGGACCACCTAGGCCACACTTAGCTGAAGGGGAGGGTATGCCCTAGGGAGAGAAAAAATATTGGTGTTTTTGATTTTGAACTCTACTGCTGGGAGGGACCACTTTTCTGAGACTGACTTTTCTATTGCAGCCCTCCTGCCTCTGCCCCTGCCTGTCACCTATTGGGCACTGCAAAATAGCAGAATAGATTCTCCCCTCTGCGAGGTGCCATCATGCACCCTTTAGATTTGGGTGCATTCATATTTTTCTGAGGCTGATAGGAGGGAGAAGTGGCTGGGGTCAAGGAAACCCCTGCATTCAGGATGTTTCTAGGGTACCACCACTGACCATGCTAGGCTTTCTGCCTTGGGGGTCCCTTATGCTGCTAGCACTGGGCCGTGATGATAAAGGGTCAGGGGAGGAGGAAGTTACTTTGGGGACCAATCCTAGAAAGGCCCGGGGCCACGTACAGGTAGTTGACTGATTCAGCCTGCCCTCCATGGTCAGATACCATCTCTCTCTGCTTTCAACCTTCCTTACCCCCAAAGCCTGCCCACACGTGTCTTCTTTCCCATTCCAGGTCTATCCAGATGTTCCTTTTAACCTGAACTCACCTGGAACATATGGAAAGGCCCATTGTGACTATTTGAGGCTCTGAATCGTCCTTGGGTTAGTACTTCCTGCCTGAATCCTTCGTGGTATGTCTGTTTCTTGTTAGAGAATCAGGGTTAGCTCTTCCCTCACTTCAAAAAAACTGAGTCTAGGGGACAATCATGCATGGCCTTGGTCTGTCTTGGTCAGCCTTGTAACTGGAGCACCAAGTTCAGTTGCCAAGGCTGTCAGATGGCGGAGTGCTCAGAGCACATTGTAGGATGTGGGACGAGGTAATTAAGACCCCCCCAAAGCCTAGGTTATCAGCCTGTTAATACAATGCTAGACTGATGTACAGCACTGGCTGGGACCAAGGGAACGTCAGAGGTAAACTTCTGGGCAGCTGACAGGCAATCCCAGGGTGGTCCCTTCTCTCCTGAGTTCCTTCATTGCCAGGAGGCTCAACACCACTTAGGCATTGTGTTCACTTCATCTTAGATCTTCCCCCATGGCCTTCCATGCACCAGGCCCTCCTGTACCATGTGCTGGGGAAACTGCACGGAACAAGAGAAGCATTGTCTCTGCCTGCACGAAACTGAGAGTTGAAAGAGACACAGGCAAGAGGACGAGGGATTATAATATGTGGTAACAAGACACACTAAGAGAAGGGGGTTTTGTAGTGCTGGAGTCGGGTCACAGAAGGCCTTTTGGAAGAAGTTGGGTCTCAAATGGGACCCTTGAAATGTTTCTCAGGCAGGGGGACAAATGTCTTCAAAGGTCTAGAAGACGGAGAAGGCATGGCACATGCCGCCATGTGTGTGGTCAGAATGCAGAGTGAGGGGTGCAGAATGGAGAGCTGGGTTAGGACCTCTACTGCCATAAGGCGACCTCTGCTCCAGACGCGGCCAGGAGGCTGACCTCACAGCCATGTGACGTCACACTTCTTCCAGGCCCTGGGCTCTGAGTTAGGAATGGTGGGACTCCATGGTGGGGAAGACAGGACTGCCATCTTTAAGATGCTCCCTCTGCGTATGACCTCTGTGTCAAAGGAGAAACACATTTCCACCCTTTTCCGAGGTGCTGTGTCACAATGGTGTGACATGGCTGCTGCTAACACCTTCTCCCACAAAATTAAGTCCTGATCAGAGCTGGAGGTGCTGTGCTTGAGTCTGTCAGCTGGTTGTCCCAGTCATCTATGGTTTCTCTTATTTTCTTCTGGGACCAAAGGGCCTAGAGGCTTACCACGCAGGGCTGGGCTGGGCTAACACCTTTAGGTGACATTATTTGCCGTGCTGAGACCTGTAAGACCTTTCCCTTTTGCTCCCAAGCTTTTCCCTTCAACATTGCACAGGAAATTGTTTTTCTTTCATTTTTTTTCAATCTGCCCACATCCTATTTTTCCCCTTACATGTCAATATAAGGTGTACCTCTTCCAGGAAATTCACCCTGATTAATTCTACCTAGCCTCCTGGCATCTCCCGTGGCCTCTATCCCATATTATAATTGATGTCTTTTAAATAGGGAGTTTTCAGTCACTTCTGAACGTTGGTTTTATGGTTTCCTGAGTTGAGGTGGTATTTTCACCTTTGCAGCTGCTTTTGCAGTTTGGAGACCCGTACACCAGGTGGTGGTAGTTTCCACGTGCTCTGATGATCCATTCTGAATCATTTGCAGAGGAGAAAAGAGACAGGGGAGCACCAGCTGTTCATCAAGCACCTACTGTGCGCCAGGCCTTTGCACTGCCGCTAATTTCATCATGAGAAAGAATCTGTTTGAGGCACATAGTACTGCTTTCATTTTCTAGGTCAGGAAACTGAATTTGGGGGGTGGTAAAGTAACTTCCCCAAACACACCATCCTTTGTGGCAATGCTGGAATTGGTACCTGGGTCTGGGCTTTATGTTTAAGGTGAAAACACAGCTCTGTGCTTAACGTGAAATGTGCTGAGTTTTCTCTGTTTGATCATGAAAACAGTCATGAAATCAACCGCCATGTCAAAGTGACCGTTCCAACACCACCTCTGGGATCATTTACTGTTTTTCTCGTAGTGAATTCTTATATTGCAATAATCCAATATATTTGTAGATAGGTAAAAAACTGCCTTGGGTATTTTTTCTCAGGACTGGCCACTTTTCTTGCCCCCTCATTGGCAACTTAGGCTTTTGGATGATTTGCCAAGATTTCTAAAAAGGCTTTTATGTGCTGCTGAGACCTGGAGAGGATTGGAAGGTTCTGTGATTCAAGGGGTCAGAGATAGTGAGAGGAGATATGTGGGCTAGAATGAGGGAAGTGGGGATTCCTAGTCTTAGGGGGCAAACCTAGAATCTCAGATTAGCATTCCAGGCAGAGGAAAGAAATCCCTTAGTCTCCAAGGTCAAAGAGGAGATTCTAGTATAATATGCTGGGGGTATAGGCTTAATGCAGACTTACTTTTGCTCTCAGAGTTGGAGGGACGTTGTTTGACTTTCGCCTTGGGGTCCAGCAGGGCGTGAACGGTCATTGCAGCTCTCTGTAGAATGGGCCCATTTCAGTTGCAGGGTGCTTAGGCCCTGGGGCAGAGGGAGGAGGACTGGGTCTAGGACAGGGAGATAGAGAGCAGGGGGGAGGCTGTGTGCTATTTTCCTTCTCCAATTCACTGCTGCTTTTCCCCTTCACTATACATGCCAGATAAACAGCTGTAGCAGCAGAAACAAACAACCTTTAAAAGCATCTAATATCTAAAAATGCACATTTCCTACAACCAAGTTCTCTGAAAGTTCTATCTTTTCCTCCCTTCCTTCCTCTCTTCTTTTTACTTTTTAGCTAATTTTCCATATTGCTTCTACTTCGAGGAAGGAGTTCTCCACCCAGTGACTTGAGAGCTGGGACTTGTGGGTTCTAGACCCAGGTCTTCAGGTAACCGGGAACTATTTCTTGAAGCACCTCTCTTCTCCCGAGTTTCAAGGGAGTTGGAATAAAGGCTGTTTCTAACCCTTCATCTATAGTCTGCTGTTTATTTGGCTGTGGTATGGCTTCTATTCAATTCATTCAACAAATAGGAAGACATGCTACCACCAGGTACTGCCTTTTCTGGGTCGGTTCATGCAAGGCTTCAATAATAAAAATAATCCGGTTTCTTCTAGTGGAACTCGCTTCACAGTCACGGATAAATTTCTGAATGTCCTTCCTGTCTGAGTCGTCTTGCCCAGCCTCCGTTCTTGCACCATCTTTGCCCGACCAAACGGTGCCACTACTCTCGTGAACACCTTCCACAGGTCTTTGGTCCTTCCCGGATGAAGGGCATTATAGGTGCATGCACAGGCGTCTCCGCCACCTGCGGCTTCTCTCGCTGCCGTTTCAGTCCCCCGAGGTCAACTACGGTCAGAAAATATTATGTGGAAAATTCCAGAAGTATGCGATCGCTAAGTTTAAATCACGCGCAGCACCGAGGTGCCTGACAAAAACTCACGAGTCCTGCTCTGCCCCGCCCCCAACGGGAATCAGGACTTCCTCCGACTTCCGACTTCCGACTTCCGGCTCCCAGCTCGCTGTGGAGTGCGCAGTGCTTGTGTCTGAGGCGCCCTTATTTTGCTTAATAAGGGCGCAGAAGCATCGAGAAGGGGCGCAGGCGTGGCCCATATCCCGGAGAGAGGCCCAAAGGTGCTTCCTTCCTGTGAAAAGGTATGACGTGGGGTGGGGGGAAGCACAGGGCACGCAGGGGTCGGCGCTCCCCGCGGTTTCAGGCATCCTGCACCTTCAAGCGTATACTTGGCATTTGAGGGCGGACCCCCCACCCCCCAAACCGTAAAACAATGATGATTTCTTTCTTTGATGTGAGAGGGATTGTGCACTTGGAATTTGTTTCCCTCAGTCAAACGGTCAACCAAGGTTTTTACCTGGAAGTTGTGAGAAGGTTGCATCACAATCTGTGGAAGAAACATCCGGAGTGTGCAAACAGATGACTGGCTCTTCACCCTGATGAGGCACCTCCCACACCACGCTGAGTTCTTGAGTTCCAACCGCTTGACCCCCATGCCCCAGGCTTCTTATCCACCTGATCGTGTCCAGAGCGACTTTTTGTTTGTTTCCCCAGATGAAAAAAGCCCCCAAAGGGAAACGTTTTGGCGTTGTGGAAGAGGTGAAACAAAAAAAATGACAGAATCATCAAAGGGTGTCCAAATCGCTGAGTTCCACAACTGATTTGAGCAGTGGGAAAAGCATCTTGATAGGTGCATTGCATCAAACGGAGAGTACTTTGAAGGTGACTGAAGTTTAAACATGGAAGAACGAATACACAATTTTTTATACATAAATCCCACTTTTTTGGGGGTCCCCCCCATATGTATGTACGTCAGTATGTCAGTATGTGTGTGTTTTGGTTTACTCCTTCATCTGTTCACTGCTCTCTGTCTCTTGCAGCACCAGTGTCTGTGATGCTCATTTCTTTCTGGACATTTGGCTGTGAGTTCCTACTTGCTGGCTTCTTCCTAGGGCCTCCTGAGCGCACTCATGAGGAGTGACAACTACCTCCTCAGACTGTTGAACTGACTGGGTCCCGGCCTCTGACCAGGAGATACGTCTGTTGCGAGTCTCAGAACACAGTGGAGGGGACTGACCAGCAGAGGATGGATTGTGACACAATCGGTACGTGCCCTGGGGGAATGTGCAGGGGAGCCGTGCCCCAGGCATGCTAATGGGGACAGTGACTGTGGTTTGGGCTTTGGGGAAGCAGGCAGGACGACGATGGCCTCAGGGCAGCCATCAGAAGATGCCAGGCACTACTGAATGGGTGGAAAACGTGGGGAAAGGTGGCTAGGTCACCTGGGAAATGTGCTTAAGGCCTGGGGCTTAGAGTTTGGGTGTCTCTGTCAGAACTGTAGGTGGGGCAACAGTAGAGCTCTACCATGAATTTTATTTTGGTTCCTAAGATCATCCTGTCGTCAGACGCCAGTCAGAGAAGTAGTATTTAGTGAATGTGGAATAACTGTATTTCCAGGTCCCCTTGCTGGTCCTTGGCATAATGTTAAGGAGAAGGACTCTCAGGTGATGAAACTCCAAAGACCCATTTGGCTGTTCTGGCTGAACTATGACCCCCTGCTCTTAAATAGGCTTTGTGTCTGCCCCATTGCCAATGCCAGGAGTTGGGGTGCCATGCACTGCCTGGAACTGGTTCTCAGGCCTGGGTCCCCAGGGTCTCAGGGCTTGGGAGCCTCCCAGTCAGTGGGACTCGCTCACACCTACACCCTTCATACATAGTCTTGCATGAGGGGCCAGCGTGTACAGCGAGGTTAGAGGTGGAGCAGTTACAATTTCTTCCCCTGGGCAGATTGCGTGGACACTCTGAGCCCCAGTTTGCCCACCCTCTTCTCAGAGTGTTCGTGTAGAGTGTGTCTGTGTTAAAGGGGTGTGGAGATGGAAATTTTGCCATTTTTATTAACAGAATTTGTTCAAAAACATTTATTATTAATGCCTGTTAATTTTCGTATTAGTGCTCTTAGTTAGGTATGTATGTGGCAATATTACAAATAAGCTGACCAGATGTCCCGTGCTAAACAGGACAGAAAACAATGGTCCTGTCCCATTTCCAACGGTGCGTCTGGTCAGCCTATGGACACCTCGAATTTAGCCCAGGGAGACGAGGCTGACCGTATGTACCCTTGGAAACGGGACAGGACCGTTGTTTTCTTTTCCCTATAAAACAATACGTCTCTGGTCAGCCTAATTATACAGTGACCGAAAACTAATGTTATGACTTGAAATGCTCCTGGGAACAGCACACCACTGGGCTCGTGATATTGGGCCCAGAGAGGTTACGATTATTTTCCCCATGTAAAAATGACTCTTTTTGATTATAAAAACAATACATGTAGTTCACAGAAAAAATGTGGAAACTTTAGAGCAGACAAAAAATAATTTTATGATGTTGTTATCTCACTACCAACTTGTATTTTAAAACAAGATGCTTGTCCTATTTCATGACCCGCTTGTTTTGCTTGTTTCACTCAATATGATGTGGGCAGCGTTTCCCTATAACGAGATTTGCTCTGTTAACAACACTGAACAGATAGGTTATCATTTCACACACAGTTAGGTTCATTCCAACTTTAATTCTAATGCATAAAGCTGCAATAACCATATCAATGGCTACATCTGTGTATTCATATTAGAATTATTGCATTAGGACAGGTTTGTAAAAGAATACCATGCATCAAAGGTGTATGGTTTTTATTCTGTGTATTTTCGTTTTCTCTTTTTGGGTAGCAAAAGGAGCTCCTACCTGAATTTTCTAACTTCTTCCAAACACTTGATATTATAATAGAAGGCATCTTTGCCAATATGATAGACAAAAAAATGGCAGAGGGGATCTCATTTTAATTTGAATACCTTTTGTTATGAGCACGGTCCTCTATTTTCCTATGTTCATTGACTGTCCATCTTTTTTCCTTAGGCAATTTTCTTCCACACATTTTTGAATGGGGGTGTTTTTTCTTTCACGATTTCTTGTTAGGTTCCTGTATAGATTAAGGAACTAGCTAGTTCTATGAAAAGTTTTTCCCAGTGTTATTTCTCTTTCAGTTTTGTTTATGGTGGTTTTTATTTTTATATTCAGAAAAATGTGAATTTTTATGTAGTCAAGCATTTCATTTTTTTCCCTTGCATTTTTAGCCTTTCAAAGTTTTTTCCAAAGCTGACATTATATAAATAAATGTTCATCGTTATGTTCTTTAGATATTTTTTATGGATTCAGTCATTATTTACCTTGAGATATAGTGGACTGTCTTTCATCTGGAATTTATTTTGGTGTATTGTACCATAAACCTTATTTATTTAAAAAGTAATTATTAGATTTTTCCATCCCTTATGGAATAATTGTCTTTCTCTTACTGACTTGAAATGTCACCTTTAGGTGATTCTATTTACAAGTAGAAAAAAATACCTTCATTGAAGGAATACATTACTAACTTGCTCAATTTTATGGAAAAAAACCCCAGTATTAGTTGTCAAAGTATATGGAAGAGTGAGAACAGTTCTGGGAAGGAGGTGAGGTAATGGTGATAGCAGTAACAATAGTTATGTAGGACCAGGTGTTTATCAGCAGGTAGAAGATTCCAAGTTGTACTTCAATGGTTTTGTTAAGTTTGTCACACTAAGGCATGTATGTTAGGAGCACACTCTTTTCTTCCTCCTGTCCTTTATTCCAGCGAGCATTTATTAAGTGAGGATTCCTGCACTAGATTCCAGAGGGGACTCACATGTAAATATGGTTTTTGTCCTCGCATTTGTCATCATCTGATTGGGAGGCGTGTTCCTTGGGAGGACTTTTAGCTCCGGTGAACAAAACACTCAGCTGAAAACGGCTTGCACGACAAGTGTGGCAATGCATTTGCTGAGGCTCATGGAGTCGTTTGAAGACATCCAGGCTCTGAGCTGCCATGATGTTCTTGGCCTTCTTCGTCACTGTTGCAAAAAGGCTGCTGCTGCTCTAATCATTTTGCCCTCATCCGTCCATGTTAAAAAGCAGGGGAAATGGGCAATGTAGGGCGAGGAGGTCCTGCTCATGTTGCCTCCCTCTTATCATGGAGGAAAATCTTCTAGAAGCTCTCCAGCAGACTTCTTCCTCTTTCATCTCATGGGTCAGAAATGGGTCACCTGCTCATCCTGGGCTGGGTCCACTTCTAGAGACCAGTGCATCTCTAGCCACTGTTGAACAAAATTCTGGTTTCTGTGAAGAAGAAAAAAGAGGACAACAATTTTTGAGGAGGCAAATGATATAGTGTCTGCCATAGAGGGGACACTTACTCCCATAAATACATATATAATATGTGTATATAAGTATATATGCTAAACATATAATATCATATATAGTTATCTTTATATTTTATATAGTATATATTATATCCAAAAGTCCTTTAAACTGTAAATCAGTATATGTACATCAAGGATATACAGGATCTCACAGAAATAACACCTGGACTTGAGTTATGATTTTATTATAAAATCATAACCATACATGTTTATGACTACACACATAACGCCCCTTTTTTATTATTTGGTGATCTATATGAAATCTTTTTGTACAAAATCATAAGCATGTATGGTTATGGTTTTGTAATAAAATCATAACTCAAGTCCAGGCGTTACTTATGTCAGGTCCTGTATATACATTACGGCTGTAGATACATCAAAGGTGTGAATACATCAAGCAAGTATGTAATATATAGTATATACATACTTCAGTATATATTTATATTTATATTTACAAAGTATACATACAGTTGACATTTGAAAACATGGGTTTAAATTGCACAGTTCCATGTACACGTGGATTTTTTTTCAATAAATACTGTAAATGTATTTTCCTTATAATTGTCTTTTTTAATTTTTTTTTTGTATGTGGGTAGTTCCCTGGCTGGGAATCGAACCCAGATCGCAGCGTTGACAGCGCCAGTGCCAAAGCCTTAAGCCACT
Organism: Lyroderma lyra; assembly: GCA_004026885.1. Lineage (NCBI taxonomy): Eukaryota > Metazoa > Chordata > Mammalia > Chiroptera > Megadermatidae > Lyroderma > Lyroderma lyra. The sequence continues at coordinate 387,940 of PVJL010000449.1, read as the reverse complement.
ACATCACCAGGGAACTCCTATAATTTTCTTAATAACCTTTCTTCTCTAACTTACTTTAGTGTTAGAATATAGTATATAATACATATAACATACCAAATGTGTGTTAATTGACTGCTTGTTATTGATATTCTGGTCAACCGTAAACTATTAGTAGTTAAATTTTTTGGGGAGTTAAAAATTATACACATATATTTGACTTCATAGGGGGTCAGCTCCCCTAATCTCCATATTTTTCAAGACTTAACTGTATACTATAGTATATATTTTATACAAGGAAATATACTAAAGTAAAGTAAGTGCTGGTAGAAGTATTCTAACATTGTCTTGCTTCTTGCTACCTTGGCAAACCTGACCCTCCGTGCCTCAGTTTTCTCATCTGTAAAGTGGAGAAAGAAGTGCTTGCTGTGCCCACATACAGGGTTACACGAGGATTGTGTTAGATGAGTGCTTTGTAAACCAGAAGGTATCCAGTACGTACTGGGTTCTCACTGCCATTGTTGTCCTTGTTTGGGACAACCTACGTGTTCTGCTCATCTGGAGTCTGGCTTGGTCAATTTGGTCATAGAGGCGGTGCCAAGGGGCAGGGCCTCAACAAGGCTCGGGCGAGGGCTGTCTAGTTTCTGTGCCGGGATACTGAGAAGAGCCTGTGAGCTGGTCCTTACATTTCTGGGTGCAAATCCTGAGCCAGGCCAGGAGCTGGGAACGTGTTTGGGGGCGGCGTTTCCCAATGCGGTGATCTCTTGGGCTTTGATGTGGGTTACCGTGGCAGCGTGCCTCAGAGGGAATCCAGGATAGATGCTGATGAAGAAGAATCGCCATCTCTTTCCTTGGTGCTTCTCTGGGGCGGGGGGCGGGGGGGGGGGTGAGCTGGTGAGTGGACACTCCCCAGAGATAGCTTGAGGCAGGTGTACCTTCCATGGGCTGGAAGGCTTGTCCCCTTGGGCATAGAGCTGTAGCCAAGCCTTTGCAAACAACTTGGACAAGGGGAAAAACTGAGTGAGTTGGAATGGGAGGTGGGTTAGGGGAGGACCTGAAGGGGGACCTCGGTGACTGAGTTCTACTGTTTCCTTTCTGTGGGTGTGGGAGGGAAATGTTTCTGAATCTGCCCTGACCTTTTAAACTCTAGCCTGCTTGCTAAGCTGGTTGAAGCCCAAGTTCCTCTTCTAACCACAAAAGTCCTTTGCTTTCTCCCTGGAAATGTGGAGCCTTGCCATTAGCCACATCTGCCAGAAACTCCCCTCCGTAAACCTTGCTTGAACCTTGGTCCACGTTTTACCAACCCATTTCCATTTATTGAGGCAGCTCGGTAAACAGATGGCTCTGGACACAGTTAATAATCTTGTCATTTGGACCTTGTGGTCTTTTATATCTACCTCAGCCATCCTGTTAAATTAAATTACCATCAGTCTCTTCCCCGCCAGGCAGAAGATTAATGGGCCTTCGGCTGTCCCCTTAGAACATATGCAGTCGTCACGTCCGGAAGAGAAATGCAGTGGCTAATAAATTAGGGGCTGTCATCATAGAAGCTGGTGGGCAACTCCAGAGTCCTTCTCAGTTCACAGGGGTTTGAGCTGGACATGTGCAGGATCGACAATGGGCACCTTGTCACCACATCTGTCAGTGAGGATGCTCCTGAGAGGCTTGGAGGAGGCTGGGACAGTGGGACCACGGGAAGTGCGTGGCCCGTGAGCGGTTTCTGCTATTTAGTTTGTGGAGTGTTGGAGCATGTGGGCCTTTTCCCAGGATGGATGGCCTTCTGGTTGGTTTCAAGGGAGCAGCTGCTCATGGGTACCCCACCTCCCCAGTGCCCAGGGGAACAGAGTTTCAGGTGTTGGATTCCTCAGGAGGCTCTCGTGCCCTGTGGCTTTATAGGCCATGTTAATGGGCGTAGCCTGAGTTCTCTTGCTTAGCTCTCAGGAGTTTCCAAAGAATCAGTGCCCTGCAAGCTCCAGCTGGGCATGCAGAACGTGTAGTGGTCTCAAAGGTAATGTCCCCCCAGCACTTAGGTATCCCCCCCTGCTCCTGCTGGCCAGTTGTTGGAAGAGCTGGTAAAGTCATCCATGGAGATGTGCCCGGTTCTATTTTAACTGAATGGACTCACTTTGCAGTTGCTCATTCTTCTATTGATGGCTTGAGTTCTAAAAAGACATGGTTTTAAAATAGAAATCTTATTGATACCAAATATTCTTTTCTGATGTCCCTTAGAAGTAAAACCAAGAGCGCAGTTAGCAAAGCAGGTCTCTCAATCCAGTCAGTTAAATGCCTTTTCTCATTTCCTGCCTGGATTGTTAGCTCTCAGGAAAACATTGACCTAGGTGATGACATTTGCTCTGTTCTAGGTACTGGTTCCTCTGCCTTTTGGGTCCTTCTGAAGGGGAAACCAGTTCCTGTGGGGTAGTGGGCCTCACGAATCCAAGGAGCCATTAACTATGATCTTATTCTTTACCCATCAAGGATTAGATAACATTATCATACCGTAGAATTTTAATCAGAATGCACGTATTTTCTGAAGAACTGTGTGACCTTGAGCATGTAATTTCTTTTGTTTTTTGACTTTGACTTTCTTCATATGTGAAATAAAGATAGGAATGACCTGCCATATTGCTTCATAGTTTGGTGAGAAAATCTATCTAGTCCCAGCACTCGGTACTAGAGATGTCATTGGAGAGCTCGATGAACTGTGTTCACTTCCGTGGGTGACTGGCGTTTGTGTAGCATGTCACATTGGACAAAGTATCTAATATGCATTGTCTGTTGTTAGTTCCTACATCATGTATTTCTCATAGTTATAATTATTTTACTCCTTTTACAGAGGATTGTAATAACAACTACCATTTACAGTTTTCTATATGCCAGCCATTATTATTTTTTTTTATTGTTAGACTTACTGGGGTGACACTGGTTCATAAGAATTACATAGGTTCCAGGTGTACAATCCTACAGCGCATTGTATGTTTGTTGCATTATGTGCTCACCATCCAGAGTCAGTTCTCTTTCCATCACCATGTGGTTGGCTCCCCCTCCCTCCTCTCCCACCCCTCCTCTTCTCCTACCTCCTCCCCCCTTGCCCCCAGGTACCCACTAAACTATTGACTGTGTCCAAGAGTTTTTTGTTTGTTTGTTTTTTGTTGCTTTCAGTTTTATATTCCACATATGAGTGAAGTCGTATGATTCTCAGTTTTGTCTGTCTGGCTTATTTCGCTTAGCATGATGTTCTTGAGGTCCATCCATTTTGTTGTAAATGGCAATATTTCATCTTTTTTATAGCTGAGTAATATTCCATGGTATATATGTACCACAGCTTCTTTATCCAGTCACCTGTCGCAGGGCACATTGGGGTACATAAGTCTTTGTGGACTAAGGTTTTCAAATTGTTTGGGTAGCCACCCAGAAGGGGGATTGCCAGGTCATATGGTAACTCCATTCCCAATTTTTTGAGGAACCTCCATACTGTCCTGCATAGCCAACCATTATTTTAAACAATTTACATGTTTCAACTCATTTAATCTTTACATCAGCCTTATGAGATATAGATGCTGTTATTATTCCATTTTACAGATAATGACATTAAAGCACAGAAAGGTTAAGTATCTTTCCCAAGATTACACAGTGGTAGAACTGGGAATGAAATGCGGGTGGTTTGACTCCAAAATTCTCTCTCGTACATGGAAATTATATAATTAGGGTAACCCAGTCAGTGAAAGACTCAGGTCCTATCTCAGATCCCAAGCTTTTTCCTCTGCCCATGTTACCTCTTGTTTATCTAATATTCAGGGCATTTATAAATAGTTTAAAAAATCGTTATGGAGACTCTCTGTACATATGGTACATAAACACATACTTATCTCCATATATTTAGACAATGTCCCTCAAATATGTTTGTACTAAGAATCCAGCAGATGCTTCCCATTCAGATTAGAACGAGAAAAAAGTGATAAAGGGCTTCCAACTGGAGACTTCAGCATCTTCACAGTCACCGTGTATGCCGAAATGTGCACTGTTTTCAGCAAGAAGTATGATCCCAGTTTTCAAAGGTCAAATAAATCACCTTTAAAGTCGTGAAAAGGTAAACAGACTGATGCCTGGGCAGCTTTCCTGAGTTTATGAGGTCGTCTGGCAACAGGGATATACAAAAAGCCCCATCAATCACCCCTCACCCCCACCCCCAATCCCCAAAGCATTTATTCCTTGGGTGGGGGTAACCTCTCTGCCACTCAGGGTAATTTCCCCTGAAACTATTATTAGGAAATATTAAATCAAATGAAAATAGAAACCCCCAGAGTCAACATACCTTTACAGAAAAGCATTTCCCCTCTAGCCACAGTTTAAAATGTAGCTGTGATTCCAGGAGGCTGAGAGGATGGTAGGGGTGTTGGGGTGGGTAGGAGGAGGGACGTGAGGGGACGATGGCAGGACAGGGGAGTGGAGAAACTTCTGGGGCCAGCCGGTGTGACATGACAACAAAGTTGTCCCTGATGAAAAGTAACCCCACAGTGCACTGCAGTGCATGTTCGAGTTCAGTCAGGTTCCCCTTTGCTGGTACCATCTTTAAGGTCTCTGAAAGGGCCCTGCACGCTGTCCTTCTGCACATTCTTAAACTACACATACTTACATACGTATGTATATGCACGCGTACATACATGCATATATACACACATCTGTACAGCTGGCTTTAAGTCTGTGAGTCATCCTGGAAGTGACTTTAATGTATAAGATAACAAATGTCTTTTAAAGACCTTTGCTTTGGAGCACTTAAATTCTGTGCTATTATTTTGCCATCATGGAATGAGAACCTACCTGGTGTAACCGCAACCCTTTAAGAAGTGATTACTGTCACACCTTGCGTCCTGCCAAGTGGAGCCTTGGCCGTTCAGCTGTCGTATAACCAAGTTCATGCCAAGACCCCTCGGTGACTTAGTCTCTTCTCCGGGTTTTCTTCCAGATGCATTGTAGCCCAGGACATGCCCTCCCTTTCCCAAGCTTAGTTGTCTCATGGTGTGTTTCACTGCTCCGGATATCATGGGGACATTGGGGAAGGAGAACTTTATAGGAATCTGATTTAATATTGTATGTCAAAGGTAATTGAAAAATAAAAGGAAAATGAAAAAATGATTTCAGAATTTTGTTTATTGGTTGCTTTATTTGGTTTTGAGATGGGAAGAAAGGTCAGGAGGGAAGACAAAAACTCAGTTTTTTAAAACTCTTGGTGTCCTATTAGATCAGGCACTAAATCAATTATGAAATCAATTACAGCAATTATTAAGTAAAAAATTAAATTTGACTTTTAGTTCCTTTTTTTTTTTTTTTGGCCTGGAGTTTGTCTCAGCCAGTCTGGCGTGAGACCACCAAGTGTTCTTATCCACCAGAGACCTAATTGTGGTCATTTATTATAGTCACTTATCTGATAGCAGCGTCATCATCTGTGATAGTTTTACAGGGACAAAATCCACCAGGCATCCAGCGGAGTATATAAACATGTTACCTTGTGACAGGGTGTCTGTTACTTACTGTCAACACTAACTGGCCCTGGCCACATATCTGTAGCTTATATGAAGTAACGATGAGTTTAATAAGCTCCAGTGAAAGCTGTAATGTAAACATCGCATCAGGACTGTTTGCCTTGTCAGGCCTCTTAAACAAATAAAGGTGATGGAGAAGTACAAACAGCACAGGAGTGGAGTCTAATGAGATTACCGGCGGGTGGCAGAGAGAAATTCCACTGGTGCTTCATTCCCAGCTAGGTTATCATTACAGACAGTGCATTTGTGTTTACAGTGCAGTAGAGGGCACACCACCCAGAGCATCTCTTCAAGTGAAGCTCACCCCAAATTCTGATTCAGGGACTTGGGTGAATTTGCCATCCATTTGCAAGCAAATATGTGCTGAAAATGGGTACTGCTTTCTCAGGAGTGTTATGTTCAGGACATACCTAGTACGTCATCACTTGGTTTTGAAAGGTACCACATTGGGCATTATACAGCTAGTATAACATGGACATACTCCTTTTGTTAGAAAAATTGCGTATATGATGGGAGTAGGTTTCAGTTGGTTGCCATTGCAATAAAACCACAAGCTCAGCTCTTAATAGGGGGCACTGTATGTGGGCTGCAGAAATCAGGATACCCGGAGGTATTTTCATATAGCCCCACTCCATGGCTGTGTCTACATATAAATGCATGGCTATTTGCATATCCTTATAACCTTAGCTTGGAGGAAGAAGATAGGAGCCCTCGCCCAAACAGGCAGAGCTTTCCTTGTACCCATAGGGAGAGGGGTGTTGAGATCTGAAAGACACAAAGACCACCTTCCCCAAATTCCCTCCTCCCTGGCTTTCTCCAAGTCTTCCATGATTCTAATTAGTAGGGATTAGTTTCGTGCTTCTGGGATTAAAGAATTTTTTTCTATTTGACTTTAAAATGTAAACAGCTCTGGAAAGGGAGTGTATTAACCCATATTGACACAGTGACCCATGTAAAAGAGTCATTAGAAGACCCAGGTTCGATTCCCAACTTGACACCTGCTTGGGTAAGCTCTTTGCCTTCTTTAAGTCTTAGTTTCTTCATCTGTGAAATGAAGATGATCTACTTTTCTTTTGTTTACTGTATTTTGGGAAATGGACTAGTACCAAGCTATTAGTATTTGCTCAACAGTTACCTAACTGTATCCTGACAGAATGAAACACCAAATAGGGGGATGTGGCGGGAAAGGAGGAGTTCCAGGGAGAAAATTGGTCTGTAACAGTTTCTCAAAGTGGATTCTGGGGGATGTAGTTCTTTCTGCCATTGCCAGGTGTTATTAGAAAGGGGTGTTATGGTCAAATGCATTTGGGAAAGTAAGGTTAAATAAGTTTCTCCAATACAGGACTTCTCGGAGCCTTCAATGATGTGCCTTATAATGTATCTTAGAGGGGGAATTTAATATGTAAACTTATTTGACTATGAGCTTTCTCTCCTGCCCTCCACTGATTTCTTGAGAATAACTTTTCCTTAGAGTTCCCAACTGAAAATTCTAGCCTAGAGCCTCAGGTTTTATTGGGAAAGGGTAGGGCCTGGTGGTCCTCTGTATCTGGAGGTCGGGACGGAGATCCTGAATCTAAGGCAGCAAGGTGCAGAGTGAGGGGAGGATTGATACAGGGAGGATGACAGAAGTGAGATGTGTCTAGGAAGGTGAGAGAAGAGGGAGTTGAAGGCAACACTGTCATCTGTAGAGTTATAATTAGGGCAGCTTAGTGAGTTGGCTCAAGTCTTTGGAGACTGGTCAGCAACCCTTAGAAGCCACCCCCAGGGCGAGGAAAAGAAGTGCATTTGGGGAACACTGGATTAAATATCTCTTTATTGCAAAGTTTCTTGCTCATGTGCATTGTGAGTCTCCAAGATAGGCACCCAATTCCTATTTTGAAGCCCTAAGGCCCAGTGTGACTGTATTTGGAGACAGGGCCTATAGGAGGTAATTAAGGTGACATTAAGTCATAGGGTGGGGCTCTGATCGAATAGGATTACTGTCCTTTTAAGAAGAGAGCAGGGCTCCATCTCCCTGCCAGCATGGGACTAGGGTGAGAAGGTGGTTATCTACAAGCCAGAAGAGAGTTCTCACCAGGAACCAGAGAGGCTGACACCTTAATCTTGGACTTCAAGCCCCCAGAACTGTGAGAAAACAAAGGAAACAAATGTCTGTTGTTCAAGCCACACAGGCTGTGCTCTTTGGTTGTGGCTGCCCAATATAAGCAGCTGAGCTAAAGTTCGCTTCTGAAGTTGGCCGTGAAGTGATTGATTCCAAAGAACCCTCTTCTTGTCAATGCTGATCTTGACCAAGGCCACAACAGGGATCCTTTCTGCTTGGTCTTTGCTCAGATTCTCCTACTTTTTCTTATTTATGAAGACACAGCCTCATAGGTATTTGCCCTGTGGGGCTGGGAAGGGGAGGCTTTTTCTCTCCATCTGTTTCCCCTCCCTCCCTCATCCATTTCTCTGCTGTGGCTGATTACGTTTAACCAGCACGTATTAAGCACATAGGAGAGGATGTGCCAGGGACATACTTTGATGTATGGGTAACATGCCATGTTTTTAGAATAAAATGAAAAATGATGTGCTGAGCCTCTCCCCCAAGAAATGGCAAACTACCCATACTTCCTAGCAGGAAGTCCAGGCTGACGCCGTGGTTTAAAACTCAGGAAGGACATCTGTGATGAGAAGGCTCAAAAAAGCAGATGGTCTTTTGAGTTGCTGGGAGACTGAATTGATTATTTGTTTGGAAAAAAAATACAGCAATCTACTGTGTCATGTAGTTATACATGTAGAAATACTCAAGTTATTTTGTCAAAAACTGGTTGGTTCGTAGCAGTGAGTAAGAACCATGTTCTGCCACTTGAATAAATAGCCGAGTGTGACATTTTTCTGTTCCCCTCACCATCATAGTCAAAGATCTGAATCATGAGAGAAATGTCAATGTCCCCATGGGTTTCTTTGTTTGTTTGTTTGTTTTTAATGGTGGTGGGCATAAAGAAATCAAAGGTGGCACTGAGTGCCTTCTGCTTCCTCATAAATGTCAGGTCAGGGTCCAACCAAGTTATTTTTAACTGCATGCAAACTGCTGACCTGTCTCTGGAGAATCAGCGTTTTCATTAGAATTCTCAGGAGCAGGGCTGTGGGCAGAGGGAAGGAGAGAGAAAAACTTGATGTCCTTGGCAGCTGAGCACCTCACCAATTTAGATTTTGGAAGCCTTGGAGCAATTAGCAGGTCACCCAGCCATCTGCAGGCATTAATTGACTGGCCCCGCCACCTGCTGCTGAGGGCTTGCTTCATCTGACCAGGGGCAAAGGAGAGTCCAGAAGGTCAAATAGCAGTGAGAACTATTACTACTCCCATTTACTGAGTGTCTACAACATGCCAGCCATTGTCCCCTTATCTTGTCTAAGCCCTGTAACAAGATTTAACACTATTATAACAATCTGTGGCAAGGCAGGCCTTATTATCTTGCCCACTTTCAGATGAGAGGACTGACGCTCAGGAAGTGACTTGCCCAAGGCTCTACGGCTTGTAAGGAATCAGCTGGGATGAGGGCATCCATCTGCCCTTTTTCTGGCCTACGTGAATACAGGGGGCTCGCCCGGCTGGTTCTCCAGTCTTCTCTGCAGCATTTCACTTGTATGTAGCTTACTACCTATACTGAACTATGCTCAGCCTTTCCACGTTTGTGGTCCATTTTGAAATGCTAGAATAGTTGGCTCCACCCCTGAAGGGGTGAAATGTTTTAAGGCCACACTCAACAATCTAATAGTAATACAGAATTACTACTGCTGTACAACAAAAACTCACAATGTTCAAATAGGCACCTAGAGTTTCTGGGCAATTCACTTATTCACTCTGCTGACGTTAGTGGTTACCTACTTTTCTGGTGTAACTTGTCTCCCATCACAGAGGCTAAATATTCCAGTCACTTGCTTTCCCAGACTCTTGCAGCGAAGAGGGTAGGGCCATGTGATTCGGTAACGGCAAATGGAACTTGAGGGACATGTGACTTTAAAAATGGACACCCATGGGGGATTCTTTGCTGAACATCCTCATGTCTACTTGTGATGCCTGGAACGATGGCAACCATTTTGCATTCACGGGGATAGATGTTTCGGGACTACAGCTGCAAAGATGCAATGAGTCTGGTATTCATGGATGCAGTCGAGCTGCTGGACCAAGCTGGGAACCGCCTTCCTTCAGACTTCTTGTTATGGAAGATAATAAGGGTTCTTATATTTTGTCCATTTTAGTTGGGTGTTAGGTTATGAGCAGACACAAGTGTTTTGCTCCTTGAATAGAACTGCTTGTGGCCCAGTAGCACTTTCTCAAATACTGATGAAGTGAGTTTCTTACATTTTTCTAGTAATACGTGGTTTTTCTTTGATGCAAGCTTGCTATTGTTATTTGCTTTACACCATGTTGTCTCTGCACTCAGCTCCATGATTTAGCCGAGGAACATAGCTGTTAGAGTACTTGCACTCAGTGTAGCAAACATTTGTTTTAAACATTGTTCATGACTTGGCAGTGAACCTATGAAGTGCTTGGGGTGTATCAGTGTGCCATTGCTGACTGGCTGAGAAACACCACTGAGCTGAAATGCTCTGCCTCGGGGTCTTCTCTTCCATAGATGATGTTTTCCTGGAGGGTGACTTATTGATCATTACATCTCCGGGGCTCAGCCAGGCTCCCACTGTGTAATCATAATAATGCTTCATAGACATGGAACATTTATTTTGTGTTGGGCATGGTTTTAATTATTTTGGATGCATTCACTCACTTAGCTTTAAAATAGTTCGATGAGATGGTGACTTAGGATGTGAACCCGGCAGGAGGGCTCATTCTTGAGCCCATTATATTTCACTGCTCACTAAATCAGCTTCCAGATAAATGTGAGCTGAACTGCTCAGAACTGAAATGGCTCCCTGACATCATGCTCTCCATGGAGTAGGCACTCGGTAAATATTTGTTGAGTGCAATCCAGCCCCTGCTCAGTTACTCAGGAGAAACCAAGGAAGAGTCTCTGGAGAGGCTGTGCTCAGAGCAGTGCTCCAAGGAGACAGCTGCGGGTGGACACGCTAGAGCCGTTTCCTTCAGGGTTACCTGCCCAGGGTCAGGCCAGGCCCTGACTCAGCAGGCGACGATATCTGTGCAGCAGGCCATGGGGAGGGAGTGGGGCCCTTAGCCGAGTGCCACCTGGAAGAGAATCTCTTTGGCAAATCTGAACACTCCACTGGCAGCCTGGGCAGAGGGCAGGAAGAACTAGATGGTTCTCCCTGTTGCTTCGGGTTGGGTCCTGGAGTCAACTGAAGTCTGCTCTCACCTGCCCATGCCCGGAGGCTGGGAGAGTGCTGGGGGTGGGGACAGGAGTAGGAGAGGCTCTCCCTCGTGTTCGCCACTCACAGCATCAGTGGGGGAAGGTCACAGAGGTCATGTGTTCAGGGTACAGCAACACAGCGGTGCAGTTGGGGACAGGGAACTTGGTATTTTATAAGACATTTATCAAATGTCATCTATAGATGCTGTGGTTTGTAACATGGGGCATACAATGACACCAGGAGGATATGTATTTAAAAACACTTGTATGCAAATGTTATGTATACATATTTGTATAACATGCAAATATTATTACATATACACATATATAATATACAAATATTATATATATATATTTAGTTATACATGTTTAGTTGTCAGAAATGGAGGTGGAGTCAGCCCTTCAATGGTAAGTGGTTGACTGAGTTGGAGCAAACTTGTTGCTGTGGTAGTGAGACACGTTACTGCCTACCCACCTTGCCTGTGCCTGACAGGTAGAGGCTGTCTTGTAAAATCTCCTTTTTGTCCTTAGATGGCTGGAGCATACCAGCTGTCGCACTGGGCAAGCCAGCAGGATGCCTCGATGGGGTTTGAACGTGGGCGTGAATAAGCCCCAGGGGGTCCTCTCATCCCCTCCCCATTTATCATGACCTTCTTGGCCCTGAACAGCTGCTGTAGGTGTTCATCTGATGTGTTGCCGGAATGATTTAACGCCTCTGAAGTATGTGGCAGTGGATTCCGCCTCGGGCACAGACCATCTGAGCTAGCAAGTGATGGTGCTCAGAGCACTTCAGTGGGTGGGGCTGTTTTCCCAAGACCCAGGGGACATTGCAGTTTCCAACGCTCAGCCCAGTCCACCTGCCCGTGGGGACTGTGTGGGCGCTGGTGGTTCCAGGTGCTGACCGGCAGCCCTCCTCGTGGCCCTCCCTGCTTGGCTATTGTTTCCCTGCCATGCGACCACAGCCTCTCTCTGTCTGGAGCTGATAACAGGACCGTAAATCTCCCTTCTGGCTGCAGCGTGACACCTGAAACCTCAGCCCCAGCTCGATGTGAGAAAACAAGATAAGACATCACGAGGGGGTATTTTCAAGTTATGCGAGGAGGTTGGGGCAGTGGTTACAGTTGCTCCAGGCACTGTCTCCGCTGCCAAGCCCATCTCTGTGAGTGAGATGAATGGCGCTACCTGTTGATAGCATCTACCTGCTGGCTCTGACCCCCGTTTTCTAACCTTGTCATCGGTTCTGGGGAAACTTCCCCCTGAAACAATATACTAACGGGCCTAGGCAGAACCAGAGGAGAGTATGCTTGAGAGTGTGCAGAACTGATGGATTGCCCCGACCTGCGAGTCGCAGCCTAAATGTCTTCATCTCGCTTTCCACATCCAACCGCATCCAGAAGAGGAGGAGGCCCAGAGCCAGGGCTCTCCGTGGTGGTGCTTGCTGCCTCTGCCGGCCTGCTGTGCTGTTCGGGTAGAAGCCAGTTGGCTCCTTTGCAGGGCATGGTTAGGAATTCACGCATAAGGAGGGGATGGTGAACTTGACCAGTTGTAAGAGGCCTTTTCCATTCTGAGATTCTGTGACTTGATCCCATAGCTGTGTAGATCTTTAGGCCTGAATGTGCCCTTCTCAAATGGGGTTCGCTGAGAGAATTGCGTCCTAACGTGAAAGGCACCCACTATACGTCATCTAGAGCAATACTCACTATGTACTATCCTTGGGAGAGGAAAAGTAGTCACTCAAAGCAAGCTGTGTGGTTCAGAGGAGGAACTCTGATTGGGAATGTCACTGCCTTTAAAGGAAAAGGCAAAGCTTTATCTAAAACAAGGAATTATTACCAAGGATACCGCTGCTCGTAAAGGCCCAGGTGCATGGTGTGGGTGGCGAGAGGGAGAAATTAAAACTATTTTTTGAAGCTGTAGACCAGGGGTGTCCAACCATGTGGCTTTCCTGGGCCATGTTGGAAGAATTGTCTTGGGACACACGTAGAATACGCTAACCCCTGATGATAGCTGATGGAGCTAAAAAGAAGGTGCGTGCGTCATTTTTGTCATGTTTTGAGAAAGTTTACAAATTTGTGCTGGGCCACATTCAGCGCCGGCCTGGGCCGCGTGCAGCCCGCAGGTATAGACTGTTTCATTTTCTGAAGTGCGCACACACCTACACCCACTTACACACAGTTGTACAGAACGATAGAGTTTGGGGATTTTGTTCAAGGACAAGGTATGGCCAATGGGACGGCCTCCACATGAGCTTGGTAACTGATGAAGTAGGTCAGGTACGAATGTGACCACCTAAAGTTCCCTAAACTCCGGGTCACGTCATCGTCTCATGTTAATACTTTACTATTTATTCCTTCTTCCCCAGTGCTGGGCTAGCCCATCATGACAAAGGGTCTGATGCCCCTCAGAGAGGGGAGCCTATGGCGTGCCTCCCAGCGGGACCGCTCCCTGAAGTAATATTGATGTCTTCATCTCAATTAGGTTCAGCCTCACAAAAACAGTGCCAGAGGGGTGCACACCCAGAATGCGCTGGCAGGCCGTGATGAGCACTCTTGATGCTTTGCAGCTGGGCCCGTGGTCTGTGCATTTATTTCACAATAAAACTTTACGATGCATCCCAGATACCTATAGCTGGTTGTGCTCATGAGGACAGCACTGCCTCTGTCACACTGCTCGGATCTGCCCCGCTGGGGGCTTGGTTCCCTTTTGGTCACCCTCTTTCCAATGACCACAAAACTTCATTATCACACAGCTCCTGGGACAGAATTTGAAGAACGTCAGGTGCGGCAAGATCTTCCATAGCTGCAACTGCATTTTACTGGGCGGGGACAGACTGTTCCATGGTACCCAGTAACCCTGGGGGCTCCTCAGAACACAGGGAAGCACTTTAGAAAGGACCACCCGTCCCTCTGTTAATTACAAGGGTAACAAAACAAAAGACAGGACAAAACCCAGCCCACTGAGAATGGGCAGGGCCCCCTAATCTCTCACGCAGTATGGCATAGTGGTTAAGAGTGTGGGCTTTCAAACGAGACAGACCTGGTTTCATACCTCAGCTCACTACTTATTCTGAACTTAATTTCCTCTTTTGTAGACTAGGCACAGCTGCCCATCCAGGCAGGGTTATGATCGCTGATGCCTGGAAGGCTCCCAGCACCGTGCTGGGCACGTACTACCGTTCAGTGTGTTGTGGCTGTTGTTACCATGTGTGGGATGATTACTCCAGGGATTAAACGCTGTGGGTTATCTCGTCCAGCTTTCTACCTAAGACATAGCATTCCTCCCCAGCGAAGAGTTCTCTAAGTGAAGGATTTGTATTTTATGCATTGAACCGTGCCACCCTGGGAATGATGTTGGCCCAGATCGCGGCACCGGTTCGGAGCTGCCGCCTCCTGGCAGGTCCATCTGACAGCCTTCCTCTCCCTGCAGAGGTGGAGACATGTAGAGTTTTTCTTTTCCCCTCTTTTAAATTTAATTTTTAATTTTTCTCGGTAAACACAGATATTTTCTCCTCATGAAAATAAAAATATAATACGTAAGACTTCAGTCTCTCTTCACCAAGCCCCCCAGTTCTCTGCCCCTCTGTCCTCAACCCTAGGGAACCACCTGTGAGTATGTTGATGTGTCTTCCCACACATTTTCCAGTTGATTTGCATGCCTAGTGTTGCATTTATAGAAAATGATTAGGTTGTGTGTGTGTGTGCTTTAAGCAAATGAGTTCCTACTGTGTTATTTGCATTTGCTTTAAAAAATTTTTAAAAAAGTATGTCCTAGAGGCCTCACCACAGGGCATTTTTGACTAGGGCAATACCTTCAGGGGCCCCCAAGTTGCCAGTTAAGGGGAATTTTCTGTATTATCACATCACTGCTAGAGGTGCAGGCTCTGCTGGAAGTTATACCTCCTCCCAGGTCAGAATGGAAGTGCTGTGGGGTCTCCCGCCAGTATAGGAGTGACCATGACTGCACAGGGTGGTCAAAGGAGAACTCCAGCCCAGGAACGTCCTTGTGTCCCCAGAGACAACAGCAATGTGGATAATCTTAACAACTTCGGCAGCTGTAAACCCTGGATCGAATGTAGAATAGAGGGTCAGCTCTCCTCTTAGCACTAATTTCTACCCCAAAGCTCTAATATGTCTTGGATTGTTTCTACATGTCTCACTGAAATTATGAAATGCTCAGAATTGTGAGTCACTCGAATTGGGATAATTAAAAAATGTTAGGAGACCTGGTTTTGGGAACAGAAAAGAAGCATTATGCTAGATGTGGAGCAGGAGAGAGACTTGGGATGGGCCTTTGGCACAAAGTTACTCTGTGCAGAGGAAGTCTTTATAAACCCCTGTGTGTGTGTGCGCGTGTCTCTGTGTGTGTGTTAGAAGGGGGCATTAAAGATAGTTGAGCAGATGATCAGATAAAGGTACATGAAAGCTTTCCCCAAGTTTCTTATGTTCCTTCTAGCACACAGAGCAGACAGGACAGTGTCGAACCGTAAGATCAGAGGCGTAGGGCATCTGTTGAAGGACTTGGTAGAGAATGGATGAATCACCCAGGACAAAGCAAAATGACCCTCCAGGCTTGCTGCTGAAATGCTGGGAAAGAAACATCAGGCAGTTTGGTGCCCAGGGGCAGTTTCTCCCCTGGGGACATTCGGGAGACGTTTTTGGTTGACTGTACTGAAGTAAGCATGGGTGTTCAGCCGATGGAGGCCAAGGGCACTGCTAAATACCCTCCATGGCAGTGGATAATTCCCCCTAAATAAGAATCCTCTGGCCTCCAACACCAACAGTGTTGAGGCTGAGAAACCATGATCTGGTGAGAAAGAGACGGTAAATAAATATTTCAATTAGGAAATGAAAGATCATAGTATTATAAGCAATTTAAAAATGTCAACATTTAGTTTTGTGGTAGTAATGATTATTACTTGGGAACATTTAAAAATTTAAGTAGTTTCTTTACTGGCTGTTTTTGTGTTTTATTAAGTATGAACATACATAGGAACAGAGACTTCTTTAGGCTCTTTTGGAACCTCTGTCCCCCAATGGTATTTTTCTGATAAGATTTTATATTCCTCGATTTTTCATGTCATTGGAGTTTCCAGAGTTTAATTCCTGCAGCTGGTAAAGAACTATTGTTTAAGAATTATTGATGAAAAAATGAAAAACTTCTGTTTGAAACACTGTGGTCAGAATTCGGGAGACAATGTTTGCAATCGGGCCATCCAGTGAAGAGATCTTCCTGAAAATTCAGGTCACTTTTATTGTGGCGTTTTCATAAATTAGTCAGCTTTGACTTTTGCCACGAGTAGGATTGTTTGCACTGAGTACACGTAGGAGGTAAGGCTCTGGGAAAAGCATGGCTTTGTAGGCCATTTTCCGTCTCCTCCCCACCTTTTATTATATAAAATATCCAAACATAGTTTGGAAAAATTCGACTGTGAATACCACCAAGATCATACAGTTAATTTGTGCTGTGTTTGTTTCTCATGTATCAGTCCGCCTCTATCTGCATGCATTCATCAACCCATCTTATATTTTGATATATTTCAAGTAATACATCATTTCAGTTCACTCCCCAATACTCCTTCCCTGTGCATTGGTTAACTGTCTAATTATTACAGTCCATTTAATGCAGGAAGTTTCTCATACCTCCTCAGATACGGCTCCCAGAGCTTACCATCTAGAGGCAGACACTGCGATTAGACTGGTGGATCCTTGTGGAACTGCATCAGTGCATTTGTATGTGGGACAGAAACAATAGAACTTTAGAAATCATAAACGAT
Organism: Lyroderma lyra; assembly: GCA_004026885.1. Taxonomy (NCBI): domain Eukaryota; kingdom Metazoa; phylum Chordata; class Mammalia; order Chiroptera; family Megadermatidae; genus Lyroderma; species Lyroderma lyra. The sequence goes on along the minus strand of PVJL010000449.1, from coordinate 371,342 downwards.
GTAACATCCTGTCTGTTAGTCTGTAATCAAGTATTTGCATGGGCTCCAATTTGCTGACCACGTAATCCACCCCCCCCACCCCCCCATCTTTGGGATGTGGTTTGGGGAAGGCTCGCATGGAAAACTATTGGGAATAGAGGTTCCTGCAGTGTTGCTATTTTCATAAGAAATTTAATTCTGCTTCTTGGCTCCAAATGCCTTTCTCTCCCTGTATTGTCTGACTTCTTGAAGCTGCAGAATGTGCTAAGAAATATGCCACAGGGAAATCAGATGCCGTGACAGAATGACCAGGCCCTTGTCAATGAGCTTGAACAGGCCTGCCTGAGGTGGAGGTATTCCATCCAGCACCCAGGACGGGGTGATCGGGAAAGACTGGCAGCCAGTTTCTGCCACGTGCTGCGTGGCTGCTGACGCCACCTCCTGAGCCACTGTCTCTCCTCTGGGTCTGACCAATGGACCCTGAGCCCCAGACCCATCCTCTCCTACCTGTCCCACCTGATTTGAGCTCACACAGCTCCACAAGCAATCTCAGGTCTCCGATAGTATCTCTTGAGATAAAAACAGATGCTTAGAAACAAAACCCACACCCCCAAGCCCCCATTTTATATCTTTATACTTTAAGACAGACTGCTTTGGGCACTCAGATACTGCTATCTACATCTGTTTGGATCATTTAATGTCCTGCCAAAATTTTGTACGCTGACATGATTTTAATAGGTAAAAGTAAAGCTTCTCACCCAAGGCAGGTCCGTGATGTTCATTTTCCACTGCTCCTTCTTCATGTCTCTGTCACATGAACCCCATCTAAGAGTTTCTCTTATACTCTGGAGGGAAAATTTTATTTAAAAAAATCCTTTTTATAGAAATCTGTGACTTGAGGTGAACCAGTCTGCCTAACAGCGCTGGTGTGACTTTTTTATTGAGTTTGCTTTCTTTGCAGATTCCTCAGAAACAACCTCAGAAAGATGCATGCCTAAAGTCACGCTTAAATCCCTTTTATATAATAACTTTCTGAAATTATCAAGATTATAAGGGACAAAAGAAACATCCCTCCTGGGTAATATATTGTCCTTATCTTATTCCTACTGAATCACTGAAGTTTACTCTTACAGGATGACATGTCTAAAGGCCACAGTGTGCCAAGAAGTCCTAGGAGATGCCCATGGCTCATCTGTGTCTACGGTGAAGTAGAATTTATTTACTTCAATCTCAGCCCTCCTTGCTAAGTATTCCTTTAAACATGAACCCTTAAACTGTGGCTCAGTTTCAGCTGTGTTGTAAGTGTTGGAGGACGCATGCCTCCCCCGGGAGCTTTCCCTGAAGACATCCACCTTAGTTGATTCCATATGCCATTGGCTCCAGGAATACACACTCAAGGTCATGATCACTGGATTTGAAGAGCCACCAGAGGAAGCAGGAACCCAGGCTGGGGCTTTGACCTGGGGACCTCCCCCAGCAGAAGACGCTGATTGTAGCAAGGATGAGAGAGTGGCAGACTTGAGTGTGCAGCATGCACATCAAGCACAGGAATGATTCTGGGTGGTGGTCGGTGGGGTTGTCCCGGCAAGTCTGGCATCGGAGGCTGGAACTCAGGACTGAAACATGGGCCTTTCTGGTTATCACGCCCTTCGTGGAAGGGGCTCAGTAGATCCTGAGAACATGTGTTTTGGAGGAGGTCCAGGAAGCAGGATGCAGCCCCCAGGGTGGGGCATCAGAATGGGTCAGTACTTTGGTGGCGGGGGCGATAGGGGGTCCAGTCATGAACTGGAAGACGGGGCTCAACAAAACACCTATGTGGAGGGGTTGTTCAAGAGCAGAAATGAAGGAATGGCTATTCATATATTCGGTTCATTTTAAGCAGTAACTTTTCCCCATTAAACAAATGAAAGAAACATCATCAGTATATAAAAAAATCTCACAGAAAAGCAACAAAGAGGAAAACCCCTTTCGTGGTCCAATTAACTAGAAATACGTATTTTTCACAATTGGTAATGTCTTTCAAATCTCTCTCTCTCTGTTATTTAGAGGTGGGTAACATAGTGTGATTTTGAGATCTTTTTTATAATGTGAGGTTCATATTACCGATTGCTGAGCTATTTTTACATACAACTTTGCACACTTTCCTATCCTTTAACATGTAGTTTTTTTGCAGTGAAATTTTTCTGGATCAGTGAGAAGACTCGTGTCACCTAGGAAGGTCATATGAATCCACCCCCATAGAAGCAGTGTCCCCATGGTCACTGCAACACTTTCTTGAATCTGAACTCCATAGGGAACGCAAGCCAACCTCAGGATGCATGGGACTCAGGGGACATGTTATTGCAGAAATTTTCTGGACTGGAGAGTAAAGAGTTCTGGAGGCTTCTGGTCTTGGCTCTGCCACATTTCTGATTATGAGACCTTAGGTGAATCCCTTTCTCTCCAGCCTCTGTGTCTTGCTCTGTGGAATAATGTGGTTGGAAATGATGATCTCTAAATTCCCTTCAAATGGCTGCATTTTCTTATCCCCGATGGCAGTGGAGACGCTGAGGGATGCGCCCAGATCTGGAAACCAAATATTTACGGAACCCTGGCTTGTTGAACTAGGTTAATCTTTTAGAAGAAGACCCTGGGTGCAAAGAGAAAGGCAAGCTTTAGATCCTGGAAAACAGACCTGACTGTCACCACCCCAGACCTGAGATACAGGCAGCTGTCACTTTTTCAATAGTGAGTGAACTCTCCCCTGCTTTCGTGCCCCTCCCTGCAGGGGAGACAGTGCCTTCTCACTTCATGAAATTAACTTCCGAAGTCTCTTACTTTTTTTTCCCCTTTTACGTGGCTTCTCCATCACACAAATGGAAAGGACCAAATTAAAAAAAAATATGGTGGGGAGCCAATGCAAAATCCTCAATATAAAAATTTGGAAGTGGAATTTCATGAAGGAATTCAGGCAACCAGATGGAGGGGATGGGCTGCTGTGTGAACTCAGGGAGATGGCCGGGCTGAAACGGACCCCCCACCAAAAAAAATACATCATGGCGATATAGCCTTGGCCTCTTTTGCTCTGAATCAAACGCTGGGATTGTCTCTCAGCTGTTTATGCTGCAAACAAGGCACGTGGTGCTGTCTGGTAATGGAACCAGTTCCTCCTGGTTGATTGGCCAGCAGATGAACCATCAGCTCTTTCCTCTTGGTGCAGCTGAGCTGCTATTTAAAAAATGAGGCTAAGCATCTAGAATAAAGCTGTTTGTACATGAAACAAGTGGGAACCTGGTGGGAAGGTGGCCATCCACATGGCTAATTTATTTCAAATCACACCCAGAAAATCCTGAGCCAGGAGTTAGGGTGGAGGGAGAGGAAGTGGGAGCAGCCACGAACTAGTGAGTATTGTAGAGCTGGAGACGGCAGGATTGGGAGACGCAGGGACTGTTTAAATGATTAGAGAATGTGCACTCATCGGATGACATCTAATCCAGCCATATTTCCCTCAATTATTTCACCCCAGCAGGGTTTACTTTCCCATCAGTCCCGGATCACAGAGCTGTCAGCTGGCGTTTTGAAGGATGATTTGTTGCTCTAATGATGCTACTGAAATCTGTTTATGGTTGTTTATCTCAGGGTCATCTTTCTTCCAAGGCAGCTTTCTTCTCCTGGGACTCTGTGTGGGCAGTTCTCTTTAATTCCCCAAATAGAACGACCGTCAGGATTTCATAAAGGCTAACTATTCTGTCTATGTTAATTTTATGACCGATGACTGTGTTAGGGTTAGCGAGCCAACTATGTTAATAGTGATTCCTAATACACTGGAGACGCTTTAAAAGTTTACCCAGCAGGCTCATCTGTATTACTTCATAGGCTAATTGTAGATAGCACAGTAATGGCACATACCAATTGTACTAATGTTAAAAATAATATATATTGGGCAGTTCCCAGTGTGCCAGACAGAGTTCTAAGCGACAGTCTCAGGATGCTGTCATTGTCATTTCACAGGCAAGTAAGGTGAGGTACAGAAAGGTTCAGTGACTTGCCCAGGGTTGCACAGCTGGTAGTCTGGGCTACATCCTGGAGACATGGGCATGAGCACTTCATGGTGTAGAGAAGTACTAAACAAGAGTTTTTAGCTGACGTTTCCATGAGGGCAGAGGGAAATGAATATGTCATGTAGGGGGAATTTAGCACTAAAATCAGTAGTGGTTCAGAAGAGGCTCCTATTTTCTTTAAATTGTATGTTTTTCTTATAATCTGGTGCAAAATTTGCACACTACTCTATAATATGCCTGAGTTTGTGTTATTCCAGATCTACATCAGATTTCTGAAGAAAGCTGATTGTCAAGGATGGGCCTTGTTTATCTTGAGGTCTCTGGTTCCCTGACACACCACCCACTGGGGACCACCGGGAACATGGGTTGGCCGGGTTGAGAATTCCAGGTACCATGGAGAGATCCCTGGGCTGGGAGTCAGGAGCGAGCTGGGGCCGGTTCCGGGGTTGCTAGTGCGTATCTCTGGGACCAGGAACAAGCCACATGCACGTCAGAGCTTGGAGTTGCCCATACGAAATGAGGGACTGGATCAGAGCAGTTCTCTTACACTGGACTCCTGAAACTCCTCAGGGCCCTAGATGAATAGGGGAAAGAAGGCAACAGTGCCATCACCTCTGTTACATACTTACATTTTGGACCTTCTGGAAAGATTTATATAGGACAATTGAACCTCACTCATTGCCAATATAGAAACAAAAATGTTTGGGTAATACTCATGACTGAGCAAGATGATGTCTAAGGCCAGCATAGTCTATGAATCAAAAGAGAAGGCCCAAGGTCTTCACCCTCAGGATGCTCCATCTGCATCTTGGCTTGATGTAGGTTCATTTGGGAAATGTCTAGAGTGCGTATATGGTGACTTAGTTGTTTTGTCTTGTAATGTTTTAGGTAATGTCCCCTGGGCTTTTCTTGTCACGGCCACGCCTGGGCACCATGCTTCTTTTTTGGACTGTCATTTTGATTCGTATTTCTCTGTCTTTGAAGAACACCTCATGGATCCATCTGGCATTCATTCATTCACTTGTTAATTTAAAATATCTTCATCCCATAATAGTCTTACTAGCCCGAAGACTGTAAGGCTAGTCACTATGTTACTTGGCCTTTGGGGAGAAATGGTGGAAGGAGCTCTTGGACAGGTGGCTCACATCCTGGGGACAAGAGGGAGCCAACCTGAGGAGACCTGAGGGCCAAGATTCGTTTTCTTGCCTGCTAGAGGCACAGAGAGCCCTTCCACGGTCAGTGCTTCGGAGAGAGTAAGGGACTGAGGTGACTTGCCTCACACAGGCTGGGGTCGATGAGAAACAAGGGAAGAAGGCCTCCTGCTGAAAGCTGCTTCGTCCCGACAGCCTTTGTGAAGAGGGTCGCCATGCGTGCTTTGGTCCTTTTCCTGCTACGTTGGGAACGCCATATGGTCTCCTGGTTAGAGATCTAATTAATGTTGGCGTTTATAAAGTCAGGGATGGATGTTCTAATCTTTAGATCTTTACTAAAAAGGAATAGTAAATGAATGACTCACAGGTGCATAGGGCAGAAACTGAAATATAAAGAAAATCTTCACTGATAATTCCAACAGAGGGCAAGGAAAGAGAGTCAAGGGGAAACATAAAAAATGAGACAAATATAAGACAAGTAGTAGGACAGTAGTTTAAGTACACATATCTTGGTAGATATATTAAATGTAAATGAACCAAATGCCATCATTACAAGACTAAGATAACAGATTGTGTTGAAAAACAATACAAGCTATATGATGTCGACAGGAAATCAACCTTAAATATAAAGATTCAGACATTTTGTAATAAATAAAATGATGGGAAGAGATATGGTATGTAGTCATAATCTAAAATAAGCTGGAATAGCTATACTCATGGACATAAAGTCCAGAAGTAGCAAAAGAGGGTAGTTTTAGAAAATGTCAATCCATCAGAGTTACAGAACAATTCGAAACTTGTATATAATTTATAGCATATTTTAAAATATACAAAATAAAAATTGACCAAATTAAAGGAAAATGTAAACAAACCCACAAATCCGGAATGCTTAGAATTCTCAGGAGGTAGTTTTTTTTTTTTTTGTTTTGTTTTGTTTTGCGGGGGGTAGCTCCCTGGCTGGGAATCGAACCCAGGCCTCAGCGTTGAGAGCGCCAAAGCCTAGCCTCTATACCACCAGGGCAACCCCTTCAGGAGGTAGTTTTTGAGAAAGTCGGTGATCCAGGATTCTTTCCTCTTGCATAATCTCGGAAGGCTTTTCTTCTTCTTTTTTTTTTTTTTTTAAATAGAAAGGTTTATTTAAAAATTGTACAAATATCAGACTGGACCAAACAAGGAAGACAAAACTACATTATTCCACTGTAAATTATACGGATTCAATGTTGTCAACAGTCTCTAGAGATTAATACTAATGACCAGAACTGTGCTGTAAGCGCATCACCACATCGCCTCTGATTCTGGGAAAACAGCAACAAAAAAGTTCAGTGAAAGATGCAAAGAAGTGTAGACACTACCAGTATTGGTACCTTTTTTATAGGCAAATTTTATTTTTAAATCAAGTTTTCTAACTTGACATATGAGCTAGATAATTCTTAGTGGTAACAGCCTGTCCTGTGCATTGCAGGCTGCTGAGCCGCGCTCCCTGGACTCCCCCCACCAAACTAGCACCACCTTCCAATGGCTTTTCATAAGTAACAGATGTTCTTTTTCTTTCGAATCATTTCTTTTGCGTAAGGAAGAAGAAGGAAGAAGGCACATGTAGTTTTACACGAATATACACATTATTTTTCCGGAGGGAAAGTGTTATCTCTGCGTCCTGAGTGAGCGTCTTTATTTCTTTTTGTTTTGTGTTACTGCTGGACCTCGGGTGCAGAGAATTAACCTACGTATATTCTCAATTCAGTGCGTGTTGTCATCATCTGTACAAGGCCTCTTTCTTGTGTAAATTCATTTTTCTCCTTCTTTTTCAATTTCTACGCCGACTCAGTCTCAAAATGCTGCCTTTCTTGTCTGCTCTCCCCTGGAATCCTGGGAACTACAATTTTTTTTTTAACTCTCGGCAGTAAGGTTCCACTTTATATTTTGCCAGTGAAAAGCGCTTATGAAAGGTTTGGGAGGCAGAATAGATGCAGATGTCATTCATTTTCCTCCTTCTGTGGCCTGCAGGCCTTCGACACATGAGGTTTTACAGCGTTTTTACTGTGTCAGCTTGAACTTCAACGGTTATTTCCTGCAGTTTCTGACGGGTAGAAATATCGTTCCTTGACCTTCATTCCTCTCTCAACTCCATCCATGTTTCAGTACCCAGTTCCCTGTACTGGATGCTTTCTTGTTTGAAATACATAGTGTGTTGGTGTTTTCCTTGACTGAATCTTGACTGATAAAACATTCGGTGTCAAGTGGTTCCAGGAAATATATCTTTGTATACAGAAAGCTGGGATCTGTTATGTGACCTAGTCATAGTAGAAAGCAGTGACAACATAATTGCAGTGACATGGAGATGAATAATTCAGGGCATGCAAGAGCAAAAACCTTATTTAAATTATCACCTGTTGTTGCCTGCCACACATTTTCTATTGAAGACAAGGCTTCGAGTGGCTAAGTGACTATAAACTGTAACTGTGGGAATGACGACCACTGGGACTATGGGATGGGATGAGGGCTTATGCCTGCTCCAGAGAGTTTAAACCATCTCATTAAAGCACCAGAGAGCTTAGATGACTGAGCTAAAAGAATTTCTTAGATACCATGGCCTCAGGGCCAGTGTATAAAAAACGTCCGATCCACAGTTTGATCCTGGGTCGCATGAAATTACGTTGCAGGTCGAATCCACAGCCTTGCTATGTCATATGTGAAAATTACAGCATTGCTTTGTCAAATGGCTTCATTCGTAAGGTTACTTACTGAGTGACCGCTAATGCTGTCCCCACGAACTGAAACAGGCACACGTGGGCAAGGTTGGGGGACTCTCATTACCTTAAAACCCTACGTCTAATGGGCCCTCTCTTCCCAACAGCTTCTCATTCCTTCTCTGGGGAGGCTAGCCCCCTCTTGGCTGGACCAGCCTGCAGTACCCTTACCTGGAGCAGTTCTCTAGAAAGCGGATCCTGGTTTTTCTCAGGACCTGCTCCTGCCGCGCCTCACGAAAGCCAGGGCCCCGTGTTTCCTATGTAGGCTCTCCACTCGGCCTTTGTGGCTGGGGTGGCACTCAGGCCACTCTTATTTCTCCTGTGGTGTGGCACTGGGGTAGAAGAGTTATTCTAGAAGATTTCTGTCCTGTGACACTGCTCCTTTTCCGCTTCTTTGGCTAGAGAGAGCAGGCTTTGGAGGGGGGGCATTTTTGGTGGGTCCTCTTCAGTGTTCCTGACTTGCTAATTTAGAGAAAACCCAGGGACATACCACTGTGCTCTTTCTCAGTTCCCGAGGTCCCTGGACAGTCCGCCTTCTTCTCTCCATCTTTCAGAAGCTTCTTACGTATTTTTTATAGATGTCTTCAATCTTTAGTTGTCCGTAGTGGGAAGAAATAGGGAAAAGTGCGTCTATTCCACCTTTCCAGAAGTCTCTCTCTAGTTCTGCCAGAAACCATTTGTTTTAACTGATAGACGTCTCTCCATCCTCACCTAGTCTGAAGCGATATTGATGACGTCCCCATCTGGGTATCACAGCTGTCCGCTGCGTTAGTGGCATCCTGATGAGTTGAGGTGGAGTGCCTCGTGTATTACCCGCATGAATCAGAGTGGGAGGTACAGCCATGAGTAATCTTGAGCCTGACACTGGGTGAAGTTCGTGAGTCTGGGCTCCACAGAATCCCCTTCCAAGTTAGAATAGAAAACTCTACACCTCGTACCCCTGTCACCAAGGCATAGTGTCCAGTGGATCTCTTTGGAGTTTGGAGATAACACATGTCACTTTCTAATGCATCCCTGTGACCTACTTACTGTCCATTTTAAGGGGTTCCAGCATGGGATGGCTCTGTAGCTAGTCCAGGCTTTAGTTCAAGTTTCTCTTCCACTTGGGTTTCATGATTCAGCGGACTCAATGGGAGTTGAAGTCCAGTAGTAGCTATTGATGCTGTGTGGAGACTCAGACAAGCCACACTGAGAGAACTTAAGTATAGATCCCTGGGATTTTGGAGTAATACAATATGCCCTTAAACAAATTCTATTTTTTTTTTTGAGAACTAGGTCTGGATCACAAATAAAGACTCAACATCTAATCATGATATTACCAGTTGTCATGTAACTTGAGCATCTCAACATGAACTTGGTTGTTATCTGATCCCCTAAATAAAACGTTGGGCATAGGCAGCAGGACTATATAATCAACTTGAAGTGGTTGAGAGGGTTCAAGAAGTAAACTATAGCAACAGATAGATGGCAGGAACAGATGACTCAGGCTGCCTTCATCGCTGCTGCTGCTGCCTTTTCCTCACTCTCTACGTCCATTTCTATGAGCTCGTGGGGAATTATTCAAGCTCAGATGATTGAGAAATCAACATTGAGTTTGATTTAGCTCTAGGCTGGCACCATCTGGAAATGGGTTAGTGTAGCGTCATAGTCACACGCAGTGCTGGTCCTGAAAGATAAGTAGCAGCGAGTAGGTAAGACAAATCTTCCTGCTGAGTAGAACATCAGGTGATGACTCTTGTGATTCCTTTGGCTAGAATGAAGGATGTCTGCTGGTCTGAGTCTATGAACAGACCCTCGTTTTTTGGCAAGGGACTTGGGAGCATTGATGACACAGGACTATGGAAAATGGCTATGAGGGTGAATCTCCAAAATGGGGAGAGAATGAGAAGATATTTGTAATGCTCAAGAAAGGGTACTGACTCTATAGAACCTTCAGGAAGACAAGATGACCCTTCCCGTGGATGTCATTCAGCTGCTTTTCCTGGCCAGTCTAGCTTTTGCTCAATGGATGCATGAATCCAGTTGCCCTAGTGGTAGCAACAGAGGTTACGCCCTGGCTCAACAACACGGACTTCCTCACTGAGGCCTGTGACACTGCGGGTCCCCAACCTCCTGTTAGCAGAAGCGAACTCTAACCTGGTATGCCATTATTCCTTAGGCAGACCCCTGGCGACAGGTTGATTGTATTGGACCACGTACATCGAGAAGCGTACAGCGTTTTGTCCGATTGGAGCAGACGCTTGTCCCAGATAGGGATTTGCTTTTCCTGCCTACAGTGCTTTTGCCAGCTTTACCAGCTGTGGGCTTGGAAAATGCCTTGTTTGCCCTGTGGCATTCCCTACAATATTGTGGCTGACTAAGGAGCTGATTTTACAACAAAAAGTGTGGTGGTGCTTTCATGCCCACAAGAGGGACTGGTCTTATTTCCCACTCCATCTCATAGAAGCTCCTGGCTTTATGGAATAGCAGCATGGCTTAGTAGACACTAAATTGTGCCAGCAAGAAGAGCAAAGCTTGTGCCCTGTAAAATACATTCTGTGCTTTGACCCGGAGACCCATCTGTGATGTGTGTTCTCCCACAGCTAGAATACCCTTGTCTAGGAGCTAAGAGGGGAAGGAGGAATGAGGGTACAAGACGCCATCATTCCTATTAACCACTGTTCATCATGGAGTACTTGCAAAAGTTTGTTTCCCATGCCTGCATCTTGTGCTCTCTTGGTTTAGCGATCTCAGTCCCCAAGAGGGGACGACTTTGTTAAGGGAACATTGCAGTGAAGTGGAAGTCCTCCACTTTGTTTTCATCATGTCACTGAAACAAGCGACAAAGAAGAGGCTTCTTATATGGTCTGAAGTGACCAGTGCTCGAATAGGGTTGCTGCTTTAAAACAGAGCCAGAAAGCATATACTCACATATGTTGGAATCAGCAACTTAAGGGGTGCCTGTTAGTACTTCCACGGCAGTGAGAAATTTAATGGAAGACTATAGCAACCCAACACAGGCAGGACCACTAATGGTTAAGACCCTTTAGCAATGGGATTGTGGGTTCCAGATCAAAAACCATGACCAGCTGAAGTGGTAGCTGCAGGACAAAGGCAGCAGAAGTTGGTAGTGGAATAAGAGTTAAAATACCACTTATGACCTTGAGATCAGTTGTAGAAATGATGGCTGGAGCAGCTAGCTGTTCACATTTTCTCATCTTGGGTTTATGTGCGTATGCCTTTATTTGCCCGCACCAAGCAATACAGAATTCCCATGTCCCCTCTTCCTCACCCTGCTCTTGGTGATTAAGCATATTATCTTTAGATTGATTACATGATGTTGAAGGGGGATTGTGATTGACCTAGATGATGTGACACCCATGGAGAGGGTGAGTGCCTCTTTATGTGTATGAGGAGCGATGGCAGCCTGTTAGGCAGAAGGCATGCTGCTGACACTGTCGTCGTTTGGAAGTTCAATGGAAGAGGACGTGTGTGGGTCTGGAGGAGCTGGAGGGAGGTCTGGTGGTGGTCTGCACCATTCCTGCCCCCTTCCAGGTGCTCTGCATCACTTACACTCAAGTTTACCTGTTCCACCTTCCCTTCTTAGAACAGTACCAGTTTATATTTCACTCCTGAGAGATGCCCTCGCGAGAGTGAGAGCACCAGTGTTCTCCCTCGGAAGGGCAGGCAGACGTGTGGGCTTTGGCAGACGTGAGATCTCACAGCGTCTCCCATCCTCCGCCTGCCTCCATGCTCATGCAGCTTGGAACCCTCCGTGGCATTTCCCCTAGTCCTGGTGGGTGACAGTACCAGCTTCCTGTTTTTTTATGAAGTCTGGTAGTGAACTTGGGAGCTAGTGGTGGTCTTCTCTTCACTCCTCTAGCCCTTCCAGCAGTTTCGAAAGCACCTCAGTCTCTGCAGTAAATCCCCACCTGGTTGCAAGTTTCTGTGTTCTTGACTGCATCGTCACTGATACAACCTTGGTATAATAGAAAACCACTCTAATATGTCCTTCCATTGATGTTCTTGTGAAATGCGTATTGTGGCTTTGTGTATACATTTGTTCATTTGATGTTTTCTTTTTCTTACATCAATGGAATTGCATCATACGTCTCATTTTGTTTCTTGTCTTTCATATATATTTTGAGATTTGTCCTCACTTTTGAATTTATTACTGCATAGTATGTCATAGCACGCATTTCTCGCACATAACTTACTCTTCTGGTGATCAAAAACTGCCTGCAGCTATAGACGATGTTGTGGGACACATTATTGTAGACGTGCACCTATGGACCTGTGTGAGACCTTGGGGCTTTGTACCTAGGAGTGAATTCACTTGGTCAGAAAAATATACATTTAGTTTTGCCAAACAGTGGCAAATTCTTTGTAGAAGAATTTGGCAGTTCCAGTTTAGACTCTCATCAGCTTTTTGCTTTCTGATGACTGTAAAAGTTACCACGTTGTATCTCATTCTTGTTTTAATTTGATTTCTCCAATTATTGGTAAGTTCGAGCATTTCTTCAAATGCCTGTTAGACAGTTGTGTTTCTTCTTTTGTGAATTGCCTGTCTATATCTGTCCCTGTTCTATATGACTCCATATGGGAACTGATTTCTCCACAACCTCCTACCAAACAATCTGTTTCCCCTCATTGGTGTTTGTTGTCACCTTTCTCATGTGTCAAGTACATACCCACCCACCCACAGACCCACATGCGCCCCAGTGTTTCCGAGTTCTCTCTTCTGTTGCTTTGATCCCTTTGTCTGCTCCTGATGCAAAAGTGTCTGTTTTGGTTCGTAAGAATTTATACTATGTCTTAATGTATTAGTGTCACTTTAATTGGCATTTATAATTTTACCCATAAAAGAAAACATATTTCCAAATTGTGTTCATGATTTACACGTCTTTTTTGTGAATCAGTCTACTTACACTCCCCACACATTTTGGCTCTCGCAGCCTGCACCTCGTCTTATTGTTTTGAATTAGATTTTGTATTTTATGCAGAGTGACCTTTGTCTATAGTGTGAACGCAAGAATTCCTTTGCTGTTAACATCAAGCTGGTGGTTGGGTAACCGTTATGGGAGTTGAAAATAATGTAATTTAATGGCGAGTGGTTGTCTGTGTGTGTGAGTGTGTGAATGTGCGCGTGCGCCCATTTACGATAAATATGTGCTGAGAATTGATGACAGCGACAGGATCACCAAGGGTTACAGCAGAGGGCCTGCTAGCCCAGTTACTGTCAAAGGAAGGCTCAGAAAAACCAGTACTGTCCCCAAGTCCCCAAAGCTAATCTTTGGCAGAATCTGACCTGGATCCCAGGGTCCCGACTCCCAGCCTGGGCCCCACACCTCTGGCCTTTCCTTCAGGGGGGTAAGTGACAGGTCATTGGAGGGTCAGAGGGGGCTGAGGGAGCTTGGTGTCGGGGAGGACGGTGGTCTACGGAGGCTGTAGGGTGGCTATCAGGTTCTAAATAGAAACAGTGCCCTCCTGCCCTCCAGATTTCAGCTGTGGGGCTGTATCCTGGGCTTTACATCTTCCCTTCATGCGCCTCCCTCATGGCAGCGGGTCCTCCAGAGCTTTGACTGCTGATAACGCAGCCCCGAGTCCTGTAGTAAGCAGCCACAGGCTGGGGGACAGCCTCCAGGGGAGGACAGACGAGTGCAGGGCACCTGTGATGCCTACCTGCTGAGACAGCGTGGGGGGTCCTAGTGGGTACCGTCCAGGTCCAGGGGTTCAGTTCCACAGAAAGTCCTGGAAGACAGAGAGGCCCTGAAGGAAAGGTAGGCAGGCCCTGGGGGTAAAGAGAGGAGAGAAAGGGGTGCAGAGCCATGCCTGCTGAAGGGGCTTGGAGCGCGGCAGGGAGCAGTGTTGGGGGCCCGAGGGGGTGGGAGTTGATGGTGGTGATGTCAGCACCCCCTCAGTAGCCATCTTTCGCTGAGATTTGGTGGGTTCCAGGCACCGTGATAAATGTTCTACGCGCGATCTCATTTAAACCTTCCACGGTCTGCAGGGGTTAAGTGAATCACCAGAAGTCCCCAAACAGGGACAGGACTGGGACTCAAACCCACCTCTGTGTGGCTCTGCTACCCCTGCCCCAACGGCGGCCACGGGGAGTTCTCTCGTCTGTGATCGCTGGTCCTGAGCAGCGCGTCTTGCTGTCTGTCCATGCAGCTCCGACCGTGAGCGCCGTCCCCGGGACCCCACACGCTAGCCCGCTGGGGCACTCCCTCCCTCCCTCCCTGGACTCCGATGCTGATCCTTGTCACCCGCTGTTTTCGAAAACTCAAGCCTCCATCTCCCTGTGTGTAAGTCAGGCGCAATAATTAGCCCCCTTCACGTGGTTGCTACTGAAAGTGAAGGAGGAGATCAAAGGAGGATGACCTCAAGGTCCTTTTAAATGTAAGAATGTGATGCTGTATTTCCATTGCTTCAGCTCCAGGGACGTACACCAGAACCAAAGTTCGTCCTGGGTCCGGTTTCTCCCCTCCGGCCCACCCCGGCCCTCAGGGCCCCTCTGGGTACCTCACTTGCAGCGTTCCACTCTGCACCTGGGACTCGGGGGTCACGTCCCTGCATCTCTGCTGTCTGACAGCGCGCCCGTCGTTTCCGTGGGTAATTACGCGAACAAACTCCGTGAATGGATGTTTGTGCTTACGAAGCATTTTAGACTCTCTAAATGGGACAGCAAGGCTGCTGTGGCAGGGAGGGGAGATTTCTGAATGCAGTAGGAGAGGAAAGGGCTTTTCCTAGCCTGGGCGCTCGCGCACGAGCTTCGAGACCGGGAACTGGACGCAGCAAGCCACCTCTCCAGGTCGGTTCCTGCTCCAGAAGTTTATGGTTTAACGAAGTGTGTTGAGGAGCGAAACAAAGTAAAATGTCAGGAGTTCCACCCAAACCATAAAATACCCCCATCTCTGATTTTCCCCGAAGCTGGAACTGTTTTTCCCTTGTTATTCATGTTTTATGTGTTTTTTTTAAAGATAAAATGGGACAGAAACAAGTAGCAGCATCTGCTGTCCACATTTCCCTGCCTCTGACGTCCTCAGGATTCATTGTTTTTGCTATATTTTTCTCAGATCACATGCATCTGAGAATTAAAGGATAAATGCCTCATTTACTGCTAAACAGCTTTCTGGGCTGCCCATGCCTACGAAGCGAAGGGAGGGAGGAGGGCACAGGACCTCAGCTCACGGGCAGGGAGCCCCGGCTGCCTCCAAGCCGGAGACCGGAGTCGCAGCCACGGCCGCAGTCCCTGACTGACTGTTTGCTTTCTGGGAAGGATGGAAGACTCATTTTTTTTTTTAATCCTTACTTTCTTTTTTATTGTTAAGAGTTGGGGTGACATTGGTTAGCAAGTATTACGTAGGTCCCAGGTGTACAATCCTACAGCGCACCGTCTATGTGTTGCATGATGTGCTCACCACCCAGACTCAGTTCTTGTTCCATCACCATGTACTTGGCTCCCCCTCCCTCCTCCCCCACCCCTTCCCCCCTGGCCCTCAGGTAACCACTAAAGTATTGACTGAGTTTTCTTGTTTGTTTGTTTGTTTTTTCTTTGTTGCTTTCAGTCTTAGGTGAGTGAAGTCATATGGTTCTTGGTTTTTTCTGTCTGGCTTATTTTGCTTGCTATGATGATCTCAAGGTCCACCCATGCTGTCAGAAATGGCAGTATTTTTTCTTTTTTATAGCTGAGTAATATTCCATTGTGTATATGTACCACAGCTTCTCTATCCAGTCATCTGTTGCAGGGCACTTTGGTTGCTTCCATGTCTTGGCCACTGTGAACAGTGCTGCGGTGAACATTGGGGTACATAGGTCTTTGCGGACTAAGGTTTTCAAATTTGGGGGGGAGATCCCAGAAGGGGGATTGCTGGGTCATATGGTAACTCTATCCCCAATTTTCTGAGGAAGTTCCACACTTTTGGAAGACTTATTCTTGAAACAGTCTGAGGAGCAGATAGTACAACAGAGTGCTGGCCACATAGCAGGGACTTTTCCCCAAAAGAGACTTCGAATGGGAGTGGAGAACCCCTTAGGAAGCCTGACAGATTTGTAATAAAAACTTCTTTGTATGGCATGTCCACCCCATTGCCATGCTCTGGGCGTTGTTGCAGGGGTACTGTTCGAGGCCCTTGGTCATGTCCAGACCATTCACTGTGATAAAGACAGGGTATCATTTCTTCTACCCGTGCCAGGGAGGGGTTATCATTGAGGGTCTTCCAGGTGAGTGGGACAGGTGGTAGGATCTGGCTCAAGGACTGTGACAGCCAGAGCAGCGTGGTGAGAGAGAGAGATAGAGATAGAGAGAGAGAGAGAGAGAGAGAGAGAGAGCGAGCGAGCGCGAGCGAGCGCGCGCCACTCTGCCATCTTCCCAGTCAGCCTCATCCTTTCCACTCTTAAACGCTTGGTTTTTGTTGTTCCTGCCTGGAATTCTCTTCCCAATATTTCCATTAAAATCTTACCCATCTGTCGGCGTGACGCTCGGCTACCACCCTTTCTGTGAGCTTCGCTGGAGTCCCCAGGCTGGAAGCCCACTCTTCTGAGCCTGCCCAGCAGCCACCGTGTCTACTGTCCACTTGGCCTCACCCGTCTGCAGCCGGGCACCGTTGGCATTTGTTCGCTGGCCTTTCCGTTCCTCTTTGGCTCTTGGCCCTGATGGGCTGGGATGGTATCTTACTCTTAACACACCTCTTGACTGAGTCTGGTCCTCTGCATCACGGGCTCAGCTCTGTTCTTTGCCATCTCTCACTAGGACAGCTCTACGGGGAGCCTCCTCGCCGGCCACCACTTCCTCCTGCCTCGCTCCTCCATCGATCCATGCCCCTCACTGCCTCCAGATCAGCTTCCGAAAATGCAGATCTGTGAAACACATCTGTGGATTCCCCTGCATTTTGATGAAATCACTACCTCTAAAGCTCCCCACAGTTTGACTTCTTTCAGCCTCTCTGCTCCCAACTCTACCCCACAAGGACCCTATCATCTAACCTCGGTGAGCCACTTGCTTTTTCTGGAACATACCATAATGATTCCTAACTTTCTGATGCCAGTCCTGCTGCCTGGAAAGTCTGTCCTGGACTGGATTACCAGGAGAACTCCTATACCATGTTTGAAACCCAAGTTTAAATATTACTTCCTTGGGGAAATCTTCCTCCTCTTATCAGTGATTAACTTTGTAGAGTCCCCTTTTGTAATACAACTGTATCCTGAAGATGACATGAGATGACACGTGAAGAACTTAACGTAGAGCCTGATACTGAGGTTGTCTGAAAATGTTGCTATTATTATTCACTGTTGTTATTCCTAGAAGCTGTACCAGCAGGCCAAACCCTAGAAAGGGAGAAGAGGGGCCACTAGGATGAGTAAAACATAATTTTGAATGTGGAAGAGTCTAGAAAAAAACCCTCCGCTTTATTAACACACACATGCCAGTATCTAACAATAGAGAAACGCAGGTTCAAAGTTGCTAAGTGACATTGGCTAAGGTCTCACACTGTGAAGGGGCAAAGCTGAGACTTGAATTCAGTCTGAATCTCTGGGCCTCTCAACTTATACAAATTCTGGTTTCACACCAGTCACTAGTGTTTTGTGAGCTTTCAAGAGACCTAGAGGATTGGAAGAGATGAAAGTGTGGATCTTGTCAGTGGGGAGGAGGGAGGGCACCCTGGGCTCCTACCCTTCCATTGAATCAAACACCTCCAGGGCCAAGGAAATGCCTGCAGAAAGTGCAGCACCTTCTCCTGTTGGCGACCTTAACTGATGTTCACAAATTAGAGGCACGCCGCGTTTTACTCTGCTTCTCTTTATTGTCTGTCCCAAATATTGTGTTACTTACAAATTGAAGGTTTGTTGCGACCTTAAGTCGAACAAGTCTGTTGGTGCCATTTTTCCAACAGCATTTGCTCAGTTCGTGTCTCTGTGTCCCATTTTGGTAATTCTTGCAACATTTCAAAAATTATTATGATAATATTTGTTATGGTGATCTGTGGTCAGTGATCTTTGATGTTATTGTTGTAATTGTTTTTGGGGTGCCACCAACCACATTCGTATAAGACAGTGAACTTAATTGATAAATGTCATGTGTATTATGACTCCTCCATTGACCGGTCATTCCTCTGTCTCTCTCTCCCTCTCCTTGAGGTTCCCTATTTCCTGAGAGATAATAATACTAAAATGAGGCCAATTATTAACCTGATAATGACCTCTAAGTGTTCAAATGAAAGGAAGAGTCAGACATCTCTCACTTTAAATCAAGCTTGTCCAACCCACAGCCCGTGGACTGCATGTGGCTCAGGATGGCTTTGAATGCAGCCCAACACAAATGCGAAAGCTTTCTTAAAACATTGTAAAAATGATGCATGGACTCCCCTTTTTAAAAGCTCATCAGCTATCCTTCGCGTTACTGTATTTTATGTGCGGCCCAAGACAATTCTTCTTCCAGTGTGGCCCAGGGAAGCCGAAAGGTTAGACACCTGATTTAACTCAAAAGCTAGAAATAATTAAGCTTAGTGAGGAAGGCATATGGGAAATTGAGACAGGCCAAATACTAGGCTTCTTGTGCCAAATAGCCAAGTTGAATGCAAAGGAGAAGTTCTTGAAGGAAATTAAGTGTTACTCCAGTGAACACACTAATGATAAGAAAGAGAAACAGCCTTATTGCTGATAAGGGGAACGTTTTAGTGGTTTGGATAGAAGATCAAACCAACCGCAGCATTCCCTTAAACCAAAGCTTAATCCAGAGCAAGGCTCTAACGCTCTTCAGTTCTATGGAGGCTGTCAAGAGGTGAGGAAACCAAAGAAGAAAAATTTAAAACTAGCAGAGGTTGGTTCACGAAGTTTAAGGAAAGAAGCCGTCTCTGTAACATAAAAGTTTAAGGTAAAGCAGCAAGTGCTGATGCAGAACCTATAGCAAGTTACCCAGAACATCTAGCTAAGGTAGTTAATGAAGGTGGTGGCTACACTAAATAACAGATTGTCAATGCAGAAAAGAGCCTTATATGGGAAAAAGATGCCATCTAGAACGTTTTTAGCCCTCCTTTTGGAGAGGAGACATCAATGCCTGGCTTCCAAGTTTCAAAGGACAGGCTGACTCTCTTATTAGGGGCTAATGCATCTGGTGACTTTAAGTTGAAGCTAACATTCATTTACTATTCTGAAAATCCCAGGGCTCTTAAGAATGGTGCTAAATCTACTCTGCTTGTGCTCTATAAGTAGAACAGCAAAACCTGGATCACAGCACATCTATTTAAAACATGGTTTACTGAATATTAATATTTTAAGCCCACTCTTGAGACCTATTGCTCAGAAAAAAAGATTCCTTTTTAAATATTACTGCTTACTGACAATCTGGTCACCCAGGAGCTCTAATGGAGATGTGCAATGAGATTAATGTTTTCATGCCTTCTAAAACAATATCCATTCTGCAGCCCATGAAACAAGGATTAATTTCAACTTTCAAGTCTTATTTAAGAAATACATTTCATAAGACTATAGCTAGCGTAGACCACGGTGGGTCTTCTGAGGGATCTGGGCATAGTTAATTGAAAACCTTCTAGAAAGTATTCACCATTTTAGATGCCATTAAGAACATTCATGATTCATGGGGTGCAGCCAAAATATCAATATTCATAGGAATTTGGAATAAGTTGATTCCAACCTTCATGGATGACTTTGAGGGGTTCAGGACTTCAGTGGAGGAAGTGACTACAGATGTGGTGGAAACAGAAGAGAACCAAAATTAGAAGTGGGGCTTGAAGATATGACTGAAGTACTATTGTCTTGTGATAAAACTTTAACACATGAGGAGCTGCTTCTTGTGGCGGAGCAAAGAAAATGGTTTCTTGAGATGGAATCCACTCCTGGTACATATTTTCGAGGTGACCACAAAAGACTTAGACTAGTATATAAACTTAGTTGAAAAAGCAGCAGCAGGGTTTGAGAGGATTGACTCCAACTTTGAAAGAAGTTCTATTGGCAGTAAAATGGTATCAAACAGCATCACAAGCTACAGAGAAACTGTTCATGAAAGAAAGGATCAGTCGATGTGGCAAACTTAATTGTTGTCTTATTTTAAGGAACTGTTACAGCCACTCAGCCTTGAGCAACCAACCACCACTGGTCAATCAGCAGTTACTCACATTGCGGGAAGACCTTCCATCAGCAAAAAGATTACAACTCATTGAATGCTCGGATGATGATTAGCATTTTTTAGCAAAAAAGTCTTTTTAAATTAAGACAGTGCATTGGGTTTTTAGACATAATGCTGTTGTACATTTAATAGACTACACTGTGATATAAACAAGGTTTATATGCACTGGGAAACCAAAACATTGGTGTGACTCATTGTATTGTGATACTCACTTTATTATGGTGGTCTAGAACCAAACCTGCAATATCTCTGCAGTATGCCTATACTTGAAGGCCAGATATGGAGGCCATGACAAAACAAAAAACATTATAACTCAAATCTCTTTACCTTACAGCCAATCAACGAAGAGTAAGACTCAGAAGAGTAAGAAGCGGATTAGGTCAGAACCTCATTTGAAACTTCTCTCAGAGGCCTCAGTGAATAGCAAATAGAAAAAACAACAACCAACTAAACAAACCAACCCCCAAACCATCTAGCTATTACAGAGACTTTCAAAGAGCTCTGGGGGCATTGCTCTCTTAGAACATGACAACACATTTTCCAGGATTACAAGCTAATGCAAAGCAGATCGTAGAAGAGGAAGAAGAACAAGACCCACTTCAATTGGGGAGCATTGGAGACCATCATGGACCCTTGAAAGAAGGTTCTTGATTGAGGGAGTTGTGGGGAGTGTGGGGACCATAAGTGACTGCACCTCTGCCCCCCTTGCCTGTGTTAGTGAAACACCAGCAGATGGTGGGATAGTGTGGGGCACCCCAGGAGAGGCAGCAGAGCTTGGGGGAGAGAAATGAACTGGATTGTCTGCCTCAGGTTTGACTTTACTTTTAATGCAGCAGCAGCTCATTCACAGAGATGAGAAGTTGTTGACATTTCTCCTTCTGTCCAAAGTCACGTGAACTTTGACTCAATCAGCAGTGGTTAACGGGCATGAGCAAGGCTTTCATGAAGAAGTCTGACTTAGCTAAAATTAGTGCGGTGTAATCATGACTTCATGTTGCCCAATATAATCCATCTTGTGAAAAGAGGGGACGATGTTTTTCAAACTGTTTTTAGCAGCATCATCAAAACGAACTTGTAATCAAGTCTCAATCATCCCTCTTGAGGGAGAGGAGTGGAGTGAGGATGACACAGATGACACACAGCCTCGGAGTCTCTTAGACTTGGTTTTGATTAATGTTTGCATTTCAGTGAAATGCAGGTGTTCCTAATGACCTGGGAATTCAGATCATTTCCAACTCAAGGCCGAAGACACGAACAAGACCAGAACTGTGTTTATAGACTTGGAAGGATCCAATAGTTCCCCCCAGAAAGAGAGAGGGTAGAATCCTTCCCAGCAGGGGCCAAGGGAGCGCTTCCCTTGTTATGGCCACACAAAACACCACTTCCGAAATGGAGCGGCTTGCTCCTCTTCTGCTGAAATGGATGGCTACACGTGCAGCTTTAAATGAACCTGTATCAGATTATGGGGGAATAAAGTATAAAGAGGCATAGGGGATCGTCTTTACAGTGATGTTCAGGGAGCCGAACAAGTTTTGAGTCGGATGACTCAGGTTTTGAATGGCATCCCAGGCACTTTCTAGCTACATGATCTTGGGGACATTACTACAGGTCATTGAGCCACTTTACACATGGGTATAATAATGCTTACGATAAATGCGCTTTTTGTGGTGGGTACTCTATACATGAGTGGTACTGTGCTATTATGAAGACGTTCTTGACTCAGGCGTATGACGTTGACCATGGGAGTGGCTGTGCAGGTGTCAGGGTGGGGGGCGGGGATTAGGAAATCTTTGTAACTTTCAATTTTGCTGTGAACCTAAAACTACTTAAAAAAATTGAAGTCTTTTGAAAAAGAAGCACTCGAACTTAGCTTGATTTATTTTGTTAACAGGAAGTAGGAAGTAAGATAGGATGCAAACTAGCCATTTTGATGGTGGCCCCAAAATTTCCTGATTAAGATGCAAAATATTTGTTTTCTTTACCAACTCATGCTGTGTGTAACAAATACTCGTGACTCTTAACTCCAAATCTAACTCCCAAGTCATTTATGGTCAACTTTCACTTTCTACTTAATACATTTTTGTATTGTTTAAATTTCTTACAATTATACATTATTATAATACTCAGAAAAACAAAAAAATATTTTTAAACCCTGATACTATGTTGGCTTTTTAGGGACATACCACTTATTATGCCCCTGAACTATAAAGACAGTTAATTATATTAAATATAATATTTCATATGTTCAGAGTATTTAGAGAACAGTGCTCAAATGAGAACTTTCTGGGCCGTCTGGATCTTAGAGTAAGAATTATATTTTGGCATGAACATCCTCTCACCAGAGTCCAATATTTTACTCAATCCAATCAGGACACCTATTTAAAAAAAAGGTGTCCACCAAATGAAATGGTAAATATTATATCAAGCAAAGCAAATATATTTAGTAATTGAAAGTAACTGAATATGAACATTGAAAACTTTGAGGTGGAGATTAGAGAAAACAAGTGAGTTCTCCAAAATTAACAGATGTTTTAGAAGGTTCTAAGTGGAGCTTTTGAAAACATAGGACTTACTGATTGAATTTAGTGTCAGGAATACCCAGCCCATTCCTCATAAAAAATTCCTGATCTTTTGTGAAACAGTTACATAGAAAAGTATCTGACCCCCTTTTTTAGGGGTTATCATATGAGGGGGGTGTGCTCATACTTAGAGGCTGCAAACCATGAGGAGAGGTGAGTTTTCCTAGAATCTTCATGGTTGTAAGACTGATGGAGAGAAATACACATTTCTTCACTCTGTGTCTCTGACCGAGTTTGGCCCTGGAGTGAAAACAATGGTTCTTGAAAACATTTTCTAAAGACACGCGTCTCTGTTTTGGAATTACCTGAGGGTCTCATCAAAAGTGCAAAGTCGAGGGTCCCATCTCACACCTTCTGTCAGAATCCTTGTGTTGTTGCCTTTAAATAACTATAAATACTGAGGCTTACGTTTATCCAGTTCTAACTCTGAGATATACAGTGTTAGATACCAACAGGAGTAATTCCGTTATGCATTCATTGATTTATATATTGTGTGACTATCTCTAAGCAGGGAGGAAATCCTCCTCTAAATGGAAGAGATTTGGCTCAGGAATTCCAAGAGAGTCTTGTCGACCAGCTAAATAATATCTGCAGATTCTCAGCAAAGATGGCCATAACTGTCCGCATTGCCATATCTCCAGAAGTCCCGCTATAGTCCCTCCGGGGAGGGCTCTGACACCCTAAGACACATTGTGTGCTGGGCTAAGTTTTGGTTTTTGTCAGTTGCTTATTTCTCTCCCCAGTCACCTCCGGGGGTGTCAAATGGCTTATCTCACTCTGGAGTGGCAGCCCCAACAGCAGGTTGCAGGTCACCCCAGCTTATCACCACTTTACATGGCTTCTCCAAGCAAATGGTGAGCCCTACTTGACTCGGGGCGAGAGCTGTATTGATGATTAACTTCAGACACGCATCTGGTTTTCATTACCCATGGTAGCAGATTGGAGTGAGGTGCAGTACGGGCCGTGTGGTCACTTCACAGCCATCAGGACCAGCTATAAAGAAAATTTAACATATCCTGTAATTACAGTCTGCCCTGCGCAGAGGGGCTGAGGAATCTGCAGGTCTGATTGCAGGCCGGGAGAAAATGTTTATTGTATCTGTTCCACACATTTATTTACTCAGAGGTCGGGAGGCTTGCTGAAATATGGCCACCCCGGCTCTGGGCTCCTGCAGGGCCCGAGCGCCTCCTGTTTAGGTCGGGAAGCTGCGGCGTGGCTCCAGGCGGATGGTGCCCCTTCATGCTTTTACAGGCTTTGGAATTTGGGTGGGTGGATCTCGTCTGCAGTAAACAATCTTCGCCCTCCTCCGTGCTGGGTGCCCCCCTCTGGCTCCCTTCAACCTCTCTGGAGGCACCTCTAGGGGGCTTCCCCGATTGCCCCCTCTTGCTATCTGGCTGTGAGGGGCAGAGAATGAATAGATGTAACAAATACCCATGATTCAGTGAATTAACACCTCCTGCTCATCAAATGTGTGACGGCATTTTGATCACATTTTCTTTGACTCCTCACAGGTCCCTGTGAGTGAGACATTACTATCCCCACGTAAAAAGTGAGGTTAAGGTTGTCAATGTGAAGGCAGAAGTGCTGCTTGTCTGACATGATGCAGGAGACACCTCCCACGGCCCCTCCGGAGTGAAGGATGCAGCCCACCTTCCAGGGCTTGCCTTGGAGAAGTTTTGACTCAATGAACCTCCGACCCACGGGTCAGAGAACTGGATTGACAATTCCAGAGCTACCCTGGGATAGAAACCGTACAGGGCAAGTCAACTGGACACTCCCCTGTTCAAGAGTATGAAACTCTAAAACCGAGGTGTCCGTGGAGAACTAGGAGCGAACCACCAGCTCGGAGATTGTAAGCTGCCAAGGGCAACCACAGGAATCGGGCCCGGCGGAGCGTGGGCTGATCGTCCCGGGAGGGCAGTGTCTGGGGCAGGACAGGTGGCCCTAAAGGAAACTGTGAGGCGGAGGAGGGGGGGCTCTTGTGCTTCCATTTGCCCCTCTTTAAAGCCCCAAGTCTCTGAACAGGCTTCTTCCCCCGATGAAATGCAGCCTCCAGGAAATGATGAGACCAGTTCATCGGAACACCAGTTCAAGTGGCTCACGTGGAGTCGGCACGTATTTCTGAAGAGGAAATTCCATGCATTAGCAAGTTGATTAGGGAAGTTTGGGAGGAGACGGTGGGCAGGGGTGGGCAGGTTAACCGCTGGCTGAGGAGGGGCTGCCAGGAGGAAGTAGGGCCTGGCAGCTGACCCGTCGGGGAGTGGGCAGGCGTCACGGAGGGCTGCCCTGTGGCTTCTGCAATTGAGAAGAAAACGGTCCCCCAAAATGCACAGAAGGACCAGCCCTGGTCTAGACGTCCGTGGGGAGGACACGAGGCGGGTTACGAGGTGGGCACTCGGACTCAGTTACCAGCACTACATGTCAGGGAGGGCCTGGGCAGCATTCCTTTTCTCACATCTGGGGACAGTGGCACAGGACGGCGTCGGGACGGCTCAGAGAGCGAATCTCTTCTTGCAGTGTAGAATGACAATACACAAACTTTCAAGTGCAAAACACAAAAGTAGTCACGTGAGTATGCTACTCAAACTACAGCGGACATTATCTGAAGAAACATTAAGAAAGTCAAACATGGCTGCCTCAAAAGTTTTTGCCTTTAACGAGTAAATCCAAATTTAAGGAAAAGTGTGAGTTTTACACCGTAACAGAATACATTTGCCATCAGCTTTGCATATCTGTCTGTCTGTCCGTCTGTCTATCTAGCTATCAATCGTCTGTCTACCTACCTACCTACCTGTCATCTATTTTTTTTTGCCTTTGCAAGATATGGGCCAGTTACTGTGCTAGGTGTTAGACTAAGGTGGCAGCAGAATCTTCACCGACGAAGATCTCACGGTCTCCAGGCTGTAAAAAGCTGAACAGAGATGTAAAACGACGGCAGCTGTGCAGGCGGAGGGGACACAGTCTAACACAGCTGAGCAGGGTGAGCGCAGGACAGCTGTGGGAAACGGTGTTGGCAAAGTGGTAGCCTTCCAACCACATTTTATACGATGATTGATGTCTGCATATTTGCATTGATTAGCCTCTCTAATTACCCAGTTCAGTTACTTAAAATGTTTATTGCTAAGATATATATATATATATATTTTTTTTTTTTCTGATCAGTAGCATATAATGTGATCACTGTTCAGGGTAGGTTTCCTACAACCTCATAATGATTGATTTGATACTATCAATACTTTTTAAAGCCTTCCAGGGAGGGATTTATTTTCATTGTGCAATAGTGAGTGAAGCTAAAAGTAAAAAGAGGAGAAGTCTTTTATATATTTTTCATGCTATTATTTCTGGTGTACTTCATTCCTTTGTATGGACACAAAAGGAAAATTGTGGTGTGAAGGATTCTTTCAGCTTTTGCATGGCTAAAAAAAACTTTCATTTTACCTTCATTTTTTAAAGATATTTTTGCTCCACATAACATTCTAGGTTGACGTTATATCTTTCACTAATTTACTGTTTTTCTCTTTATCTGTAGTTTTCAAAATAAAAGATTAACATGTTGAGACTCTTTCCCTTTGTATGAACAGTCTCATCCAAAGCATTTGGTCTTGGCATCAGCTTTGATGACTCCTCTAACGGGGAGGTGACTAGAACCTATGCCAGCTGTGAAGGTTAGATTTATCCTAGCTGCTAAATTACGTCCATCATCTTTCGGTACTAAGTGGGGATAAACAAGTGTACAAATACGTTGGTAATATTTTAAAAAATAAATGTTAGCCAAATCAAGGGAGTCATCCAAAATATTCTCAGTACTCCACTTAAACTATTTTTATTGAGGTTACACAAAATTTTTTTTTCTGGTGGTTAAATTTAATGATCCTCTGCATATATCACTGTTCTTGTCTTATCTGCCTGTGTTGCTATTGCTGACCCCTCTGTCTGTCTGAACTTTTGATTTTGTGATGTCACTCTTTCCTGGTTAGTTACAAAATATTTTTGCAATCCTTTTCAGTCTTCCTTATGGATTTACTTTTACCTTTCAGCCTTAGTTTCCTACCATTAGGTTGCTTTTTCTCTTCCTTCCTCCTGGGCTATGGCTCCAATTACTCCTTGTGCATGAATGACTCCCAAGTCTATGTCCAGCTCAAAATTCCCTCTTGAGTTCCCACTTACATATCCATTGGCTTGAGAGAAATAAATCCACCACAGAGTCCCACAGACTTCTTTAACTCACCACCACTCAATCTAAATTCTTCCTGTTTCTCCCCAAAGCCCCTTCCTCTCTTGGACCCCATCTCCCAAAGAATGATGTACCTTTCATGAATTGCTCACAATGGATAGAAACCGGAGAATGCTTTAAATCCCTCCTCTTTCTTATCCCCATGTGGTCTCCACGCCCAGTAAATTCTGTCACCTAAGATAGCTGTCCCACCTCTCATCCCTGTCCTAATTACATAGAAGTGGGGGATTGCCACGGGCTCCTTCTCACTGGTCACCAGACTTTCATTCACCTTCCCTGAACTTACCTTCCTAAGCCAGCGTTTTCCTTCCAGCAAACACATCTTAGTCCCGTTCCTCCCCTGTTCAAATTCTACAACGATTTTGCTAACAAAATAAAATCGAACCCTTTCTCTGTGATCTGGTTCAATTGTTTTCCACTGTTACCCCCTTTGCATACACCTTAGAAGGAAAGGAAGAAGGGATGAACCCCAGTCCTCGAGCGAACACGCCCTCGGGCGTTCTGAGCCCACCCTGCTGCCTGGGACGATCCGCACTCCAGTCCTCATGGCACGTTCAGTGGGGCTGTCGCCCACCCTGGCGGATGCCGGTGTTCCTCTCCTGCGTCTCAGCACTTAGCACCCACCTCTGCCACAGCAGGGACCCCCCTGCATGGTAGCGGTGGTTCGCTTCCCTGTCTTTCCAACAGACCGTACGCATTTGCAGGCTGGGGACATGGGCTTTCCATCCTGTGTCCTCCGGGGCCCGCTACCATGCCTGGAGGGACAGCATGCCGTAGCCACAACGGGTGGGTAGACATCTTCTGTCTTTATTTGGTGGATTAAATCCAAACCAAAATTGAAAAAAAAGAGTGACTTCTGATGAGGAGCAGCGATAAGTGACAGGCACTTCCCTGTCGCTGGGTGCCAAGAGGGGAGTGGGGGCAGGCCGGGACCGCTTCCTCTCACGTTTCTTCAGAATGGCCACTCGGCCCTGACCGTTCTCTCCCTCCTCTGCGTCTTGTCTGCCGTTGGTTTTTGAGGAGAAGCTAAGGGAAGGGGAGCAAGTCGGGCGGGGTGGGGGGAGATGAGGCACCGGGAGGGTGTCTCTGCCTAGTCCAAGAGGAGGGTGAGACCCACCACTTCCAAAGGGCGGGGGACAGGGGTGTCCTCCTGGTTCCTGGGCTTGAGTACCCACGAGCATAACCTGAAACGGAAAGGTCCTGCTCTGGACCCAGTTAAGGGCTGCCTAGGACTGGCTGTGAGACGGGCAGGGCCGGGTGGACAGAGAGAACCTGAGCCCTGATCAGAACTTCACGAAGCGTTTTTGTAAGACAGTGACACCGGAGCACCAAACCAGGCTGCGGTGCCTGCGGCGTGCAGGGCCTGGTGTGCCTGCACAAGTCACATGGCTCTGACGCCGGCCTGGTGCTCCCCGCGCATGGCGCCACACTCCAGGCTTTGGCGAGGCGTTTCTTTCACTCCTTTGTTGAACTTGGATGTTCTCATGAAATCTTCTGGGCATTTGAAAACCAACCAGGATAAATAAAAATATTGGCGTACCCATTGCCAGCTTAAGAAATAAATGGTGACAAATGCACTTGAAACACACCGTGGCTTCTCCCCACAAGTGGCCCGTGTTCTGATGACCCTTGGGGGCTTCTCCTGCCCGTACGTGTCTGGACTCTCACTCCCTGTCCCTGAGCAGGACGAACGTGAACGTGACCTAGCGGGCAATGCTTCTCAAGGCAGCGGCGTGCAGGGCTGAGTCCTCTGGGAGAGGGCTGAGTCCTCTGCTCCGAACCAGTGTGAGAAGGGGGCTGGCATGGCCCTTTGGGGGTTTATTCGTTGTTTATGTTTCCTTCAGCCTCCTCTACTTCCCTCCCTGCCCTGTGCAGACGCCGTAAACAGCAGTTCCTCTTCAGCGGAGTATGTCTCCTTGGGCTCTATTTTACTTACGACTGACTTCTTTTGCAACGTGAAGAAGCACCACAGCCCTGGCTCCTGGTCTGACGTCCTTTGTCCCCCGTGGCTATGCTGGGTCATGGTCCTGGGGATTTAAGCGGTCGGTTGAGTTGTCACTTTTTAACGTTCTGAGTTCAGTGGGACCCGGGGACCCAGGCCAGCAAGCGGGCAGGGAGACGGAGTCTGCTGGGAGGAAAACAGGCACGTGTCTACACGCTGGCACAGACTGGGCCCGGAGGTCATGTTTAGCACGAGTCCCATTTGAGAGTCATAAAGAGGGCCCGTGAGGGGAGAGGGAGCTGTGCGGCTGTGCAGCTCCGGGCGGGGATCACCACGGGAGGAAGTGTGGGGACCATTTTGCCAAAATGGGAGTGTGGCCCACGGGGATGGGGACTTGGCATCTGGAGTTGCCCCACGCGGTTGTCATAATCAGAAACTTAATAGTTAGCATATCCTCGCTGCTTTTAAAAAATTAATGCCCCCTCCCCCGGAGCCTTGCACATCCCCCAGATGAATGTTAGGGACCACGTAGAACTTAGCAGTAGAAAAGAAAGGCCGCTGCGCATGGCTGCTTTTCCTGTCTTTCAGGATTTATCTACATAGCAGCAGCCACAGTTGGGTTAGGACAAGGGTTCAGGGACAGATTTTGGCAGGCGTTTGACCTGAACTGAAATGAAAGGAACAAACACATCCCTAATTGCCTGACCAGATACCTTGCGCAGCTCCAAGCTCATGTGAATAACATGGTCGCAAACCGCCAATAGTAACGATCGGGGTCTCCGGCGTCCAGAGTGACGGCCCGTGGGACCTGCCCCACCCCCCGCCCCCCACCCCCCACCCCGCAAAGTCGCGCTGGCCTAATTACCGTTCAGAACAGATGCAGATAAACGTTAACATGGCCCCAGTGAGTCATCTTGTCAGGACTCACGTTACAGACACAGCCGTCCTGTGAGCAGAGTTGAGGATGAACGAGGGCAGAGAGTCAACCTGCGGACGGAGCCTGTGTCTGGTCTGCAGCGACTCAGCGCAAGATAACTGCTCGGCAGGAAAAGAGGCTTCTCATTAGTCTCTGCCATCAATAAACACAGCCTCGGCCCCGTGGAAACAGGCGCTGGGGCTGGCCCTTCCTCCTCAAATGCAGCATTCCTAATTGTAGATATTTGACTTCCCTCAGACGCACTCTTCTTTCTTGCCCTTCCTTAATTGTCCGCGTTGGTTCGGCACGGGGAGGAGCGTGGAGTGGGACGAGAAGCAAGACAGCCTTCTCTAAGACGGGTCCGTAATCTCCACCGGCCTCCTTGCAGACACAGACAAATTGGGAGCCCTTTAACTGAAGGCCCTACGAAGAGGTCGGTGCTTTGCATCTATTGGCTTGTTTACTCCTGTCTAGAAAGCGAATTACTTAGTTTTATAGATGAGAAACCAAGGCTTGGCAATACTGGCCCATTTACTTACGACGACTCAGCTCTGTGCAGAACTGGTCAGGGTGGATTGACTTCCCAGAGGACCTCACACGCAAGTGGACTCACACGCTGGGAAGGATTTCTACGAGTAACACACCAAACAAGCAACAATGTACATATTATGTCATTGCTGGTCTTAGAAAAGAAACTGCCCCGGATTGTTCTAGGCTTACACTCTTGAAGTCTTTTGCATTGTGAAGTTAACGGATTTTTCAGTTTGGTTGTACTGCTTTTAAAGGTAGCAGCTGGGTCATTGATGTTATATTCCAAGAGCTTTGAGAAGGCTCTTTTGAGATGCATAGATTTGTCCCCCGCCCCCGGTTTCCTACATTTCGTCATCAGAAAATAAAAAGTAACCTACAGCACCAATGCCACTGAGTGAATTTTTAGGCTACTTAAGGCAGAAATCAAGACGGAGAGAATTCTGCTATACTCCCTCCAGTCTCTGCCTTGTCCCCAAAGGATTTGAAACATCCTTCAAATATGAGATTAAAGGATGAAAGACTTGAGTGTTTTTTCTTTGGGCCATCTTTTAATAGCAGCTCTTTTAGTCTATACACCCGTCAAAACCCCAATATGTATAATACCGGGTCCCGGTGAACCCATGTGCTGGTGAGGATGAGGAGAGAGAAATACGTATTCCAGAGAACATGTATATCTGTCATCACACCGGAGTAATAGGATGTAGCTGGAAGTTACCTTTTTTACTATCGACGAGAAACAAGCAAAAATACAAAGTCACCATAAGGCAGCATCTGATCGAGGTGCCTTGCTTATGCCGGAATGAAGGACCGGAATGAAGGACCTGTGATGACAACTTCTCTCCCTCATTTTATCCTCCCTCTCCCTCTCTGCTGGGGACGATTGTTTCTCCGTTCAACTCTTGAGGAAACTCAAGTTTAGAGAAGTGAAGCGACTTGTTCAAGGCCACCCTGCTGAGGAGGATCCTAACTGGTGAACCCAGGTCTGTGCAATCTAGAACCTGTGTTTATAACCAGAAAGCTTTTCTGTCTCAGGTGTGCTAGTCCTCTGTGAGAAGAGCACGTGCAGCTCCAAGCCAGCCGGTGGGACGAGCAGAGGACCTTGAATGCAAGGGTCACTGTCCCAGTTGGATTCTTCTGGGCTCCAAGGCAGTCTTTGTCCAGGACTTTGTCTGGCCAAAGACTCTGTGGTCCTGGTCCCCCTGGCAAGCTCTCTGCTCCCTCTGTCCTCAGTGGGGAGAGGCACGGAAGAGGGGACAGGGGTGTGGGGACTGCTTTAGCTTGCAGGTGAGCCAGCCCGTGTCGTCCCAGGGCAGAGGAAGCAGAGTCTGAGGGAAAGCTAGTTAAATCCGTAATACTTTATGGCTTACTAATGAATTCCATTTTATAGCCCAACTCCCTTGAGTTGTCTCTTTCTGTGATTAATTCTGGTTTTCCTAGTCCCCTTTAAGCAGACGGTTGTTGATAGGGAGTGCTCGGTGTTGACTGTGTAAAACATACTAATGCATGTTCTCTTCGGCCAGAGATAACCTTGCTTTAAACATGATGAATGCAGCCTTTACAAGGGAAGGTATCAGCAGGGAAGGAGGCTTGCAGCTCAGGCGCTGGGTGTGAGCTCAGTGCCCAGCAGCGTTTCAGTCCCTCCCTCCCTCCCTCCCTCCCTCTCCCTCCATCCCTCTCTCCCT
>PVJL010000449.1:102639-339317 GCA_004026885.1 Lyroderma lyra | reverse complement strand
CCCCCACTCGCCCAGAAGTACTCTGTACCTTTTTCTCCTCCTCTGTTAGCAACAAGATGAAGAAGCAGGGGCCCTGGGGACGTCGTAGAGCTTAAACATCGTTAAATGACTCCATCTTAGAAATGACTCCTTTTGGGGACCAGGAACTTTAGTTCTCTTTATGTGTGTTTGGTGCATAGACTTGCAAGATTTGGAGGGAGAACAGAACAATTTTTCTTGTTGGGATTGAACCCAATCCTCATTGCCTTCATCCCAGATTTCTTAATTTTGGCCCAGGTCACCAAAATATATGGAATTAAACCACCAGTCACTGATGATTGTCATTTATAGGGATGTGCCCAGTATCTAGAAGGCTCTAGATAAAAGGGGGAGGCAGGGGAGGAGGAGGGGGAGCTGGTGAATTGGCTGGGACTCAGAGGAGATGCCCACACCATACATGCCCCTACTTGAAAATAGAAAGAGGAAAATGAAGCAAAGCCATTTCCCTGTGAACAAATTATTTACATGTCCAGATTCTTTCAGCTCTTCCAAGCCTCTCTGCCACGCTGGCGAAAACTTTAGAGAAAACTTCAGAGGCGGGGGGCCGGGGCGGGGGGGGATTGTCTCTCTCCCAGAACTGATAACCAAATAAAATACTGTTATATTTTCTGTCTAATAAGCACAAGAAGTTCCATAACTCCCTTGATTAAGCATATTATCCTTCTTCAGAAAGTCAGCTTGATTTATGCAAACACTGATTGGGACATACTTTCTCCGGCCATGGAGATTTCATAATTCCTAGTGTATGTCTGGAAAATCTCCTCTGGTCCTGAGTCCAAACCAAATTAATGTCTTCCAGAGTGACCTGAGGAATTAATGAGGTTTCTGCTGTCAGTTCTGCCCATCCCGGGTCAAGTAAATCATTCGCTGGCTCTCGGGCCGACTCCACGTTCAATGATAACACTGCAGATGCCTTTGAAATACAGCCTTCCTGACACTTTCCTCCCATCTGTGGGGACATATTTTAGGCTCAACTTCTCTTTCTGCTGTAAACTCGGCCTTTAATGGAGTCCGTAATGGCTGATGAATGGGGTATCGATGAAGTCAGTGTACTGGAGGTTCCCCCATTCTTTTCTGCTGATGTGTGCTGTTTAAATCGCCTCTGACACGACTGAAAATTATTGTGTGCCCAGCTCTTTAATTCCCCGACTGGTGCTTTTGGCGGAAGACTTGAGTTATTTTTTTCTTTTCCTTCTTGTTTTTGGACAAACTGGATGGTCAGAAGCTTCCCCGAGGAGCCTTGCTCTTATCAGAGGAAGCTCCACAGCCTGCGCAAGGTCGCGTCCACAGAGCTGGTCGGAAT
This sequence comes from Lyroderma lyra, assembly GCA_004026885.1. Classification (NCBI taxonomy): domain Eukaryota; kingdom Metazoa; phylum Chordata; class Mammalia; order Chiroptera; family Megadermatidae; genus Lyroderma; species Lyroderma lyra. The sequence continues at coordinate 337,975 of PVJL010000449.1, read as the reverse complement.
CGTGAGGGGTTTTCGGTCTGTCTCCCACCATGACCCGAGAGCTGGGACCAGCTCCTTCATGGGCCTCAACTACAAAACAATCGGAGGTTTCAGAAGCTTGGAAGGTGACTTATCTGGTGTCCCTGTACTCAGAGTCTGGCGTTTCAGTGTCCGTCACTAAGACTTTCTACCCTTTTGCCCTTTGTTTCTTTACCTGAAGTAGAAGCAACGGTTGCTCCCTCCTCGCCTCCTCGTTCTGTTTAATTTTGCATGTCTCATGGATATGCAGTTGCACTGCAGCTGCTAATGCGAAAAGGATCCAGAGAAGGCTGGTAAATTCTTACATGGATCCTTAGTCCTGTGTCCTGGGGAGCGAGGAGCCACTGCTCCCCACTGAAACCCTTTCAAAACATTCAAAATAATAGGAAAACCTACTGAAGTTACCCACCAAGCACTGCGTTTCTGCTACCACCGAGCTACACAGCCGTGAGCCTGTTTCAAGTACGCATGGAAGGTCTAAGTCTGACTCGGCCTTTCAAACCTCAGAGCCCTCAGCGATGACACGGGGACGGCACGCCTGCTGTACTCACCACCTAGGACTTGAGACTGCGGCTCACAGGCTTGAGCACTTAGGGGCTAGGCCCCTCCCCCGGACAATCTCATGGAACCCTCACAGCAGCCCGAGGAGGCGGGCGCTACTCAATCCCATCATTTTACGGACGAGGCTATAGAGGCATCAATAAAAGAATGAGGTTTTAAACAGTGTTTTATCGTTCTTACTGTTTTTAAGACACTTTTTCACGTGTTATTTCATTTCCCTTCTGAAACGCTCTGTTAGGTGTTCGTTACTACGTTCCTTTCACTGCACTTTGGAAAGAGGAGAGGAGCCCTTCTCAAGGTCGCCTCACGATGGGAAGGAGACTCGGCCATCGTAAAAGTGCCTCAAGGAAACAACAAAGGCGTGTTAATAGTGTAATGAGATGCCCAGTCATCTTTGATAGCACATGATCCGTTAGCACACGAGCGACAAACAGCATGGTCGCTCTCAGGTTTTAGAGTAGAATATAAAACAAGCAATAAACCCAACCATTACAGACGAGCCAGCGAGGACCACGGCAGGACGAGGTGGGCCTGGAAGAAACCAGTGACCTAAATGAGGAACTGCAGGGAACTTGGCGAAAACTGGGGCAGAGGAAACCCTGATGAATAATTTGGATAAAACTTTGAAAATGTCAGGCAAGCTGAACCGCTGCGACATCTCATCTATTTTTGATTTTGTTTGGCTGGGAAACACCTCGGAAGTTTTTCTCTGTCGTTTGTTTCCCGTTTGTTGGGAACTGGTGTGTGGTATGCGGAGCTATTTCCATGTAAGAAAAGGAGGAGGAAGACTAGAACTCCTGTTAGGGCACTGAACTGGGCAAGGTCCCCTTTGATTGGTAAAGATTTGCTTTTCCATCGTTTTCCTAGGTCTCCAGCTCTTAACACCCCAGTGTAGACCTAAGTCCGGGGTGCTTCCTCATTGTGAAGGGCCAGCTGGAAAATGTGCGTGGGCCTGTGGGTGTGGTGGGGACAGGGCAGGTTTTATTTCTCTAAAAGAGAGGGGGGTGGTTTGGCTAGCAACAAGAATAGGCAAGGGGCCTCCGAAATCATACCCCCCCGGCCCTGTGAGCTCAGAGGGCATTGCAACGGGTGCTCAGGCAGACTTCTTTGTGGGGAAGCCCTGAGTCACAAACTGTTCCCTCCTAGTGCAGAAGCCTCAGTGAGTCAAGGGTCCCCAAGTGTGGTGGGAAATGGTGGCAAGAGAGACGTTAAAACCTAGCTCACAGGACCATGATGCGTATTAAATGGATAGAGTACGTGAGCAGGTTTGAAAGCCTTATCGGGGATCCCCTCCCCATCATTTTATTTGTGAAATCAAGTGAAAATGAAAACCGAGGGCTCCTTGAAGAACCACAAGTGGTCAGCAAAAGTGTGGAAGACAGCGGCTGAGGGAGGGAGAGAGACCAGATGTGGCTTAGGCACAGGAGTATAATAACAATTTGGAGAAATAGAAAAATAAATACGGACAAGGGAGGGAGGGACTCGGTCAGGGTGACAGGGCCCCAGGAGGAAGGAGATGGTGAGAAGTTATGGAGATCACTAATGTAAATGAGTCTGCAACTCACAGGCCAACAGCAAGGGTCCTGGGGGTCTTCAGCTCAGAATGGGTTATCAGTTAAATGTGGGAAAGGTAGATGGTAGTTCAGGGGCATGTGTTCAAGCCAAAGGAGGAACTGCGCTTTCTGCTGTTGATGAAAGCTCACATTAGCTGTTCCTACCTGTGTGTTCATTACCCAAATGATGTTGCTTCTTGTTTTGTTCTGGGCTTTGTAAAAAAAAATTTAAATTAAATGTATTGGGGTGACATTGGTTCGTAAAATTACGTAGGTTCCCCAGTACGGTTCTTTATCGTCTGCGCGTTGCCTGGTGTGCTCACCACCCAGAGTCAGTTCTTGCACCGCCTGGTATTTGATGCCCCCTCCCTCCCTCTCTCCCCACCCTTCCCCGCTTTCCCTCGGGCAACTACGAAACTATTGTCCATGTCCAAGAATTTTCTTTTTCTATTTTGAATGTTTGTTTATTCTGTTCTTTAGATACCAAGCGGTGTTTTCATTATTACTGCTGTCCTCTTAAAACACTCTCTCTCTCCCAGGCCTCCTCGTGCTAGGGGACCACTTCCTTGTCTTGAAACTTCTCCTTTGGTCTCTGTGATTCACACTCCCCGCCTCTCCTGTCAGCCATCTGACTCTCTTTAGCAATCCCTTCCTAACTCCTATCCATCAGCCCATCGGTTCAGAGTTGAGCTCCCCCAGTGTGATCATGTGCCTGTTGCTGCATAACAAATCACCCCCAAACTTAGTGGCTTTAAACCATGAGCTTTTATTTAGCCTGTGGGTCTGCAGGTCAGTTGTGCTGATCTGGGTTCAGCTCCGCAGACCTCTGCTGGTCCCCTCATCCCTCTGCCGTCAGCTGACAAGTCAGCTGGGGGCTGGCTGGGGGACGGTGGCCCCAGCTGGCATGACTCATTGTCTTTTTATTCTCTTCACAGTGTCTTTGCAGAGCCAAAGTTTCTAATCTGGGTAAAGTTCAATTTATCAACTGTCTCCTTTCGGCAATTATACGTTGTACTGGTTTGTGACCGTGCCACAAAACACCTTTAAAGTTCGAGTACTTCTAATTTACTTAATAATATAAGTAAATGCGTTTTAATATTTATAATACGATATTCATGCCTTTTTTCTTCATGGTATCTAACATGAACTAGTTGTTGCCACTCACTAGTGTCTCTTCAGAGAGTTATTTATTTATTTATTTATTTAATTATTTAATTATTAATTCAGCTGTAGTGTTAAGGTGTGGTGAGTGAGAGTGAGCTTCGGGGCAGACGGAGAATTAGACCAGGCAGGCATCAGGTCTGCCTTGATCAGCTCTGGGACCTGGAGCAACTGTAGTCACTTCACCTCTCTAAGCCTTAGCTTTGTCATCTGTCCTATTCTTACCTCCCACGGTTGTCATATAGATACAATAAATCCAGGTCGATGCTCACATAAAGGTATTTTTTTTCTTGTTTCCTGTTTTTTAAAAAAATTTATACCTGTCCTCAGATTCTCCCATGATACCTAAGAGAGCAGAAACCATGGAGGAAATAGAAAGTGATAGAAAGTTCTGTGGGATATGGAAACTAAGATCAACCCTGCAGAAACAGAAACCGGTGTTCTTAGTTGCCCCGCCTCCGTGGCCCCTGCAGCCCCTACAGCAGTTGCTTTGGAAGGGCCCCACCCCATCCCCTCATGGGCGGGCCCTGGTCCTCCCTGCCTGGAAGGTCATATAAGACCCCCGTGATCACCAGCTTGCCTGGGGCCCACCTCCCCCCACCAATTCCACTTGTGGTACAAAACAGTGAAGAACAGAGACCTTAAGCACAAGGCTTTCCTTGGGTTGTTCAGCTTACTCCTGTCACTTAGAATTAGAACAATCGTGGAACGTTATTTCTGGACAGGACTTCGCGGATACTCCACCGTGTTTTCGGAGTCCTGATTTAGAATGCAGGGTGGGCACGTGACCTGAGGGGTCGGGGTGTGTTTCCTACAAAGTAAGGAGACGTTTTTCCCCACAGCTCGCCCGGTGCTCCCTGTGCTCCCCTACCCCCGAGCTCTGAGCCTGGCGGCACCCGCATCCCGGGTGCCTTCACTTGCACTTTTTTCTCCTCCTGCTGGACTTCTTCTTCACGGCCCAGCTCAGAGGTCTGCTGGCCTGTGTCACCTGCTCTCCCTGATTCTTCTCCGGTCCCGCCTACCAGAATGACTCGCTCCTCATCGCAGTGGACAGCCTTTCAGTAGCGGTTTTGGCATCGAGTTAGAGCTGTGCTTCTCGGTGCAGCTCTCCTGCTAAGCACCAGCGCCCGGAGGACGAGGAGGGTGCTATTCTCATCCCAGGGCCGGGGGCACCAATGGCGCTCACGAGGGCCCGCTGCTTTCAATCTGGCTCCACTCCTTTATTTTAAAGGCAGGGAAACTAGCGACTTGCACCATCTCTTTTTCAAAAATTCCCTTTTCCTAAAGATTGCTTGATCTATGTTCCATACCCCCGGGAAAGGACGGTCTTTGCTAAATTATTTGTTCAAATTCTTTTTAGCACCAGGAATCCATAATTCCTCTTTGTGTAAGCTCCAAGACCAAGACCCTAAGTGAGCAGACTAGGGAGCAAACAGTCAGCCGTCTTCAGGGGTGTACACACACTGCTGCTCCCGGTAAGCCCAGCTGACAAAACTCCAGGAGGCCCCGATAGCATTGTCTGGGGTTTTCCTGTGTGGGGTGGACGCGATTAGATCTGCAGAACATCTGATCCTGTGAGACAAAGCCTGACAGTACGATGAATAGGCTGCTACTTCATTTTCATCAGTGTTCCTACAAAGAGACACACATTCTCTCGTTCATTGTGTCCAGAAATCCAGAATTTATAGATCTCTTCCTTTGCAAAAACTCCTAAACCAGGTTTATTTCCATGGGCTTGACCTTTGGTGTTTAGACGTTCTCCCCGTTGGCAAACCCGGGGTCCGTTTTTCCCGCAGACGGCCATTTTGGCAGTCTCCTTAGCAGCCTAAGGAAAGAACCAGAAGTCTACATATGGAGACCTCATCCCCAGCTGCCTAATGGATTCAAAAGACATCCTGAATATTCATCATTTCTCCTTTTATGAGCACCTTGGCGATTCCCTCCGAAGGTGAAGGCTGCAGTAAATTCCGAAGTGGCATTTAGTGAGCACCAATTTATTCTCAATTCAAGTCTCGTGCTTTTCCTGCTCCTCAGCACAGCGCCGGCGCTCCTGAGAGCGCAGTGAATGCACGGCATTGTCCGGCCTCCGAGGAGGCAGGCCTGTCTGCGCAGACCCGAAGCCTCACGGCGTGGTGTGCCCCCCAGCCTGCTTGCCCGAGCCTCGTGCCCTTACGCCATGTTCTCTGCGGCTCCCTCTCTGCAGAGGCTGGGCACAACCTAACCTTCGGGGCAGATGTTAAAATGCAGCCTAAAATCGCTAGGCTTGGTGACAAGTTTTTAATGAATAGTTGTACATTAGCAAACCTTATTTTTTAGTTCTGTGCACAGTGCCTTACTCTTTGGTATATGAGGAGTCTCCAGTGTACCCCAAAACTGTTGTTCCCAGGATACTGCTGTGGCAAGTTGTTCGATGGAGATAGATTCAGAGAGAGAGGCAGAGGCCACTTTGCTCGTTTCAGGAGTTTACGCCAGTTGACCCTGCGTAGCGACTGGAAAAGGCGGGCTGTGATAGTTAGTGTCTACCGTGGGGTCCACTGTGTCCCCCCCTAGGCTCAGTGCTGGTCATTATACCTTTCACCCACTTCGCTATCACCCCCATCACTGCCCAGGGCTCATCAATTTCCCAGAGTTCTCCTCTCCTTCCTGGCACACCTAGGGCCTGAAATCTCTATCCCACTTGCTCTCGCACCTTCTTACTCCGGAGTGCACTTATTATGTATCTGCTTGTACCGATACGCTCTTTAAATTAGACTTCCAATGACATCTCCTAACTTATTCTAAGAAGAGTATTTCCCAGACAAAGTGGAACAATTGCCAACCCCAAAGGCTTGGGCAGTGTTGGCGGCCTGCCCAGGGCCTCCCCAGTGACCTGCCTGTCTTCTGCACAGGTTGTTAAACTTCCATCTGAAGCCAGCGGGCTAGGCCATTTCTCTTTCCTCCTTTATGCACCCCAACTGTCTTAGTGAATTTAAACAGCTCTTCAGCCTATCACAGAATTTGCACACCATGGCTCACGGGCCACATCTGTCCCACGGACATGTTTTTCTTTGGCCTTCACACTGTTTGGAAATGTTTTTAATTAGTTGCCAACATTTACAAGTTGGGACATTTCACATTAAAATAGCCAGACTTTGGGAGCCTCGTGACAAATCTAACGATCGGAATGCCCAGGCCTTGCATTTCTGTTCCCAACTCAGCCGGCGCAGAACAGCTGTGGAGCTCTGCGTCCCCCGACGAGGTCGTCGCGGTCCCTGTCACTGCGAGTGTTTCATACCTGCTCTGTGCTCAAAGCTCACTGCCCAGTCGGGCATGTGCATTTGTGAGGTCTGGTCTCATGGGACACAGAACGTCTGATCGGCAAGATCCTAGCCCCCAATGTGCTGCCTCTCGTCCCCCTCGTTCTTAGGGAGAGGAAGGAGCCCCAGAAAGATTTGCGACCTTCAGCAGTTTGGGGGGCCCTCGGGCTGTGCACTAGGGAAGGGAGAGAAGGTGAAGTCCCCCTCTGAGGCAGCAAGTGGAGTTAGAGTTAGGTCTCAGGGGCCTGCAGTTCTCCAGCAGGAATGTCAGCAGGTTGGCTAAGGAGGAGCGGACACTAAAGGCAGCGATGGGGGCGTGCAGCTGAGAGGCTCTCACGCTGACAGGAGGTGACGTCAGCCGCACCAGGGGCTGAGCAGGAGCGCGTGCCATCTGATCGACACAGATGCCAGTCACAAGGGGAGAGAAAATGGATGGAAGTGGCCCATCACCCAACAGAAATGGTGGATGAGAAATGCTTTTAAATCAGAGTGTTTTGTAAAAGTCAACGATCATTAATCTTGGTTTTGTTTTGTATTGATTAAGAAGCAAGGGGAAGATGGTTGGTAAAGGGAGGGTGCTCCCTTGATTAGACAGGGAGTGGTAGAGAAGTCAGACTGTCCTCTACCTCCTGCAGGTGACAAGCTGGTGCAGCGACATGGCGTGACTTTGAGAATGGCGGACAGGAGGGTGAGCCGTCAGTGCTTACAGGCAACCATTTTCAAAAACTGGACTTGTTCTTAGTTTGTTCTTCTGTCGAAGCCAGAACCGCGTTGGGGTGCTCTGACGTGCATCGGTAGGGCAGTGCTGAGCGGGGCCCCGGGAGCCTTCCCGATCCCAGATTCCAGTGTCCTGGGGCGTCAGAGACTCGCATCTCCTACCACCTGAGCTCTAGGGGGGCTGTGAGTCAATCAGAAGAGTTGGGAGGAAGCCCTACTTTGTTCTTCTTTGGCCAGCGGGTAAGATGACAGGTTGAGCCGTCTGCCCAGACTTCCCTGTCTTGCTTTTTTATATTTCATGTCACGCTCATTCGAAATCCATAGGCTGCGAAGTCATGTTTTAAACAGAGGCCGGCTTCCTGCTCTTTGTATCGGGGACGTTCTGATGATCAGACCCACATCCTCTCTTGGCCACTCAGACCTTTGACTCCCTACCTCCTGAGTGCTTGCAATTGGTTCATGGCTTCTGCTCCTACCTCCCATCGAAAGCCGTGGTCTGGTCCCTCTTGGCTTTTGATTTTAAGTGCCCTACTTGTAATCTGCTCAGGCTGCGAGAGAACTGAGGGATCGGAAATATTTTATGTTCCAGGCCGCAGGCCTTATGAGGTGCTGACAGTGTCCACCAGGGATATCTGTTCTGCTTTTCCTATTGCAATCGGTGGAGGAACTGCAGCGGACCTCTTAACAAGGGCAGAGAGCAAATGGAGCTGCCTCAGAGATAAAGCTGAGAATGTGACGGTGGCGTCCCTGCATGGCTCAGGGTGGCGGGGTGTGAGGGAGCAGGCTGTGGAGACACGGAGGAAGGGAAGGTTTCCACACACATCCCTGCAGCAGAAAAAGCCAAGGCGGCCAAGACATTGAAGAAATAATAATTGGTTTGAATAACCTTTGTCGTAAACACCCGGAGAGGCCCATTTTGAATAAGAGCAAGTCACAGCCATCATAGAATGGGTCCATTGCAGCAGTTCTGGGGCTGTGAGTGACAGGCTGCGGGACCAGTCATTGGGCTCGTGGGTAGCATGTGACTCCCTGACTCAGGCTGTTCCCAGTGTGCCCGCAGATGAATCAGGAACTTCTCTGGGATTTCTGTTTGCAAAAACAAACCGAAATCTGCTTTTCTCTTCCTTTGAAAGACAGTACCAAAATGTGCTGTGGAATATCTTTTTTAATGCAGTCTTTCTTTCCCCACATCTTTTCTTTTTGAAAAGCAACTTCAAGTTCTCCCATAGAAAAAGTTTTCTCAATGGATGTCGTGAACATTTTTGGTGCTGTTATTTGTCTCCTTTTGTAATTCATTTGTTTCTGTAGCCAGAGTTCTATGGACAGCATGTCAGTCTGCTCTGAATCCCCCGTTGTCAGAGTGCAAGTCCATTCTGCCCGTTATTAATATGTCATCCTTTAATCTGAAGCTCTGGATGTACGACTGCACCACGAGTGTAGTAATGTATGTGGAGGTAATCAACAAATGCATTATTTTCTGGCTGAAAATCAGCATGTTTTCATGACCATTCAGCATCAGTTATTGTCGGCGTTGACAATAAATACAACTATTTTGAGGTTACTTTAAACAGGCCTTAAATTCCTTGGAGGATGGTATTATACTTAGTGCATCTCAATAACTGTTTGTCTGTTGGAACATTCATTCATGAAGGCATAAATCTCCCTTATGTCTGGACCTGTGATAGGCCCTGGGGATACATTAGGGAGTTTCTCGTCCTCCTGGAGCTTAAAATTGTAATTTTGGTATTATAAATTAGTATATTTATTTGGGATAGGAAATGGAGTCTTACATGTCAGGACTCAACACGATGTGGGTAGCTAAGAGATGTTTCTCAACATATGTGGATTGATTGGGTAGCCCACCAGAACTCAGATAGGTCTGCAAGAGCCAGGTTTCTCTTCGCTGATTTCTGTACAGTCTCTGTCATCGTTAGCTAAGACTCTCCACTGATCCAACACTTGTGCCGTACTTCCCCATGGAAGGTGTAGATTAAGGTCCCACTATACTAACCTTCCAGTCCTGGGTTAACTAGGAACTGCAGGTTTGGGCTTCAAGCCTTTTCTATGGTTCTCGCTTGGTGGCTCTTGCACACTTAAATTTGGAAATGTCATCTAGTCCCATGTGTTTTGCAGAGGGTACAATTTATGTTAAAAGATGTTTCTTGGAAAAAAGCATTCTGAGGTCACATAGGTTTGGGAAACGCTGGGTGAGACTGACCAGACATCTCGGAGTGCTTCCGTGTGCATTCATAGTGTACACCTCTGATCGGGTCAGAACACGCAGAATTTTACAAATACTTTTGGCCACACAATGTTTATTAAAAGAAAGGTTCTTGAAGCATTTTCTTTGGGTCTAGTGTTTTGCAAAGTCCATGTTGGAAAGTAGCGCATGGACCCACACTCCTGTTCTACAGACCAGGAAGCTCAGACCACGGGTACAGCGACTGGAGACCGCTCGGGGCCGCTGGGGCCAGAAGCTCCGTCTTCAGCCTGCCTCGCTGGGGTTCTTTCCACCATGGCGTGCTATGCTTTTTCTATTCCTCTCCCTTTTTAGTTCGTTTTTCCACACTCTATGACTTCCAGTAACCGTTTATGCTTTTTGTGGCCACTTGTAGACCCCTTTGGAGTTCCGACGGGACCTCCTTCCTCCAGCACTCACGAGTTCGGCATTTCAGCCGTTTCTTGGCCGTGTCTCCACTCCCGCACCCCGAACCCATCCTGGGAGAGGCCCTGAGTTTTACTGTGACCACAGATTTCTCATTGTTCCTTCAGCTCCATCTCCTGTCTCCCTACTTAGTTCCATCAGGGAAGGTGTCCTCATTTTAAATGACTGTTGTGTCACTGGCTCGTACTTTGGGGCTAGCTATATTTGGGTTTACTTTGAACTCTATTTTCCTTAGCAGATTTTATCTGGCCACAAGTAGGGGCCTCCTGTTAGTTTACTCACCTCTGCCCCAATTCTACCAGGATCTACATTTGTATTTTGAACTCTTCTGGTTGTCACAGTATATTATTAACTTACGTGGCATCTAGCTGTCTGTGATCATACCTGTCTATGACCATAAATAAATACAAGCAAAGAAAGTTGGTGCTAAAAATGTTGCCAATGCTGTAAGAAGCTTTAGATCACTTGTTTTAACCCAGCGTCTAGCTACTTAATTACAAACACTTTGAGATGCTTGACTGAGACACCCAGCAGCTGACTGGACAATATTGTTCGTTTACTTAGCTGATGACACTTTATAAGACACTTTATAAGAGAAAATACATAGTGAACAAATTTTTATACATTTGTATTTGTTTGTCGGACTTTTCTTTCCTTAGCAGTTACTGAGATTCTATCTTCCCTAATTCCCACTTTTACTATTTTTTAGGGTAAAAAAGCTATTAGAAAAGAGAATTATGCTAATTAATTTGTTTGATTAATAAATGAAACTGAACCTACTTGCAGGGTGAGATGAAATTTCTCCTTCAGTGTTTCTGCTAGAGATGGGATCTGATGAAGAAAAACGACCCTGTCTTTCTCCAAAGGTGTTACCCTCGACCCCCAAGCGAGAATAAAACAGAGACCCAACGTTCCCACAAATGGATAAAGAAATTTGAAAAACAAATGGTTTCTATATAGCCCGACTTTTCATGGAATCCTTTCCTTCCCTGTGGAGGAAGGCCCTGCTCACTGGCTCGGCCCACCAAGAGACACATTTAATTGCTGACTCTTTGTTTCTCCCCCCTTTTTTTTAGAGTTCTATTTATGAGTACCAAAGCTTCTTTACAACATTATGGCTAAAAAAAAAAAAAAAAAAAAAAAAAAAAAAAAAAAAAAAAAAAAAAAAAAAAAAAAAAAAAAAAAAAAAATGTAGTCAATGGCACTGGAGCTCTTCAGGAACTTTAATAGGCTATCCAAAAACAGGGAAGATTTATTTAATGTCTCCCTTCCAGGAAGATATATTGTTGGTTCAGCTGCAACTTCTTAACTTCATCATATTTTATATACTTTGGCCATCACAGATTGCCACAGGCCCATGGCACGGTGTGATTTAAAATGTGTTCCGATTAAGTATACCGAGGTGATCCTGCTCCCCAATGGAGGAAGGAGAGGAACATCATAAATACACGTTGTTTAAGTGTAAATTCTACTTCGCACTCACAGGTTATATTGTACTTGTGTGTTTTATGCTCTGCTGGTACTTTAAAAAAATAATTTCATTTGGGGGCATTTCCAGGGATCAAATTAAGAGCCAGGCAGCAGGGACCTACTTAGAATTCCCTCCTTAGAATTTGTCAGGGGGGCAGAATAAGGCAAGTAGTGGAAGGAAGGGTACAGAACCCAACTCCCCCATACAGTGGCAGAGAATGGATGCACGTCTACGTCTAGCAGCTCAACTGGGCAAGGATATTCGCTTTTCATTTCCTTATACCATGGCTCCCACTTTGCCTGATGGGCAGAAATTCCATCTCAGTTTTTTGTTGGTCTCTTTCCTTTTTTCAGGGAGGTCCCAGAATTTGGGTAAAAGACCTCTCATCTCCAGACTCCCACGTTCACCCTGACATCATTATGTCTCCTCGATATCTGCTTACTCTTTGCCTCCATGCTTGGGGGTGGGGCATAAGCATTTCTGCTGAGCCTGGGGTCCTGGGTGTCCAGGGGCCATTCCCCTGAAAGGCCTGCTCAGCCGTGGCCTGGCGAGGCCATACCACTTCCTCAAACAGCACCCAAGAGAGTGAGGGATTCCATATGACTCACAATCCCTGCGGACCGCGTCCCCTCTTGGACCGGAAGGATGACTCTAGGACTCCCAAGGCTTTCCCTCCCCTGAGCTGTTCTGAGGCATGTATCCTAGCTCAGCCTTCATGATGCTTCTGCTTGGACTTCTGGTCTTCATTCACCTCGTCAAGGAAGCCCACAGGGTGTGTCCACTTGCTTGAAATGCATGGTAATAATGACAAGAGCAAAATGTAGGGAGAACAGTGAATAGTTCAGTAAATGATCCTTTTACATCAGTTTAACATTTCTGTACTAGGTGAACGGAAAGGTGAAGCCCACAGGCAATGGCAATGAAAGTGACCTGAGCTGGGAAATTGAGGTAAGTGCTATTGTACTCAGTGTTGACTAGAGAACTGTGGGCTCCCAGTAGGACAGGTCACATGATATCAGCAGTAAAATAAAGACTGAACAATAAATAAAAATACTGGCCCCGGAATCTGTCTAGTGAAGAACAATGTAGAGGGCAGTGAAAGGAAGACCCGTTTGTGTGTGTGTGTGTGTGTGGACAGCACTTTCTTAATTAGTGCCGTTGTCTAATTGGTCCCATCACTAGGGAATCCAGAGCTCCTTTCGGCTCCTGCGTAATACTTCATCCCCATTCACAGCCTTAGCGCTAAAATCCTAGGGCCCAGACGCTTTTAGATTTTCTCAGTTATTACAAAGGTAACATGGTGCGTGTGCCTCATACTGTACACACCCTCTGAATGGAGGGCCAAGGGCAGCACTTGTTAATAAGCACAATTTTTTTTTTTTTTTTTTTTTTTTTTTTAACAAAGCACATGAATAGTTTTACCAAATGAAGTAAAGGCTACAAGTAGTGTCATCTCTGTTCAGGTCAGGTTTTGTTGTCATATAAAATAAAATCAGGTTGGATTTTGTGGCCAAATAGTTCTGAACATCTTCCAGTGTTCAGGGCTTTTGATATTTTGGAATTGCACGTAAGGGCTTGTGAATCTTAAATGAGAAGCAAAGGGTGTTTCTAACTGGGCAAGAAGGGACAGAGATTTCTTCTCCACGCGTAAGCTTTGGTCATGTGGTATGAGTGTCATCTGTCTTCTTCATGCTACTGTATTAGCTGCGACCGAAAAGATACCGTTTTCTTTGGTGTGATGTCAGTTAAATGACATTTAAAAAAACTTTAAAACAAACCAGGGCTTTAGTCTTCCTGAATCTATTCATTCAACGATGGACGAGGACTTACTCTATTTGAAGAACTGTCGTGAGTGTTGGTGATGCAAAGTCCACAAGGTCGTCTGTGCCTTCACAGTGTTCCCCAGATGGGGAGAGAGAGCGGGGAGTTAGCGGATCGTGATAGACTGGGCGAAAAGCACTATATGAGGAGAAAACACAGAATGCTATGGGAATGGCACAAAAGTGGCCATCTCAGACACAGAGCTGGGGTGTGAGTGAAGGAGGAGATGGCCCAGCACTGAGTCCTGAGGTATTACAGGTGAATAGAGGCAGAAGGCGGGTAATGGGGGCAGGGGATTGAGGAGATGTTCCAGACATGGACTCACATATACAAAGACAGCATTAGGGCATGTCCGCTTGAGAGAGAGGGGACCAGGGATGGTAAGGAGAGTGCCAGGTGCCAGAGGATGAAGGACGACTTTGTCTGATCGTCGGGACTGTCGACATCAGTGGGTCATCAATGAGAAGCTTGCTCCAGTGCACACAGGATGCTGGGAGCGCCTGTTGATGAGCTACTACTGAGAGCTCATCTGGTTTGATTAAAGATCTGTTACTCACGCCAGAAACAGGCGACGAGGCACTGCTCTCTTGTAAGCACCAAGAAAGATAAAGGACCCTGGGACGCACATGCAAAGAAGGAGTTCGAGGGTCAAACTTGGGGAACCAGCTGCGGGCAGCAGGCCAACAACTGCCACCAGTCCTTTTCCAGAGAGGGAGAGAAGGCACATAGCTTCTGACAGTCTGGTACTCTACCTGTGAATTCTACCTTTTGTTGAGTTAAAAGCAAAACTAGACAAATGGGACTACATCAAACTTAAAAACTGTTGCCCATCAAAAGAAATAATCAACAAAGTGAAAAGGCAACATATGGAATGGGAGAAGTATTTGCATCATAAATCTAACAAGAGGTTTATATCCAGAATATGTAAGGAGCTTCTACAATAGAACCACCACCACCACCACCACAACAACAATAACACCACCCAAATAACTCAATTGAAACAGGGGCAAAGGACTTGAATAGACGATTCTCCAAAGGAGATATACAAATGGCCAATAAGCCTAGGAAGAGATGTTCAACATCGCTAATTATAAGAGAAGTGTCAATGAAATCCACAATGATGTGTCATGTCACACTGATTAGGATGGCTGGACCCAAAAGAACAGAACATAACAAGCATGGGCAAGGATGCAGAGAAGCTGGGACCCTAGTGCCCTGTTGGTGGGAATGTAAATTGGTGCAGTCACTATGGAAAGCAGCATGGCAGCTCCTCAAAACATTTTAAGTAGAACTACCAGGTAACCCAGCAATCCTGCTTCTGGGTATCTGCCCAAAAGAATTCAATGTGCATCTTGAAGATCCTTGCACATGTACATCCATCACATCATCATTCACAGTAGCCAAGAGTGGAAGCAACCCAAATGCTCATCGCCCGACGAGCAGTTAGAGGAAACGTGGCATACACATGCAATAGAGTATTAGGCAGCCTTCAGAACGAAGGAAATCCTGTCCCATGCGACTGCAGAAGTGAACTTCCAGGACATTATGCTAAGTGACATAGGCCATTCCCAAATGACAAATACTGCGTGTTCCCACTCGTAGGAAGTATCACAGGGGTGGAAAGTAGAAAGGTGGTTTCCCGGGGCTGGGGGAGGGGTTGAGGAAATCAGTGCTCAGTGGGTCCAGAGCTTCTGTTTTGCAAGATGAAAAGTTCCTGAGATCTGTTGCACAACCATGAGAAATTTACTTAACTCGGCTGGACTTAAGAACGGTTGAGATGGTAAATTTCATGTTACGCTTTTTTATAACCACAAAAAAAAAAAACAACCTTGTTGGGTCATGAGGTTCTGATGGTCGTGGGGCAAGTGGGTGTGCTGGAACAGGTTGACAGTCTATGCCGCGGCAGGCTAGGGGCACAGATGTGTTGCTGGCACGTAGAACAGGCAGAGAGAGCGGCAGGTAGAACCAGTCGTGGGCAGTTTTAAACTTGGCAACCCCCTGTGCTCCCCCTTCTCTACTCTCTCCCTTGCTCTTTAAGTTGTTGCTGTGCTCCTTCCAGCTCTTAGAGCGGATGAATTATGGGTGGGGGGTGTTCCCAGGTGCTGTGCATTCTTCCTTAATTAGATCGGTTCCTAATATTACCGTGCGGACCTGCTGTTAGGACATTTGGCACGAGGGCAGGTATAAATCCCTCAGCAAACTCTCCACACCATTCCTAGGATGTGACACGTACTTTGCCACCACCCCGGAGATCGGAGATGGTCATCGGCCTGTGCATCCCGCCCCCTCCCCTCTGCACACTCACACCCTGAGGACTCAGGCCTTGGTGCTGCAGTTTTTGCCAGTCTCAGTGACAATGCACTGTTTTACATTCCAGAGGAAAATGAGAAATAATCTTGCCTCCACTTTGCCCTAGGAAGCCAGGTTGTTGAGAAGGAATACCGTGTCCCTTTTCTGCCCTGAAATATGTATCCGGGAGTTTGCTAGTCTCATACTTGCAGCTGGGATTGCCATCAGAAACACTGACAGAGAACGACCCCAGGCAGCCTGGGCAGCGATGGTGGGGGCCGCGCTTCCTGTAAACGTTCAGGGATGTCTTGTCTGGGAGAACTGAGCATCGATGGAAATCGTTTCTCCCCAATCTCCGTTATGTCCCCACTGTCCCTTTGGAGGACTGTCTGTAGGCATGCAGGATGGCTGTGCTGTGGGTGGCTTTCCAGAGGTCTTCATCTTTGTACGTACCCTAACTCTTCATCCCTGTTCCCCTATCAAAGCAGGCCTGTGGTGGAGAGATACCCTAGAAAGCATTGTCCATCAAAATACAGCTTTAAGGTTGTCATGCAAACAAGGAAAATGTAGCAGGGGATCTCCGGGGCCATGGCGAGTGAGTAAGAGAAGCAATCTGAAGGCAATGTCCACAGAGCCCCACATGGGGTGTCCACCAGCACCCACGTTCTCTCCCTTCTTGCCTGTCACCATGCGCAAACCATCTACGCTCCTCTCTGAACCCAGGCTGTCCAGCGGTCCACTCACGCCAACTTAAGGGGTTGCTTCCACAATTCTCTCTACCACCCTCTTTTTCCTCTCTCCCGGGTCATTTGAATCAGGTTATTAACACGTTATTATTACTCTTATTTAAAAATATCCTTCTTTTGATCCCCTACTTCATACTGTCCCCCAACTAGCATCCCATTTCTTTGCTACCTTTAGCAGAAAATCTCCTAGAAAGTCTTGCATCTCCTTGTAGCCTCTGATGCTTTTCTCTCATGGTCCCTTAAATCCATTTGAATCAGACTTTCTCCCTTCACTCCACTAAGCCTGTTGTCACGGTCACTAATGACTTCCATTTGCTAAATCCAATGACCGATCAGCACTGTTAGACACTGGACATACTTTCTTCTTTTCTGGATACCACTCTCTCTTGGTTTTGTTCCAAACTCGTTAGCTACTCCCTCTCAGCCTCTTTTGAATGTTTCTCCTCTTTGATCTCTGAACCTCAGGGGTCCCCAGGGCTCTGTTCTAGGATCCCTTCTCTTCTCTATGAACAACCAGTATTTGTAGAGCTCATCCAGTCTTGTGGATTTAAATACCACTTATGATTATGACTACCAGATTTATCTGTCCACCTCAGTCCTCTCTCCTGAATCTCCAGATTCCTCTGCCCAAACTGCATCCCTTCTGTGCCCACTAGGATGTCAGTTGTATAGTGTAAACATACATGGCCAAGGTTGAACTCCTCATTTCCTCTTCGAACCCTTAGTCTTCATCAACTATGGGGTTGGATTTCCCGCAAACCTTCCCATAGTCTCAGTTGATGTTTCAGTTGCTCGGGCCAAAAACACGGGCATCATATCTACCCTTCTCTTCCTCCTGTCCCATATTCAGTATACTTGTATGCTCATACACCAGGGAATGCTGAAGGCTCGATCTCCAAAATAAATTTCAGGGTTCAGCTCCTTTTCACCATGTCCACAGCTGCTCTCTTGGTCCAGAAGCACTGACATCACTGATCTTGATTATTCTAGGAGATTCCTGACTGGCCTCTCTGTTTCCCACCATCTCCCTTACAGTCTTTTCACACCAGAGCAGGCAGAGTGATCACTATAAAAACACCAAGTTAGCCCATGTCGATGCCTGTGCAGAAACTTGCGAAGGGCTCCCTGTCTTACTCGGAATAAGAGTCGAAGTCCTTACAAGGTAAGGGGTCCTCACGGTCTGTACTTCTCCCCCCTTGTTACCGCCATCGTTTCTTCTCCCAGTGTCCCCCCTCCCCCCACCCTCACTGTGCTGAGACTCAATGGCCCCCTTGCTGGATCTCAGCATCTCAGACATGCTCCTCACGTTGGGCCTTCACCCCGGCTTTCTTTTCTGTGCCTGGGAACCTCCTCCTTGAACTCTCCACCTGACGAACTTCCTGAGTTTGCACGTCTTTGTTCAAAGGGCACCTTTGGATGGGGCTTGCGTTGATCACCCTCTGGCCCATGGTAACCCACCTCCCAGCTCTCCCAAGCCCTCTCACGTGGCTGTGTTTATTTGTTCCTCTAGCATTTTCCATCTTGTAACCCATAATTTACTTATCTATTGTGTTTATTATACTTGTATGCCCACCCCTGAAGAATGTAAGTTCTATCAGGACGGTTTAAAAAAATATATTTTGTTTGCTGGTGTATTCTAAGCACTGTGTAGTGCCTGGTGCTGAGTAGGTTCTTAGTGAATGTTAGTTGAATGAATGAATGAAAAAAGAATGCTTTGGCATAATATTTGACAAAGTATGATCATATGTTATCCCCTTTCATGTTCACCAAAGCACTGTTGTGAAGACATTATTATTTTCATCATCATCATTGTTTATTGGGAGGTTAAGCAAGTTTTCAAAGACCAGGCAGCCAGTAGATGGCAGTTACACTGGTGTGTGATATCGGCCCCTTAGGAACGAATCTACCCCAACTTGTTGGCAGATGTGCTGTGGACGACCTTCCTACGAAGTAAATACACCTGCCCTTCGTGGCCTTACGAGCACCTGCCCATACCCTGACTTGGGCCCTCGGAAGTTTCTGCTTCGGCGAAGGCTTCGCGGCCTGCAGCCTCATTAACGTTTGGCCCGGATGGTCAGGCGTGCCATTAGGAAATGAGTGTGGTTCCATTTATTTCCAATAGAAAGCGTTTCTTGAAATCCTGAGCACACTTCCCTGTGATGAAATTCCCAAGACCGTTCTTCCAGACTTTTCATTTCCTCGAGCATTGCACACGCTTCCCTGAGAGTCAGAGAGTTTCCCCTGGGTATGCTACAAGATGATTTTCTCTGTGTGGCGGTCCTCGGTACTCCCCGGATGAGCCCCCCGGGCATGCCCAGGCTTCCTTTTGAAGCAGGAAATGCTCATTTCTCGAGGTAATGAATCTGTGTATAACGTTACAACTAGTGCCCTTGGGAGTGGCTGGGAGGCGACGACGGAAGGTGCTGTTTAGTTGGTCCGACCAGCCTTGGGACGAGGGGGTCGCCGTAGCTTCAATGGCCTCCCTGCTGATGGAGAACCCAAGTCTCGGGAGGTCACTGGGTAGTGAGGCACTGTAGTAGGCCAGCGGAAAGCTCCCCACCTCCGACCCTCAGTGTCAAGGGCCTGCTGGACAAGTCCTGGGAAGTGTCTGCAGAGCCTGCAGAGCCCAGCTGCATGGTGCGTAGAGGCCTCAGGGACCAGGTACATCCTTTGACTTCTTGGAGAAAAAATAAATTAATTTGCTTTAAACAATGACTGATTGGGGATCGTTTGGGAGGCCAGTGAGGAAAAAGGGGGAAAATCATGGATACAAACTCCCACTAAATGAGCATCATTAGTAAGCTCAGCTCTAGGGACTCACTGGGACGACCTCTCTGGATGCTGCCCCGGAGGCGGGGTGTCCTCGGAGAATGGACATTGGTGTCTTGATCGGCTGCTCTCAGTGGAGGCTTACGGGATGCAGAACGCTTGTCTTGCAGGAATGGTCAGCCTTTGGGGGCGGAGGAGGAGCTCCCAGGAACACCCGGAAACAAGGACCACAATTCTCTGCCTTCTTATTCTCTGATTCAAGAGAACTCCCCTCAGTCTGGGGGTTCCTCATAGCATAGGAGGACTCTTCAAGGTTCTCATTCTAATAAATTTCTAGTCGTTACAGGGATCCTTGTCCAAAATGATCATTGTTACCCATGGTTATTGTGGGTGAGTGAGCAAGTCCGTATGCATTGGAAGAAGATTCCCCCCGGCCCCAGCACTAACCACCTTCGGTTGCTCAGATGTCTGCTGTGGTTGGGGTGGTATAGCAGACCCCCTTGCTGTGTGTGAGGTTCGCAATGCTGTGGCTCCAGGAGCCAGGTGGTCACCCTCTCGGTGCAAGTACTGCTGCTTCAGCTTGGCACAACGCTCTGAAAACTAACTGCTGGGCGTGAGGGGAAGCTTTATTCCACTCCTCTGACTTTTTTGCTTTGTTGAAATTTGAATGAGAGCAATGCTCACAGATTTTGGTCTGTCCTCTCTGTTCTCGCTGAGACTTCAGAAACAACCGGAATTTCCTGGACAACTGCCTGGGACAAAACTGGCCGCCTCTTGAACAGGCGATTCCTTCATGAACAGGATCTGCAAAGCAGCCCTGAGGAGGTTCTTTGATTCTTGCTGAGGTTATAGATACAGGCAAGAAGATGACAGATCTGAGGAACACCAAAGAAGCCTTGTCAAGCTCATGGCCACTGTCAGTGAATATGGAGTCTTCCAAGTCCCCCGAACCCTAGGCATGGTGTGTTGCGAAGGGACCACAGCTGGGTTTGTCTTATACACCGTTTGTGTGCTCCTGGCCCTAGAACGGCGCTACCACTTAGCCTGTGCTTGCCCCACAGCCATGGGAGTTTCTGCATGGAAACACACCCTCTCTCCTTCTCTAGCATCTTCTGCCCTCCCAGGAAAGTCGTGTGGTGGGCTAGTGGTGAAGTGAGAGGGAAATATGTACACAGAGGGCCCGGCTGAAAATGACTTTAGCACAGAGTTTATTTAATACATCCTCCAAATTGTATTTTGAAGCCTCTGTTAACAAGAAAGCACTCTCTTCTTGAGCAGCGGGAGTGTTTTATAAATGGAATTTGCAGACCGGCAACGCTCCCATTAATTTTCCCTGTCTACAATTACTATCATTACATTCTTAAAGCACTTTTAAAATAAACTACACCATGATGTAATGTGCTCGCTCTGTGCTCTAGCGATGGGTCAACGAGGCAGCAGCATCTGGGTTTTGGAGTGCTATCTTCTAGGGAACATCTTGATGGCTGTAATTACTGTCATGTTATGGGAACTTAAAAAAAAAAAGGCGCCAGAGTTCCAAATAAAACATAAAATGGCTTTGATAAAATAAATGTTACTATCATTGTTTAAAAATATTGTGACCCGTCTGCTATAGTTTCTGAGAAAGATATTTTCCAGCACTTGATATTTTCCCCTCTCTCTCTTTCGTGTTCTATTACTACAGATAAGGATGAAGAAAATCCTTAGGACAGACTGGTTTTAAATCAGTGTAACACAATGCCAGCATTGTCTCTCTTCAAGATGAACTTTTAAATGAAATTTGGCATGAGCTTAACCAGAACTCCAAACAGCTTTGCTGCAGAGACATTTTATCCACCCTATTAGGGAGCATTAATAATTCAAATGTTATGGTTGTGGTTAATTGCGTGCATTAGGATGAGGCAGGGCCTGAAGTACTTTCCTATAGGACACACTTGCATGCTCTGCACCCCTAGCCAAGGCATCCGGGACAATTTGGTCTCACTCCAGAGGACCTGGAACTGCACAAAATTCACATATGGTGTACATGTTATCATCCCGTGGGAACCGGATTTGGATGAGCCAATGATAAATCTGAACCAGGTATTGGACAAATTTCTGTATGAAGTTATGAAGAATCACTTATGTATAGAAGTCATTTTTGTGGGTACGGGTCCACAGAGGTCTTTGTTCAGTTTCCCAAGCAAGTTTTATTATGTGAACTTCATTCAACCCTGTGAAATCTAAGTTATTGTTTTGTAATGAGCATTAGTGACTTTAAGGAAGCCACTGCACCCTCTGTAGGCAATTGATTGGCCTTGACAAGAGCATGTTCTCAACCCAAATGGAGTAATCTGTTCTGTTGATCATTTTTCTCTACTGGCTTGCTGATAACACCTTTCAGTTTCAGGAAGGGCTCTCTGATGTAAGAGTTGGGACTTCACTAGGAAAAATTTATTTGACCTGATCTGGATTTCATCATAGTCAGTGAGTTTGTAAAGTGATTTTCTTTTTTTTACACATGTCACATAGATTTACTGGCTATCTCTACATGTTTTCTTGGGTAGTGACTTCTCTTTATTTCATTTGGTATCATATTCCCTCGTTCCTCAAAGTGTTGTCTGTATGTCTGTGGCTGATTAGCCGTAAGTCAAACCACAGACTGAAGGTGAGGGTTGAGTCTCCAGGTGTGAGTTTCTTTAGCCTCAGGGTACTCCCTGGGGTAAGTTTCTGCAGTAGTCAGCACTGGTCAGCTCCCTAGAGACAGGGCAGGCTGTCATCCCGGGCCGAACCTGGGCGGGAGCCTGGTTGACCCTGGTCGCCCCTCCCACTTCTGCAAAAACCAATCCGAGCAGAGGCTGTGCTGGTTAACAGATTCTCGGGCCTTCCTTGGGTATACATTGTTAATATCTGTGTTTCTAAGCCCGCCGTCCCAAAGATATTCTATTCACTAGACACTTTCTGAGGTCTGTTCTTTCTCAGAAGCTGGTCTTAGTTATCCTAATAATGTTAGGTTGGAGAAAAATGGCAGGTTTATTTTCAAGGGACGTGAGGCCAATTGATGGAAGGCTATTTGCCTACTACCCTGAAGTCCGAGTCAGGTTTTAAATTGGCTTTGGTGATACAGCTTTGAAAATGCTCAGTTCTTTACTTTGTTGCATAAATATGCTTCTGTTCTCCGAAAGCTAACTCCATCTTTCTACTGCTCATTCTACCCCTTTATTGTTTGCAGTATGGCTCCTAAGCAGTAGATGCTCAACAGGGAAGAGTTCATGGTTGTCATAGTCCAAAAATTATTTGTGAAAGTGGTCTTTCTAGAAAACAAATGGAACCTTCTCATTGAAACAATATTATGCTATTTCAGCATTAAGTAGTACTCCATAAAAAGACTTTAGCAACACTAACTGAACCTCCAATCCACTTTCTGTTCATTGAAGTGTTTATGGCTCTTACTCAAGACAAGAGAAATAACAAGGAAAGAAATGACTGAATACAGAACATTTTATTACAGAAATAAAAAAAAAATAAGAGCATATCTGCTAGCTCTTGCCAACTTTTGAAATATGGATTCCATTTGTCTTTATTACAAGCTATTCCCATAGTGCCTTTTCCCTATTTATTAATTTTTGTGTGTTGCTATTAAACAGATATATGCCTACTGAAAATAGTCAAAGCTATTTCAAGAAACATGAAGATTGAGAAGAATATATCAATTCATCTTTTTATTATCCTGCCAGTAAATCAAGAGGCATACAACTATTATAGTTTATAATATATTTTTTAAAAAAGAATCATATGCATTATCATGGTAGAATGTCCTGTCAAATCTATAATAACCACGATGACTCACAGATATGTGATTCCCCTTATTAAGAAAAAAAAAAAAAAGGACAGGAAATCCAATATAAATGAGCTGTTTTCCTCAGTAGTATAATAAAACTTGGATACTGGTATATGAGTTTTTGATTATATCATCCACTGATAATCTCAGAGTTCATTTCCTCCCAGCAAAGACTCAGAATTGGTGTCCTTCCTCCCCCGGCAGCTCCCTTAGGCCACTAACATTTTAGCAGTGCTACTCCCTGACCTGGGGGTGGGATCACAGCCACCACAGCGCAGTGGATTGTTAGGGCTATAAATTTTCACCATCAGATTTTTGAGCCAGGGGTGTTAAGCTCCAGAAGACACACATCTGCTTCCTACTCAAATGGTCTTTTGTTGTAGACAGAGACTTGTAATGCCACGCGGGTAAGTCCCCAGTGGGGAAGGGGTAAATTACGGCACTTCAAAAAAAGAAATGCTCATGACAACAAATGTAACCAGCCTTCATTCTGCTCTTAAATTCTGTATTTCTTTTCAGAGTTACATGATAATTTTTTTTTATTGCTCTTTAGTGAACAGAGTGAGTCACCCTTCAATTTCTAAAGTGAAAAATCATTTTGTAACCCGAGTCACAACTCTTGGCCGTATCTGGTTTCTAAGTGTGGATTTCCAAATGTCAGGTTTTCCTAAATAGAGCACATGAGTACAGGGCCAGAAAACAAAAGAAATGTCTAAACAACCACTTGGGAAGGGTGCCTGTCACACAGCGCACGAGTGTTTATTAAATACCCATAAAGGTAATCAAAGAATACTGACTGTTAGAAGTATATTTATGTTCTCTCTATTGGAATACCTCACCCACCAAGAGGGGAAAGATGATAGACCAATTTTATAGCTAGCGGCAACGCAAAGACATAAATATAGTCAGACTTCAGTTTGCTAATGGGTTTTGTTCCAAACTCTTGTTTGTAAGCCTTTTGGAACTGTCCATGCATTTTCCCATAGAAACAAATTTTAAATGGTAGCTCGGTTTCCCAGTCAGCCCCTAGAATATGCTTAACCACATGCAACCGAAAACTAATATAAAAGAAGTCGAGGACCAAGTTTCTGGGGATATATGCATTTATTTAAAAACATGTCAGGTGCTTTCTTGGTGCTTACAGAAGTGACATGGGTCCCTGATGGTAAGGACACCACTGATGAATCAATTGTAGTGACTTCCCATTTCGTAGTCTAAGTGCTGTGGTGGAAGATCAGAATAGTGTGTTAGGTGAGAACTCAAGACAGTAAGGCGAAGGTGCGGGGAATCAGGACAGGGCCCTCAGAGGCTGTCTGAGCTCATTTTGTTTTGCTAGAGGAGAAAGACAAAGTCAGGGAAGGGAGTGAAAGTGGGGAGTTTTTTGTGTGTATGCGAAGGGGCCTCAGCATGGAGAAATAAAAGGTGTTATTAGCCTATATTCAGGACAGCTGGGGAGATTAATCATCTCGTAAGTAGGAGCTAGATCAGTAGCAGTTAAGAAATACGGGGTTGTTTATCCCACTTGGAGATGAGGCTTGTATAGGACTGACATGATCAATATTTGCACTTTAAAACTTCATGCGGTCACCGTGTTAATGTCAGATGGGAGAAGCCACCATTACAGAACAGGGAGGCTGTAGAGTTCTCTCAGAGAATATCTAAGAGGCACAAGGGCAGGGAAGAGGGGCAAGGAGAAGAGGAGATGGGTTAGGGATGTTAAGGCGGTACACTCCATAGGATGTGAAGACAGATTAGATTTGGTGATAACGTCAGCGATGAATAGAAGGAGATGGTAAGATAGTGTTCACGAAAAATAAAATAGGAAAAATAGTAAGAAAAGAGAGTGAGGAGGAGACAGAGACCTGGGAAGAGGAGGCGCTCCGTTACTGACATGTGCTTGGGTCATTCTTCCCAGAGGGTTGGAGATAGGGACACGCTCAGCAGCGGTCAAGGCGGGAGACACAGCCGGTGAGAAGCAAGAGCTTAAGATGAGGAAGGTCTAGAAGCGGGCAGCCAGAGAGATGTTGGGCCATAACCATGCCATGCCCAGAAGTCAGGAGTGTAGGAAATCTCAGAGAAAGCGAGAGAGAGAGAGAGAGAGAGAGAGAGAGAGAGAGAGAGAGAAAGAAAGAGAAAGAGAGAAAGAGAGAAAGAGAGAGAACATGAACCATACAGAATCAAGGTTGAAAAATGCTGCTCAGTGGAGCATGCAGACCTCATCACAAGGTGGTTCTCTCGCCCTTTCCCACCGGGGTTCCCCCATATCAGAACACTGTCCCTGCCCTTCCGTGTTCCCACACCCATGCTCGTCACCCCGCCTTGCTCATCACACGCAGCCTCATCTGCCACGGGGGTTCGATGCTCCTTCTCCCAGGAATCTTCCAGAACCACACAGCCTGAATGTCACCTCCTCTATAAAGCCCTCCGGCAGAGGAGCTTCTCCAGACTCCGGTTCCTCAGGGCTCTGCCTCTATCTCTGTTATACATAGAAAAACGTAACTTAAGCATGGTGTCTCTCTCCCTTCCTGGGTTATGAGTTTCAACAACACGGAGGTGCGTGTCGATTGGGACTTTCCCGTGCCTAGCACAGTGCTCACCCACCATGAGGGCTCAGGGCTTGTTCGATGATGAACCCCGGCCTGGCTCAAAGGTTAGATGCGAGAACGATGGGGTAGAGGCTGCACAGTCCTCAGTGGTTCTGGGCAGCCAGGACGACTCATGACCCTCAACAATCCATTTTATTTTGGGAGAAGCTCTGCGTCACCTTTACTGAGAAAAAGAAGTGCATACGAGGCCTTGGCAAGAGGCTGTATTTCATAAATCTGTAAAATAAATAAAATTCTTGGAGGACATCAACTCCTCTATAACCTCTCTCGATGAGTTCGGAAGGTATTTACGGTGACATGGAGCCCGTTCTGCAGTGAAGCCCACGGAATTTTCTTTCCTGAACTCCTGGAATGCAGGGTGATGATACTAATCTGTGATGATGATGACTCAGTGGCAGGAAGTCACACTGCGTGTGTCTTGGGCTTAAACAACACTGGAGAAGGAGGAGCCCAGCGGCCTGAGAACCTATGTGTTTTCTCAGCGTCTTTGCTAAAGATGGTGGTCTGCCCTCCTTCACAGTCTAGTCTAGACACTATCAGAAATGAAGGATTTGTGTTAGTGTCCTCTGGGTTGCTGGCACCAGAACTACTACTTGATTTTGAGCCATGTTAAACTCAATCAAACTGCATTGACGGTATTATGAAAGTTTTGCTTTTAACAATGAATTAGGGGATCGTAGCAGGAGGAGTACTATGTATGACATTAAAAGACAGGTCCCAGTTTCAGATTTTCTACTCATAGAGGTATGACTCTGAGTGTCACATGACTTCAGGTCTAATGAAGTCATCAGTGAAGTGGGGATGGTCCTATCTGACAATGATGCTGCGCCGGCATTCACTGAGCACTTACTATGTGCCAGGTACTTTGCATGGGTCAGTCCCCCTCAGTCCCCTTAATGCAGATATAATTGTTAGCCATTGCATAGATGAGGAAAGTAAACTTTACAGAGACTATCCAGGATGCCCAAAGCAGGGAAGCAGTAGAGCTAGGATTCGAACCCACATCTCCTTGAGTCTGATAGTGAACCCTTACCCACCCTGCTAAATGTTGCACTTAATAAACTAAAAATTCCAACATACATGTACAGTGTCATCAGGTATTGAGTTCTTAATTAAATGTTGTTCTTCAGCGTCTGTCATCTTCAGCTCCCATCTGCCTGTCTCCTGCTCATTCTGGGACATCCCTCCCAGTCAAACCCTGAGAATTCCATGGGCTGCTACTTTTTTCCTTTTCCAAGTAGCAAAGAGCCATGGTCCAACCAGGATGTAAAACATGGCATTTCTGAGGGTTCCCTGAGGAAGGAGTCCCAAGGAGAGGGTCTTTGAAGTATCACATGACACAGAAGTACCATTATAAAAGTTTATATATATATTTTGTAATATAATATACATTTCCAGTGACCAAGTAACATATATCTACATAGAATTGGAAAACTTAGAAAACACAGAATAAACGAAACATTAAAATCATCCATATTACTTTAAATTAGAAATAATCAGTCTACATTTTGCCAAGTTTCGATGATTTCTTTAACATAATAGCGTCATGAGTATTATCTGAACTGATGCAATTATTTGCCCTTAGGGCGGGCAGGAAGCTCTTCCTGTCCGTGTCTCTTGCAGTTTCAGAACACACGTAGAGTCCACTCATGTCATCACTTGGAGGAGGATCACACACCCAACCAATTCTCTTCATTAACCGGAAGGGAGACGTGAAGATTATGTGGGGAAGGGGCCTCACCAAAGAAGGGAAGGAGTGGACCCCCATAGTCACTTTAACTGGAGGACTGGACGGCGTGAGTGTGGGGCTGTCTAGGGCTCTTATTTCCCCAGTTTACTAGTATTTCCAGCCCTCACGAACATTCATGTCCAACAGGGAAATGTCTCAAGGCTGAAAGCAGGCTGTGTCCAGGGTCCTCTGCTCCCTCAGGTACGAGAGCCCATCATTTTGAAAGTACAGACGCTCCTGTGGCGATAAAGGGGTCATTCTGCCAAGTGGGCATCTCTGTTGTGGCTTGGAGATCTGAGCCTGGCTTCTGGGAAACCCGACAAGGTGGAAGTGAAAGCGTTTCTGTGCTTCACATGCTTAGCCACCACCGAGCTGTCAAATACAAACACAGAGCATTGCCTATTTAAAGGAGAAAGGAGAAGTGTGAGGCCGAGTCAGGCTGGGCAGTTATCTTTGGATTGCTGCTGTCTGTTCTGCTCCTGATCCACACCTCAAGATTTTGTTTGTTTTTTTTTTCGGGTGGTTCCTTGGTTGGGAATCGAAGCCAGGCCGTGGCGTTGAGAGCGCCGAAGCCTAGCCGCTGCACCACCAGGGATCCCCCTCCTGATCCACTCTTCGGTGGGTTGTTGAGAGCTGGTTTGCTGACCCAAACCAATAGACCAATGAATGATTTCTGGGAAGCTACTGAGTCATGCCTTGTCCCATACCTGCCTTTTTCCTGCTCTGAGAAAGCCCAAACTTATCCTTTTGGCAGGAAATACTCATAGGGTCCTGTCTCTGGAGAAGGAGGTGGCCATGCTATAGAAGGGTGTTATGTTATGGCTCCTTTGCTCCTCTGGTGAACCCAGATGGACCCATTGGTGCTTTGGGTGGTGAAGGTTCTCATGTACTTTCTTTTTATTTTTTTAAATTTATTGGGATGACATTGATTAGTAAAAATTACATAAGTCCTGGCGTGCAATTCTACGTTACATCTTCTGGGTATTGTATTATGTGTTCATCACCCAGAGTCAGTTGTCTTTCCATTTGTGTCCCTGTCCCTTCTCCCCGACCCCTCCTTGCTTACCCTCAGGTAACTACTAAATTATTGACTCTGTCCATGAGTTTTGTTTCTTTGTTGCTTTTGATTTTATGTTAACAGTCAAACTAAACTTCTCCATCCCTTTCCCTTATTTTACCCACTCTCCCATCCCTCCTCCCATCTTAAAGAAGTCCCTCTAGCATTCTTTGTAGTACTGGTTTTGAGGTGATGGATTCTTTTAGCTTTTTCTTATCTGAGAAGCTCTTTATCTGTCCTTCAATTTTGAATGCTAGCCTTGCTGGATACATTATTCTTGGTTGTAGATCCTTGCTGAAGGAGAACTTAGAATCACCTTGACCATCAATCCTTGGTGAGCCCTTACTTATTTCACCTCATTCTGTAGGTCTTGGCAGAGGTTAAACTAGTTTGCAAAACACATTAATAGAACATCTGCTGAATGCAGGTCCCTGATGTAGGTTCTAAGGTGTGGGGGTTAAGGATTCATAGGGGACAATTGTGGAGTAAGTCAGGGAAATATGGAAACTGCAAGAGAAACAGAGAAACCACATCAGAAAACAGGTGACATGGTTCCTGCCCTTTTAGGAACAGTTATAAAATGAACTAAAGACATTTTTGAGTAAGCCTAAGTGGGAATGAATGCATATAGAGCATACTGTGGATATATACATTTGAAAGAGTGGCTTGCTATATAATGTGATATAATCTGCATGAGTCAGGATTAGTCTGGGGAGACATCCTAAGAAGGTGAAGAAGTAGAGGAAGGCATTTGTCTTATGAGGGTAAGTTGTGTAGGCAGGCCAGAGTGTGCATAAAGTGATGATTGGTTATTGGTGAGGAGACCAGGCTGGGAAAGGCAGGGACATTTTCCAGTGAGAGTGACTCTAAGTGATGTTGCCTTACAGTTCTGTTGCTACTGTTCAAAGGTAACCATAAGGCAAGGCCATTGGCCTGCTTCGGGCTCATCTGTTCAGTTCACCTGCAGTGTCTCACAGAAGTAATGATAACCAATGGTCATTGAGCACTTACTGTGCCCAAGTGCTGTGTGGGGGTCATCTCATTTGGTCTTTAGAGCAACAATGGGTGTTGCCATGTATTACATTATTGCCACCATTTTAGAGGTAAGGATTGTACCAGTCAGGATGAGTTAGGTTATGCTATGTAACAAACAACCCTCAAACCTCAGTGGCTTAAAATCTACTTGCTGTTATGGATAGGCTACATTCTCCATGGGGTAGCAGAGGGGGCTCGGCTCCTGAAAGTCATACAGGGACCCAGGCTGCCAGCGGTTGCATCATGAAAATAGGTATGTATGATCACTGAAGAAGAAAATGAGCATCTGGTGACCTGGTGCTTAGTTTCTTTGTTTGAAAGTGATGCATGGTGTTTCTGCTAACATTTATTGGACAAAGCAAGTCATAGGCTGATGCCCAATCTCCAAGGGAGTAGGGAAGGGAAATTCAAGCATGTACCTGGGAGGAGAGAAGAGTAATATCTGCCAAGGGCTCTAATAACTAACTGCAAAGAGCCTAGGCACAAAAAGGGGAGGTGACTTGCTGAAGGTTTCACAGACGGTGTGGTTCCATAGCCCTCTGCTTCGCAGAACCTACCGTTTGCCTTATTGGCAAACTTAGTGGTGTCAGACGAAATGGTTGGTGGAAAGACTGTGATTAGGGATGAAGTCCACTTCTGAACACCTTGCTCTCTGTTTCTAGATCAGGAGTGTCGAAACTTTTGGCTTCTCTGAGCGACACTGGAAGTGGAACTGTCTTGGGCCACACATAAAATAAACTAATGATAGCTGATGAGCCAAAAAAAAAAAAAGTTTCAAAAAATCTCACAATGTTTTAAGAAAGCTTATGAATTTGTGTTGGGCCACATTCAAAGCCATCCATCCTGGGCCTCATGTGGCCCGCAGGCTGTGGGTTGGACAAGCTTGTTCTAGATTGCAGTGACCAGAGTAGAATCTTTGAAAACATAATTTCATAGTATATCTGTGGCCAAGTGGGAAAGAAAAGGGAGAAAGAGATGGAACTTGTATAAGAATGCTGACAGTGCATTTTATCAGAGACTGAAGTCAGTTGTTAGAAATGCTATCAATTTGTTGACCTTTTTGGGGGAGAGCTGGGGGGGTATTTGAAAGCAGTCATTTAAAATATAACAGATTTTGCCACAGGGGCCTCTTTTGATTTTTAAGATGTTTAAAAAATTAAAAAGATTATTTTGCTGTGTGTTTATTTTGGTCATTTTGATGCCTAAATTAGAGTGGCCTGAAGTGACTCAATTGCTGGGTCTAGAACAGAGAAAACCATTTATGAGAGTTAAGGGAGAGTCAGAGAGAAAGGCTCTGGAGGCCATGGGGGGAGAGAAAGCCCCCAGAGAAAAGCAAATGCTTGGAGCAGCAGAATGGAGAGTGTGATATAGGGCAGGTGGGGTGAGATGAGGGGGAGAGAATATGAAATGAGTAGGCCCACCCACATTCATATTTTTGTATTCCAAGAAAAT
Organism: Lyroderma lyra; assembly: GCA_004026885.1. Classification (NCBI taxonomy): domain Eukaryota; kingdom Metazoa; phylum Chordata; class Mammalia; order Chiroptera; family Megadermatidae; genus Lyroderma; species Lyroderma lyra. The sequence continues at coordinate 307,209 of PVJL010000449.1, read as the reverse complement.
TAAATTTCTGGGATCTAAGATCAAAAATGAAAACATCCTCTAGGAAGAAGCTGTTAAATCAGTGAGCCTGGCCAAGAATGCGAGCATGTCTGTGATCTTCCCGTCCTTGTGGGGTTGGCAGACCCTTTTTCTGGAGCATTTATTTATGCTGAGTGGCTGAAGCATCAGGGGCCAGAGAAAGTCAACCTGGGATTTTGTCCTGGCTTCTACTTTCTGAGTGAGGCACACAAAAGCTCACGGGGTTTTCTGTGGCCCCTGGGTTCCCTGGTGTCCAACATAGCAGCAAAAATAACATTTTGTTTTTAATTGCCAAGGATGAAGAAGTAATCTGTGTTCCAAGAACTGAGAATGTGTTATAATTGGGAATTTGGATTGGGTCCCTTCCAAATATGAGATCAAAACCTAAATTTTAAGGTCAAATTTATACTCTATGTGTAGTACTGCTAAATTTTGTGAGCAAAGTAAAAAAGATTAAATTAAAATAAAAAGAAAGATTCTATTTAGTACGGTCAGATTTATACATTTATTTTTTTTTATTTGTTGGGATTATATTACATTGATATGGTTCTAGTAACATAAAAATAAAAATTTCAAGTACTTAAATTTAAGTTAAAATGAAGTTCATTTACTTAATTTAAAGTAATTATGATTAATGCAACCAATAACACAGGAGAACATAAAATAAAAAGTTAAAGTATCCTTTCCATCTAATCCCAGTCCTCAGAGATAATCTCTAGCTAAAACAGAAAGTTTAAACAAGATCCTGAGTCTCATAATGCAATACCCAAACTGTCCATGTTTCAAATGAAAATCACTTGTTATACCAAGAACCAGAAAGGTCTCAACTGAAAACTCAAAACAGACAGAAAAGAAGACAATTAGTAGATGCCAACACCAAGAAGATAGATCTATTAGAGTGATCTGACAAACATTTTAGGGACGCTCTCATTACAAATGCCTCCACAGGCAATGATAAACGTTACAAAATTTACAAAAATTGCAAATTAAAAAATACACAGCATTAACTAAGAAGTAAAAGGTCTCAGGAATGAAATAGAAAATGTAAAGAAGAACTAATTAGAAATGTTGGAACTGAAAAATACAATAACCAAAATAAACTCACTGAAGAAATGAGAGCGCAGCGTGGAATGGGGGTGGGGAATGGATGGGGGAGGGCAGAGAAAAGACTCAGGTAACTGGAAGAAAGGACAATAAAAATTACCCAGTATTTTCAATGGCTTCATAATAGTCTATTATAAAAAAAAAAAAAAAAAAGCAAAGAAGAGCAAGTTACAGAGCGAATGTGTATGGAATGCGCATAGATAAAGAGAATTTCTCTCTATACGAACATATGCTTGTATGAGCACAGAGAAAACAATAGAAGTCTCTACACCCAATTATTATACATCAAATTGTTAACATTGGTTTCCTTAAAGAGGTAGGATTGGCTTTTTCTTTATATACTCATACCTCTTACATTTTTTTACTTAAACGGCCTATCTTTTTTGTAATCCAAAAAAATTAAACAATGAAGTGTTTGTAAAGCTCAGTATTCAGAGCAAGCACACAGACCTAAGTTATTACAAAGCTCCCAAACACCGGAGGAGGAGGGCATTGATGGCACCTCAGTCAAGCACATTGCTTGGCACAGAGTGATTACTTGCTGTGTGAATGAATGAATGAATGAATGAATGAATGATGTGGGATTATGCATGTTCTGTTTGCAAGAGCTGTGTCTTATCCAGATCCATTTCTCTTGGTATTCTGCCACGCTAGCCCCAGGTTTGCTGATCTGAGGGGAGAAGTGGATTAGGAAGGAAGTAAGACTTCATTTTGGAGAAATAAAACTTGAAATGGCTGTTTTCAAGAAGGGAAATGAGGCTTTCTAGTTGAATCCTAGGAAAGGCATCAGCACGTGCCCTCTGGATTTTATATACTCTTGCCCCCAGGTGTCCTCTGGGTCTTTTCATTTCCAGACTTGACACGCCCCTGTGGCAGTGCCCTCCTTTCCCAAGATGCCCTAAGTGCCGGACTGCCCGGTGGCGTCCTTCTAAGCTGAAGCACATATCGTTAAGGTGGCCCTACATTCTGTTAGTGTCCGCACAGCATGGACTCGAGGAAGTCAGTGTCGTTCTCCCTCAGAATTCTTGGACTCCCCTGGTGTCATGTAGGGCCCAGAGTTCCCCTCAAAGAAACCTTTCATCTTGGGTCCGGTTGCCTTCCAAGGGGGACTCATTTCTGTCGGCTGTTTAGTGTTGAAAGCCTCTGACTTGAACTTGCTTTAAACAACTGTTGAAGAGAGAAGAAAATGACTTCTCTCCTTCCCGCATCCTAAACCGTGCTGGCTTCCGCCTCTACCTGTGACAATTCTTTGAAGTCAGCTCATCAGGGGACCTCGCACATAGGAGTGGGACATGCTGCCACTTCAGAAGTTGACAGACAGGCAGATATCCAGAGCAAGGAGGGGTCAGTGCCCGAACCCCACCCCACCCTCCTGCCCTGTACACCCGCCCCAGCGTCGCCTGAGACAGCGCACATCGCCGACAGGGAAATGGAAGCCACCTCCCTTCTTTCTACCTTCTCAAATGCATCACCACAGCCTTGGAACAGCTGTGGGCTCCTCACACGTTCTCAGATAGATTCCTTGGTGCCCGATGGAGGGGAGACGATCGGGTGCCCGATGGAAGAATCCAGGCCGTGCCAGCAGACGAGGCGTGCAGTGAACGCCCTCTCGACTCGGACCCTCCGGCCACCCTGAGCCTCCTGCCTGTTAACCTAATGCTCCACGTGGGACGTTAATGCATCCATGGAGCCTTGTCATTAGACTGTGAGCATTGCTATAGACGAGGCACAATGCCAGCTACCGGGTGGCACGGACAAGGCTCAGCCCCAGTAGGTTCAGTGTGTGGGGTGCTTAAGAAACCTCAAGTCTAACTTTTTTCTATCACTCCTTTGATGTAAAGATCTCAGAAAAATCTTACACCCCTTTGCTCACCTCTGTCCCCTTCACAATCAAGGGCAAATGGCACGGAAGAATAGAACCATCGCAGGAGCAGGGATGGGAAAAATGATACTCTAAGGATCAACTGTTAAAGCGAAACATAATCAAAATAACTTTACCTCATACAATTTATGGCGTTGCGTCCACCACACAGTGATTTACCGGGATATGGATTTTAATACACTATGCTAGCAGCAAGATAAGAATTACCAAGTTCAATGCGGGTTCACTAAGCATGTCGGATCCCTTTTATAGTGTCGACTGGAGGCACAGGGCTAACGCCCCCTTTATGGGTACATGGAGAGAAATTGTACTTTTACTGAATGTAGTTGTTACGTTTCAAGGGACATGATTTCACTGGTAGCTTTGCCAGATTTTGGCAATAACAAGATTCTTCTGTATTTCTATTTTAGCACCACAATCTCGTGCACTGAAGTTTATTTGAAGAAAAATAAACTCATGAAAAAAAAAAAAGAATGAATTTCAGCCAAATACAGGTTTCTTAGGGTTCACATTATAATCCAGCGTGAAGATGATCCCAACTCATTGTTTCCCATCTCCATCTTCAGTGGTTGATGTTACTGCTCGGTGGCCCATTCCCCAGGACAAGGCAGTGGAATCTAAGTAATTAATTTCTTGCCTAGAAGATGCTTTTATAGTGTGTGTGTGTGTGTGTGTGTGTGTGTGTGTGTGAGAGAGAGAGAGAGAGAGAGAGAGAGAGAGAGAGAGAGAGAATTGGGAGGTATTGGTAATATTTTCTCTTACCTACAAATTGAAATTTAAACTACCCAGACTTCAGGAGCAGGTCTGCATCTTATGCATTTAACACAGATCATTAAGACATGGCTGTATTTCATCCATCCTATACTTCTCAAAGCTGACCTATTCAGGAAAGGACTAATCATTTGTATGAATAGCACAGCATACGTAGAGGACACGTGCCCACCTTGAGATAATCGTAGAGGTGAAATTGTCTACAGAGACATCTTAGTCTTTGGGAAGACACGCAGAGCTTCTGGAAAGATGAATAAAAGGGGAAGAACTCTGTTGTCAGAAAGGAGATCTTAACTTGGAAAAGTGAAATTAGAGTGGGGCACCATTCCTGAACTATCCATAGCTTCCTCATTTTATTTTTGATGACATTGTGACTTCCTAACTAAAAATAGAAAAAAAAAACAAGTTGAAGAGCAAAGTATTTGATCAGTCCTTCAAACTGTTTGCCTACATTATATTAAAAACATCAGTATATTTGATTGAATTCTTTATTGATCTTTGGAACACCTAGAGAGGGGTCTATATGTAACTAGAAGAGATTGAAGCCATTTGGTTTATACAAAAAAGTTTAAAATTCAACCAATTGTACGCTGGTGTCCATCTCACCGGTAGTCCTGGTTCCATCTTTTCAACCTAGTTTCAGTGGATGTTGGGCCTTTGGATGAAACAAAGTGGTGTAATTACTAAGAATGCCCTCTGTCTGGGTCCACTGGCTATCAACAGGGCTGACTGAGTCAGTGCCTCCAGCTGGTGGGGTGTGGGGATCGGCCTGGACTTGTATGCAGCACAGAGGAGCCCCAGCTGTCAGTCAATAGCACAAATGGGCCTTGCTCTCTGGCTGGTTGCTTTGGTACTGGTGCCACCACTGCCATGGGCGTCTTCATGCTGGGTGGTTAACAGCCTTGCTTCTCAAGCACTGCCTGTCCACCTGTTTGATGAAACCTTGGCTTGGTATCCTAGGAATAGCTGTTTTTAACCCAATGGACAAGGAAGTGGATTAATAGCTGTTAAAAAAAAAAAAGAGTACATTTTAATGGAAAAATGAGGTATTTTCCATTGTGGTAAAGTGTCTTTTCTTCAATCATAAAATTGCTCAAAAGAGGAAGCAAAAAGAGGAACCCATGCTCATTTGTTTTAACTTGAGTTTGTAAAATGAGTTCTTGAGAAAGCTGGTTGCCATCTATTTCGAAGAATGATGACTTCTTTTTGACATCCAGATATTGTATCATTTCCAGAATATAATTATGTCCCATAAGAACCTAAATTTGTAAATATGACTATAGATCAAAAACTAGTAGTTCTATGTGGCATTTCCAAATGACAAGATATGGAGAGGGAGGGATGGGGGAAGGGGCAGGGAGGAGGGAGAGAGAGAGAGAGAGAATCTGCATATTTTGACTATTCAAATGATAAGACCAGGGACTGTTAAGAGTAAGACAAGACCTCTCCTTTTGTGACCAGTCAACTGATACTAGAAGGGTGCTGTGCTAGCAGGTAAGTGACGGAGAGATGCTTTCAAACATGGTGTTTTTCAGTAACCCCCATAGTCCAGAATTTTCTATGGATGTTTGTGTTGGAGCACGTCCACGCAACGCGGTAACACCAGACCTGTTATTCAGAGACGCTCCATGTTCCCAGTGCTCCTTGGTTGGGAACTACTTTGAGTACAAATTGAATCACAACTGCTCCCTGGAGAGGGTACCGCTAAGCTTTGGGCTACAGAATGCTGAGAAGCACCACGTAGAAGCCGCCTACAACATCCAGCCACCAGCCTGCCACCAGCAGTTGGAGAGAGAGAGGGAAAAGGAGGCAGGTGCTGGCTGCCCAGCTGGAAATCATGGTGGCAGGGGCGGGAAGTGGTAGTGGGGTGGGGTGCCATGCTCTCCCTGAAGTTCTGTTCTGAGCCCTCCCACACCTGGCTGGACACTTTTCCTCACTGAGCTAACTATCCAGCGTGACGGTGACTATGGCAGTATCAACAGTGGCACCACAGCGGCCACTGGGGAGCGAGCCCCTTCCCTCCCTGTCTGACCTTGTCAGACCCCCAGCAGGTGTCACACTCTCTCCCTTTCCCTAAAGCAGATTCTTCTCTGAGGGCGAGCCTGCAGACAGGTGAGCCTGCAGACAGGCGAGCCGAGGCCTCCCAGGTTGCTCATTGTGAGAAGGCGGAGCAGGGCACTCCTGGGAAAAGCTGGCACCGACTGTACGTGACACTAGGAATCTGTTCATGAGTTGGCTGTCCCCGATGGCAGTTCTCCAAGTTCACGTGCAGGGGACTCAGAAAGGGAGCCCGCTGGTCAGGTGCATGGAAGATCAGCTGACCCTAAACATGAACTGTCCTGGGGTAAGTGGCATAGATGGAGCCCTTTCTATGTGCTACTATCTTTGTCACCATTTTCTTAAATTCAAATAGTGACATTGCAACGAATGTCAGCGAAACGAGGGCAAGGACTTGGGCTCATTTGCGTGTGCTGTGCACTGGGCATGTTTGCTTTCGGAATGATGCAGTAAGTATTACTTTTACAGATGCAGTGACAGAGGTTTAGTGAGATTGAATACTCTGAGAATTCACCCGGCGAGATAATGGCACAGCAAGCAATCGCGCCTGGCCCTCTGTGGAGGTTTTGTGCTGTGTGGGGAACTGTGTGCCCCAGAATCCTCACTCCCATGTGGCCCCAGGATGGGGTTGGGCACACGAGAACTTGCATGGGATGCGAAAGGTGGGAGCAAAGCAGTAGCCATTGTGCTCAGAGGGTGGGCGGGAGGGCTCCAGGCACCCAGGGACTCACGCTGCTGTCGCCGACCTGCTGGATCTGCTTGTGGGTGTGGGCCCTTGGCTGGGCCTGCGGCTCCCCCACTTCTCAGCAGATCTCCTCCTGGCCCAGGTTCTTGGAGCCCTGGGCCAGGACCCGCGTGCAGAGGCGTGGCAAAGGTGCCAGCATCTCCTGCCGGTTATCTGTGCTGTCAAGATGGGAGGCCAGGAGGCTTCAGCTTGTCCTCATCTCCCGGCCTCATGTCCCATTGCTGGCTCTGCTGACCTATAGCAGCAGACTCCCACAGACGCCTCCGCCAGCTCCCACAGTGACGTCTGGTCTAATCCATATAATAAAGCCTTTATTTCACATCACATGTGCTGGCTCTGCTTCCCCCATCAAACCTTAGCTGTTACCTCCCATCAGACTCCAATGTCCCAGCCCCCAAGTGGGTTTCCCGGGGATTTGAACCCTCTGGCTCTGAGAAGCTACGGACTTTCTCAGCCAGATGCTCGGAGAGCACAGGTTGGTGGGCGGCAGCTGCACGCCATGCAAAACAGAAAGTGAAGACGTCATTTCAATGTTTTTGTTTACCCAAACACATCGCAGGGCTAGTTATTCTGTAGCTAATGATGTTTTTAAGATAGGCCAAACAGAAACTGATAAAAACATTTTTCAGTGTCCATTGGTGGGCAATATATAAGTAAAATGACCTTTTCTCTGATTTCTCAATCAGTGCTTTTCAGTATCTTAGTCACAGGCTGCATTTACGTGCTGGTCATCGGGGTGGAAAGCAAAAGTGTTCTCTGTTTGCACCTAGAGGAGACGTCTGGAGGATGGTATTTTTCCGCTTTTCACTCCATGGGTGTCATAGAAATGCAGGCATCAACACGTGTCTCTTTCTCCTTATGTGTTTTTTTTTAAGTGTTACTTTTTCAGTGCACTTTTTCTGGAAAACAATTTTGCAAGGTGCAGGCTCTTCAGATGAAGTGCTGAAAACCTTGGCTGAAGGAAAAACTAAGCACAACCACCCAACACTCCAGTGAACCCCAACTGCAACACTTCTGAGGTTGACCCTTTGCCATTTAGCACGTTCTTTTTGCAGTCTGCTTGCACACCACGTACCCGGGGACTTTCCTGGGTTTCTTTACCTTCTGCTTTTGGGGTAATATTGGTTTAACCGCCAGAAGAACAGCATTTGAAAGCTCCAGTTTTCTTACATGGGAGCAGAAGAGGCTTTACACAATCCATTGTTTCCCATGATTTTAGGAGCTGTCTCTGGCTTTTTAAGGACTCTGTCCTTGGCCCCAGACTTCCGGTCCCTCTTCCCACTACCCCTTTGTAATGCATGTCATCTGTCTCGCATGAGACAACATGCCTGTAGATGGGCTCTCCCTTGTTCTATGTAGACCAGGCTTGCCAGACCAAATACAAGAGGCCCAGTTAAATTTGAATTTCATCTGAGCAACTAGTAATTGTTAGTATAAGTATATCCCAGATTTTGCATGGGACATACTAAGAAAAGATTTGTTGCATAGCTGAAATTTAAATTTAACAAGGCATCTTGCATTTTATTTGCTAAATCTGGCGGCCTCAGTGTGGGTACTTCCTGCTCCCCAACCTGCCTAATAGGCAAGACCTCCTGCAGGAAGCCAAGCTTTGGACAGTTGACCGGATTCTCCTTGAGGAATGTATTTGCCTTCTAGCATTTGGATGTATTCCTTCGTCCGGCCACCAGCATAAAACATGGATAGGGCATTTGATGGGAACCTCGTTTTCCTAACTGCTTTGGCTGTGGGGCTGAAGAACTGAAGACAGCCTACAGTGGCAGCCATCTTTCTCAGAGGCAGTGCTCGCTGACAGACTTAACTGGCCACTGGGACCCTCTCTGGGTCACACAGCTTTTCTTCCACAACCTTCCTCCTCTTTCTAAAACCGAGTGTCCTCTTTTCTTACAGAAGTCTTGGCCTTCTCCATTCGAATCTGAACTCGGCCTCACATTTGTGCATCTAGATTTTGCCACTCAGAAATAACTGTCTGACCAGTCCATGGAAGGCATTCCTGAATGGGAGTGTTGATTCTTATTATCCAGGTCACCCAGGATAGATACAGACAGGTTCCCAAGTAACAGGCAGTCGTGGTACAGAAGAGAATCAAGGCTTTTTGACGTCAGTTTGAAAGTGACATTTATCAGCTTTTCCAGATTCTAAAACTAACATATATCCGTTGCAGAAAAAAGAAATGCAAACACACAAAAGGACAAAAAAATAGATTAAAAAAATTCATTCATACACTTGACATCCAAAGATAACCGCTGTTGATATCTTGGGTGTGTATTTTTAATATTTTTCTATAAATATACATATTGTTTGAGCAAAAGTAGCAAGCCACACAAAAATACCCTGTAACTTATTTCTTGTTATTGTTTAACAATGGATTGTGAGCATTTTTTCAACGTGAAGTTTACTTCTGGTATATCAGTAACTCCTAGGGCTGTTTGGGTTGTAGGTGTCATTCAAGAAAGTAATGAAGGTTTTGAACCTTTTGGAGAAACTACTTGTACAGGTACCTAGAGAACTTTGGATAAAATTTCAGACTCTCAGACTGAATTTGTAGTTCTTACAGGGTAGATAGGACCTGTTCTAAAATATCACAATTGATTTTAATTAGTACCAGCTCATGGGATATTTGAGGCTCCTAATAATAATTTATTTTATATAGCTAATGAGGCAATTAGACATTTGCTACGTTGAGACTGCCAAGTACTAAGGATTTTGCTTTTGTTTTCATAGAATCTAGGTTGAGGGGGTGGTAAAGAGGAAACGTTAGCAAATTTGCATTGTCCTCTGTTTACATGTAAGTTCTGAAGTTGTCGCGCTGACGGGTCTTCCCTTGGTTACGAGCCAACAGGCGTCATGAGCGAGAAACCTTGTTTGGATTTCACAAGAACTTTGTCACAAGTCTTGCATTTCCTGTAGGAAAGCTGAATTTGCCGGCTCACTCACTCAGAGACTGCAACTCAGCTCTCAGCGGGCTTCTGCTGAAGATTAATTCTCAGTGGCAGTACAAAGTTAATTCAGTTATCCCTGAAAACTAAAGCCATCTTTTGGCTGTCGTTGTTTGGAATGTAACTGTTCTTCCATTTCTGTAGTCAGAAAGGAGATGAGGCTACTTTGGAAACCACAAGAGACGTAAGTTCTGTAAATGAAGATTGTTTGGTCCTCGTGTCACCCCTGCTGCTCTGGCCTGGGACAGGACTGTGTGGGCATCTGTTGCCCGTGAAATGCAGCAACAGGGCTGCTAAAATATTATTTTGGTTATAATTCTAGGTGCTATCTATTGGGCACTGATTACACACTGGCCATTGGGCTAGGGGCTTTACCGAAATTAAATTCCCACCACTCTGCAAAGTAGGTATCATTTGTCCCTTACACGGAAAAGCCAGTGCATTTTGAGTGGTTAAGAGCAGAAACTTTGGCTCCACAATCTGTTCATATTTGTTAGCCTCGTGACCTTGGGCAAGTTCCTTAACCCCTTTGGACCTCTTTCTCTTATCTATAAAATGGGCAGCAAAATAAGGATTCGAGTTCAGGTTGTCCAGATTTCTCTATGCGATGGATACTGCAAGGGTTCAGAAGTCAGAGAGATGTTCTTATTCGTAAGAACGTGAAAACATTTTGTGCGAATAGAAAAGCTACTGAATGTGATGGCAATAGCCTGGAATGGGTGGGAGAGGACAGGGTTTGAGTCTGGGCCCAGTTACTATTAAAGATGGGCCTTTTGACCAGAAGGAGTGGCACGTCCCTTGCCCACTTGGCGGGGCTGTTGGAGATATTAAATGAGGTAACGTAGGTAACTTTGCTTATACAGACAGTGATTCTTATGCTTTTCGTTATGCCATTTCTGACTCCAATGTTGGCTCTTGGCAGAGAAGGAATATTTATTAAAATCTACTCTGTGCCGACCCTGTGCTAAGTTTGGCATAGATATCATTCATCGTGCAACAGCCCTGGGCCTGCGGAGGGGCACAAGCACCAGGCTGAGTTGTGGGGCTGGGGGGTGCAAAAAAATCACTACACCTCCTGTGTGCATGTGAAACAGCTCTCTACTGCATCAATTCTGAAAACACCATTTTCATATTTTAAAATCTCCAAAACCTGGGGTTTATCTAGGACCCCGTGTGAATAAGTTTTAAGAATACTTCAACATTTTATTTTGTGTGTATTTTTCTTTTCATGTGCGTACACAAGTTTATATGATTAAAAAAATCCACATCAAGTAAGTGTAAAGAAAGCACTTTAAATGGGTATGATATAGAAATTATAAGTGATAGAAAGCATTGTGATATAATGTAACTGGTAGCATTTTGTTTTCTTTTGGGTGCAAAAAAGTAAAGACCAGACCTGAAATGAGAGAGTCAAGTATCAACTAAGGCAGCAATTCTGTGGGTTGCGACCCCTTTGGGGGTTGAACAACCCTTTCACAGGGGTCACCTAAGACCATTGGAAAACACATACCAGATATTTGCATGACGATTCATAACAGCAGCAACATTACAGTTAGGAAGTAGCCACGACAATAATTTTATGGGGGTCCCCACAGCATGAGGAACTGTATTAAAGGGTCATGGTGTTAGGAAGGTTGAGAACCACTGAACTAAGGACATGACTGCTTTCATTCAACAGAAGGGATTTTGTTTTGTTATTTGAGCAACATATTTAGGGCACTGTGAAGTGATGGTGGGCATAGTGGGGTGTATATGACATTGCCTCCCTCAAAAACCGCACAGTTTAGTTGAGAGGTAAGGTTTATAATAAAAGCATTTCCATAAAACTGTAAGAGGTATAGAAAATTAAGCCAATACTCTTGAGTATTTTACAAAGGTGTCTCCTGCAGGAAACTTTTAATTTGTGTTTGGCATCTTCTTTAAAAGTGACCAGTTTTGGATAAGCTTTACTACGTCTTGGTGTTTTTTATGCATGTGCCAGTGAAAAGTTATTTTAAAATTGTAATAACCAATTTAAAAAGAGAAACATAGTTAAATAGTCATAAGCAGTACTCATCGAGGGCAAAAAAAAATGGCTTTTTCCAGTGGGTTCCAGGAGGAGTAGGACTCCATGGGCTGATCACACTGGGGAAGCCTCCCAGGACCGGGCTGGGACAGGTCCCGAAAGGGAGAACAGACAAGAATCATCGGTAGTAAAAGCAGGTGTGAGGAGGGAAAATTGATGGGCACAGAGAGAGAGGCTGGCGATCTAGGCCCACCGCTACTCTTTTTTAACAGCTGTACTCAAAACAAGGGTCCTTTATAAAGGTGAGAAATGGAAGAAAAAATCTTGGGGTTAGAGGAGAAACGAGCCCACATTCTTGTGGCTTACTTTCCTGGAGGGACGGATCTGGGAAATCAGTTCTTGGTCACCCTGAGGTAAACCCTGTGGAATGGGACCTGCCCTGGGAGCACAGCTGACCTCTGTGCCACCATCGGGGCAGTACGGTCCCTCTGCCCCTTCCTGAATCAGGTGTTGAGGAGCTCCCATGGTGAACATCAAGGCCTGTGGCGTTTGCATCATGCATTTCCTTTCCAGGATTTGCTCCATAAGACTATACCAATGGCAGGAAGTCAGATGTGTCTTTGAGAGGTGGCTGTTAACACAGTGCCAGCTATGTTAGTCGATTCTTCAGAGAGTCAGAAACAATAGGATATACGAGTGTGTGTGTGTATATATATAATATATATTACTTTCAAGGGTTTTTTTGTTCTTCGAATATTCCTTTTTTTATACAATCTTGTTTTTGTCTTGTGAGCACAGTGTATTTTCTTATCTCTTTGTGATATTAGTAATAGTTTTTTGAGACTTTTTTTTGGCTCCCTGCATTTCTGTATTTCTTGATTGAGTTCAGTCTTCTCCATGCACATTTGTCTTGGGCCTTGGATAAAGGTGCAGTGATTGCTCAAAGCATGTTCTCCTGGAACTTCACTGTATCACCACAGACCAGGTCCTGCAAGCACATTTAAGGCATCTACTCACATCACTTCTGCTCGTAGTCCATTGGCCAAGGCAGGAGACATGACCAAGCCTAAAGTCAGGTGAGCAGGGAAGTAGTATCTGAGCAAATGATAATACACATGCGTGCACAGGCACATGTACACACACATGCACCCACCCCACACGCACACATGCACACATATAAACACACAAATGTGCATACACACACACACACACACACACACACACACACACAAGCCATAAAGTGTTGATACCTATGAACCTTTAGCTTTAAAAATTAAATATATTTTGTTTGGCTGATGTGGGCCATAAGTATTGCTTATATATTTTGTAAAAGGCCAAGAGAGAGTAACAATTTCTGCATTTTAATTTCCATGATGGGAATGATAAAGATTCTTTCTTGTCAAAGTTCTGAAAAGGGTCTAATGGAACTCTCATTGTTTATTGAATTCCAGAACTCCACTTGCCTTCCCAAAACGATTGCTCTCAAGTTGGATTCTGATCAACGATTGTATCTTCACGTTCATTGAATTGACCCAAGAACCATTTCCATTCCTTGAGCAGTATCATTTTCCTTCCAGCAGCATAAACAGCAGCCAATGAACACACGCAGCTGTGGGAAGACGCCTACCAGGGCTATTGTAGGTGGCATGGTGGGTGAGGACCTAGCCAGCTGCCCGCCTTGGGGAAGCTTGGCTCGTCTTAGTGGAAATATGTCTAGTGGTCTCATCCTCTTCTCAGACATCTGATCACGTCCCTAAACCACTGTAGGCCTTGGCCCAGTGTCCCAGCAGCTCGGGAGAGGCCCCCAGAATTGTATGGGATACATCTGTACGTTAGAAATGAGGTGTGTGGGGAAGCTTTCATGGGGTCTACATCAGTTTCTCGAAAGAGCCTATGAAGGCCCATTCTCTTGGATGTTTAGGGACTCTTGATTGAAATAGGGCATCCTATCTCATCGTAGAATGCAGATTCCAGAATTAGATGGCTTGTGTTTGGATTCTACCTAAGAAATGTGAAACTTAGGTAACAGGCCCAATTTTGTGTCTGTGTGGTGCTTGTTTGTTTGTAGGGTGATTAGGCTTTAATCCCTTGGGATCAAAACTCCAGGCACACAGAACACTCAGGACACTCACACACGCTGTAGGGTGAAGGAACATACCAGAGTTTATGAGCATCGGGTTTTAGTTCTGGGAAACCTTGTCCTTTGGCATCTGCCAGTACATCCTCTGGAATTTATTATGTGCCCACAAAGTCTCTCCAACCAGCCATTCTTCCCTATTTCCACAGTCACTAGCATAATTTCAGCCCTGGTCATCTCACACCTGTATCATAAAAACGGCTGAGTCCTTTGTCTTTCTGGCTCTAATTTTCCTTAGTTCCAACTCACGTCTTAGATGGATGAAATAAGACTCCAATACATTGCTCTTACCATGTCACCGCCTCTTCCATCTATGCTGAAGAACTCTACTACTTCTTTACTCAAAAGAAGTTGTTGTCCCTCCATCATTTCAACAGGACTTTGTGGGGAGAAAGTGACCCCCCCCCCCAAGAATATCCAATTATTAGAATCACCTCAGAGATATTAAGGCATGCAGATTCCTAGCTCCCTTCTATTGGTGGGACGAAGGAAGCCACATTTAAAGAACATTTTACTGAAGTATAAGGTACATACAAGAAATGTGCACAAATCACGACAACGGGAATATGTTCACCATGAGTATTTCCTTGCATTCGGCTCTCAGATAAAGAAATAGAAAGTTAACAGCAAAATAGGTAGTCAATATCTTGACTTCTAAAAGAAATCTGTATGCTTTTTCAAACTTTCTATGCTTTCATTTCAGGTTTGGAGGCCACTCATTGTTTAAGGAGAGTTAAAAAGGAATTGCTTGTGGTCTCGAAGCTATTTTCAGGGTCTTTTGTATATAGTTTTGTCCAACTAAATAGTAGCCTTCAAAGATCAAGAAATTCTTTTTCATTTACTTTACCTTTATTCCATTACTCTTTTCTATAATACACCATTTCAAAATGTTCTTATTTCTATTGACTTACTTGAGACATACTTACGGTGATCATTGTAAATTGCTTCTAAATACAGTATTTATACATCTGTTATTATACATAGTGGAAACTGGATGCATGTTTAACAAATTGAGTTATTTTGTCTTTTTTCTCCACATCTATTGCAGTAAATCGAGAGGAAAGAAGCACAGAAAGAACTGACATGGTTGGGAGTTAGAGGCACGCATGTCTCACTTGAGGGACCCTTAACTCCAAAGCTAAGCCTCCAGGTAGTAGGTTCTGCTCCCCATATTTTGCAGCAGCATTAGCATTCCTTGGATTTTTTTTTTAAAAAGCAGAAGTGATATCTAATACAGTACTGGGCACATGGCATGCAACCAATCCACATTTACAGAATTGAGTAGCTTTGAGAGAGCACATGACCTCTAACCATTAAGAACCCACACACAATTCTTTGTGTAATGTTTTATTAACTGAAAGGTGTGACCCGATAATATTACTTCAAGTGGTGACTGCCTTTTACCACCTACCTGGCTTTCAACTTGCTTTGTTATGACTGTGCATTCAAGTGATGGGAACAGTTTGTTTACAAGAGTCCTTTCTTCCTGGACTCTTAGGAAGGTGGCTGTCTCTTCTCTGAGACATCATAACTTTGCGGTCAGAAAAGGGGCATAACATGGATAACTGTTGGCTAAAATGTAGAGGCCCCGTTTTTAGCTCATTCTGTCGTGTAAGCACAAATGCCATTCGGAAACCTTGTGGCAGGTACCTTTTTATACAATACAAGGAGTTCAGGTGTTTGCAGGAGCTAGGTACAGGATCTAGTCCCTGTTACAAAGGAACTGGAGAAGTCTTAAGCAGCCCATGTGAGACGAATGATGAGCAATGTGTTGGTCTAGGAAGCTGGAGCCTGAACACATCATCTCTGGTTGGAGCGGGCAGGGCAGCTTCATGGGGAAGATAATGTTTGACATGGATCTTCAAGGTGGTGAAGAGTTTGACAGGTGGTGATTGCCGCAAGAACAAAGGCAGGGACATAGGAAGAAGCAGGACAGGTTTGGTGACAAGTTTGGCTGGAGCCAAAGACTCAGATGGGGCTCTCCAGGCGGGTGAATCTGACGAGGGAGCTGGGTTGCAGGTTTCAGAGAGGGTGGAATTCCAGACCAAAGAGTTAGAAAGCTCTTTTGGTGTCCCAGTCTGAAATAGCAAATATCTGAATTAAGAAGTCGTAATGAAAATAAAGAAAAGTTTATTAATTTTAGAGGAGCTGATTTGGAAAAAAAATTCAGCACATCGGTGATTGTAATGTAGAGAGAGCTGAGGTAGCAGAGCTGGAGGTGGGGGGGCAGGTGTTGAGCCTGGGCAACTGGTATAATCAAGGTGCCAGGCACATGGGTCTTCATCTCTTTTGCTTTTATAGCCACACTTCCAAGAACGGCCATCGACGTTCATTGTCTTCCCTTTCATCTCAAATCACCGCTCCATCCGCTGGCATCTGCCCTGGATCTCATCTAACTCTTATCCAAGGCACCAATGGCTGTCCAGCCTGCCAAATCCAAGGGGGATGTTTCAGGTTTCAGGTATTGATCTCTTTACTGTGTTAGCACGACTCGCCATTCCCTTTGTGAATCTCTGCAGCCCACTGGCTTTTGTGATTGCTTTTTCAGCATGAAAAACATTTTTAAAAGAACAGAAAAAAAGAACCAGAGATCTTCAGCATGATAACAGATCCAAGCTCAAGGGCACAACACGCGGGGCGTAAACTGTCTTTTGTCTAATGCATTACTGCAGAGGACTCTTTGCTCCTTTGTTTCTTTATATGAAAAACGGAGACTGGTAAGTACAGTCCTGATTTCTGCAGATATGACAATGTCTAATTAATGAATTGCCCTAAGGAGACATCAGAATATATGAGGTGCTAAAAAATATTGTGCAAGTAGAGATTAAATTTGACCGTGTGATTTATGAGACAAGTCTAACAAGTGATATCATTGGCTCAAGGGAATAGAATTGGATTGGTTTATAAGATCACTTGAACTTTGAGCGATTGAGTTGTGGATATTTATTGTTGTTTTAACTGCAGGAACCCAGTTTAACTTTTAGGTTTTCAAACTTTGGAATGTGACATTTATTAGGACTGCAACTCCATCAAAAGTGATTGAAGATATTAAACTACTGTGGTTAAACGAGTGAAAGTAAATAGATGTTACCCTGCATTGGTTTTATTGAGCTGCCCTTTTGTATACAAGTTTGAGCCCATGTTTATTATTTCCTTTAATGATTGCTATTGCACAGTTTCACATTTTGCAAGTTAAAACACAACTTCTCCCACTCTAGCCACATTAAACTCCATGTGTGCCTTCCAGCCCAGCTGCAGTCTTTCTGTTTCTGTTGCCACCAAAAGCAATAAAAATTCTGCAATCAAATTGTCAAAATGTCTCTCTCTTCAAACAAAGAGAGACATGCTAGTCAGAGGAGATAAACTTGTGTCTGGTTGCTCTAATAAATAAGCAATCCCAGGAGCCACTGAGCAGGGGGAAAGCCAACCAAGGAGATAGTTTGAGGACTTGTTTGAGAAATACATTTCCTCTTACAAACAATTTGACTGCAGTTTTCAGCCTGGGGTTTGAACCCTTGTTTTTGGTGTATGAGGGTTTCTTTTCATTTACCTCAAGGGGGTATTATAACCTCCTCAGGATAAAAATGTATTTGCAAATCACCTAATTTTTCAAATAAATACAAGCCTCATGGAAGGTTTGTTGTTTGCTTGTTTTTCTTTCTGGTATATGTGAAAAGTAGTAAAATAAAATGCCCCAAAATTTGGCACATGGGCAGGGCGGGCAGGAGATGGAGAAAACCTCTGTGTTTGCAGTCAGCTAGGAATTGAAACAAGGCAGTGCAATATGAAATTTTTTTCTGTTGAGTCATAGTACTTTTTCAGATTTCAGCCGATTAGTCACCATTTTAGTACACCCGTGGTTTCCAACCCTGTTGTTGTTTTGACATGTTAAAATGCTGTTACTTTCAACAGCTATCAAGTCCTAACATTTAATCATGTTGACCTTACAGAATTCTGATAAGATTAGTGAAAATGTATCTTAAATTTATAGCACATACACAGGAGATGCTCGATGTTTTTCTAGATTTATTGAGGTATAACTAACAAATATATATTTTATATATATATATATATATATATATATATATATATATATATATATAAATTTTTTTTGGTGAGAAACATTAAGATCTATAATATGGTATTATTAAGTATAGTCACCATGCTGTATGTCACATTTCCAAAATGTATTCATTCTGCATCACTGAAGCTTTAATCAAAATGAATAAAGTTTGATAAACATTTCTCCATTTCCCCACTTCCCCAGTCCTCAGTAAATACAATTCTATTCTCTGCTTCTATGAGTTTGCCTATTTTAGATTCCACATAAAAATGAGATTATGTGGTATTTGTCTTTCTGTGTCTGGCTTATTTCACATGGCATAATGTCCTCTAGGTTTAGCCATGTTGTCGCAAATGGCAGGACACCTTTTTAAGGCTGAATAATATTCCATTTTGTGTGTATCTCTATCTATCTATCTACCTACCTATCTACCTATCACCATTTTTACATTTTCTTTGTCATCAATGAACACTTACATTGACTCTTGTGATTAATGCCACCGTGAACATGGGAGTGCAGGCGTCTCTTTGAAATCTTGGTTTCATTTCTTTGGGCCATGTATCCAAAAGTGAGATTGCTCGATCATGTAGTCCTATTCATTTAAATTTTCTTTATCTATTCACCCATCAGTGGACACTTAGGTTGTTTCCACGTCTTGGCTATTGGAAGTAATACTGCCATAAATATGAGGGTACAGACACCTTTCTGAGTTAGTGATTTTGTTTCCTTCAAATAAATACCCAGATATGAATTTCTGGATCATATGGTCATTCTGTCTTTAATTTTTTGAGGAACTTTCATATTGTTTTTCTTAATGGGTATGCCAATTTACATTCTCATCCACAGTGTACAAGGGTTTCCTTATCTCCACATCCTCAGCAACACTTATCTTTTATCTTTTTTTGATGGTAGACATCCTAAGAGGTGTGAAGTGATATCTCATTGTGGTTTTGATTTGTGTTTTCTTGGTAATTAGTGATGTTGAGCACCTTCCCGTTTTCTTGTTGACAGTCTAGATGTCTTCTTTTGAAAAATGTTTATTCAGGTCCTTTGCCCATTTTAAAAATCAGGTTCTTTGCTTCCTTGCTATTAAGTTGGGTTAATATTTTGATATTAACCTCTTGTCAGATAAATGATTGGAAAAGGTTTTCTCCCATTCTGTGGGTTGTCTCTTCACTCTGTTCATTGTTTCCTTCACTGTGTAGAAGCTCCCCATTTGTTTATTTTTGCTTTCATTGCCTGTGCTTTCGAGGTCATAACCAAAAAATCCTTGCCCAGACTAATGCCAGTAAGTTTTTTTTAATGTTATTTTTTTCTAGTAGCTTTACAGTTTCAGGTTTTACATGTAGGTCATCTGATTTGATTTTTGTACATGGTGCGAGATGAGTGTCCAGTTTTATTCTACTGCATGTGGAGATTTAGTTTTACTGCACAATTTATTAAAGAGACTCTGCTTTTTCCCATTGTATGCTCTTGGCAAGAAGACACACAGTTTATAGTAGTTTTTGTCTTGCTGTTCTCACGATTTCTCAAAATACAATCTTGACAATACAGACTTTTAGGAGAGGAAGTAGTTTCAATACTAAGACATCACTGTTAAAAAACAATTAGGACTCACTAGTGTGCTTGAGATTATGAACCACATGGACTCAGATGATTAATTTTTCTGCTTGCAAATCCATTTGACTAGAGCCGAGTTCTCTAATGGGAAGTCAGAAATTACTCTGAGATTCAGCGAACACTCCATGGATGCTTATGGAAAGCATAACAGACCCTACCACACATTGGGACTGGCAGTAAGGTTTATTGTTTGATTGCGTTTGAGGTCAGAAAAAGTGAAGATTCAGTGACTTAGTTTTTATTTAAGTAATAAACTAACTAGTGACTAGGGCTGATTGAGCAGAAG
Source organism: Lyroderma lyra (assembly GCA_004026885.1). Taxonomy (NCBI): domain Eukaryota; kingdom Metazoa; phylum Chordata; class Mammalia; order Chiroptera; family Megadermatidae; genus Lyroderma; species Lyroderma lyra. Next base: position 287,563 of record PVJL010000449.1, on the reverse strand, counting down.
AGAGAAAACAACTGGATATCTTGTTTTAGTTATATAGCAAATATCCAGTCTTCTGTGTCATTAGCAAGGGTTGCCTCATGGTTAGTAACAGTTATGGAGCAGTTTGTAATTTTAAAGGTGCTTCCTTGAGCCTGGTCTTGCTCATTCCTTATAGTGACCCTGTAAACTGTAGGCTGTAGGTCTTGGCTTTAGAGGTGGGAAGCAGTAGGAAGGGATTTTAGCTTCAACAATGATTGCTTATGTGACCTGGCACAGATTACTTATGTTTCCTGAACTTTAGTTATTTTTATATATGAATTAAGATAATAATATGTACCTTGTATGACCCCTGGAAAAATGTGTTTATGATCCATGCTTAACACCATCTTGGGCATGTTGCAGGGGTTCAGTTTATTGGGAATGATTATTGTTGTTATCAGTCTTGACATAAGTTGGAGAGGGCTCAAAGATCCCAATTGATAGACACTGAGGCCCAAAGAGTGTTAAGTGACTTGAACCACTGCTCTGATGTGCACACAGCTTACCATGTGCTCCAGGAAGCTGGGTCCAGGTTACTCACTGGCCACCTGGACTGTGGCATGGCTGACTTCTGTTGTGTCTGCTGTTCCATTGTGAGGCTAAAACTTGAAATGATCTTGGATTTCTTATTTAACTTACTTTTCTGCCCAGAAATATTATAGTCACTTGACATGATCACTTGCAATTATCTTATTATTTCAGAGATAACCAAAAATATTTTAGTAACAGATTATTAGGTAATGATTGATAATGCCTGCTTTGTAATAATTGCATTACACTGTAGCCTGCTGTGTAATTATGATTGCCTAAACTTGGCTACACTGCAGGGATTGGAACTAGTTAGTTATTACCCTGGGATTCACCATCCAATCATCTGGAAACTGAAAAACTATCATGTGGCAATGATTTATTTGGTTTTGAAAAAAAAAAAATTGTTTATGTTACTCTCACATTCTCTGAGATCAAGTTTTAGGACTCTTAAGAACCTAGAAAAGGTGATAAATATTTGTGGTTCTTGACTTATTCCCCACGAGGAGAAAGCTTTTTGCATTCACAGCTCTACAGGGAGAGAAGTGGTGTATTTTTTTCCATCAAATAAGTCATTGGTTTGGATCGACAGACGTTTTTAGGTTTGTTTTCCTGGTTCCTAAAATTCAAAAGGAGCATGGTTTTGTCCACTCGCTTAGATGAAAAATTAAGAAATTAGAATCTAATAGTTCCTGTATTTTGCCTCAGAGAATACAAGTTTTCACTTTAGAGCAGACTGTCTTTAAAATTCAGTAAAAAGGATAGTCTTTCTCTGATGTTTGCTTTTTACTCCTAAGGGATCTACCATTAATGGCCATAAAAAACATAGTCAGTTTGTTAATTAATTCCTTTGTTCATATAAAAATATTTTTAAAGTGCCCGCTATGCAATAGTGTGCTAGTATGCCTACTCTTTGAAACAAACGGCCCTGAGCTGCAGCATTTGTTAAGTTCTCTGTGGCTGATTTCAAACTCTCAATGTGACATCACTGATCACAGAGTTGCAAAGAGGTGGGCAGAATTGGCTCTGCCAAGCTGGTCTGAGCCAGCTTCAGCTCACTCTCGATACCATCTGATCCTAGGTGACACATGCCTGGGAGATATACTCATGTAGATACATATATAATGTTAATACCAGAGGAAAATGAAAATGTTCAGGTACATAGCAGTAAAAGCTAAGATGGTTTGATTTATTTTTCATTCTGGTGATAAATTAGAGTTCTAATCAACTACAGTGGTAAAAACCCAAAACCCAAAACCAAAGAACCTGGATGTTTTAAATTAGTTCTATATACTGCCTCCATATCCATGATCAACACAAATTACTCTATGATTGAAACTTGATTAGTAACAAAGTAATTACTTCATAATTTTCAACCAATGTCATTGGATATTTGAACATAAGATGGAAATGAAGTTATACATTTTTATCCCTTAGACACAAACCATTGACCGGTGTATACCTATGGTGCTAGTTCATTGAGTACTGTAATGGTAGGGAAATGAGTTTCATTACATTATTATAGGCACATTCTTCACATCAACTGGTCAGGGTCATCTACTAAAGTTGAAGGTTTGGGATTCAGTATGCTTTGTTCTGTTGAGTGTCTATAGCTGGCACCTACAGGCAGGCCAGTGGTCTTGTATTGTTGCAAGGGAAATGGGTAACGGGGAATGGATGGGTTAGGATAATCCATGCTCACTCCTGAAAAAAAGAATTCAAGGGTAAGTTAAGCCCTATGGATAGTGGGTCAACAGGGTTTTCATAAGGGGTGTGTGTGTGTGTGTGTGTGTGTGTGTGTGTGTGTGTATTCTTTCTTTATCTTCTAGGCATTTAAGCCAATTTTTGAATTCATATTGTATATAGATTTTGTGTCTTAACCCTACCAGACCTGAGGCCCTGAACCTAACTGTCCCCTATAGCTGGGCTCCTGAGCATTAAAGAGAAAAAAACCAACATGATATAGAAAAATGTTAGTTCCATGCAAACAAGTGGTTAGAATAAGATGGAACTTGGAGACATGTTTGTCACGTACAAGGCAAAGTACCGAAAATCGGGTCCAGTGGTCTAGTGGCAGGTTCGGACATGACCGAACAATTGGCACAGTGGTCCGGTAGGGTTAATTTTATTTCAGTGAACATCATGTCCAAAGTATTTCCTCATGTAATAAAACTCTTTCTTATGCTTTCAATAGGTACATATTAGTTCATCATTTTCCTAATATTTTTAGACATTTGTGTGTTTTTCATATCTTTCTTTTATTATAAATAATGCTCCAGGAGATGTGCTCATCTGCAAATCTTTGGTTATGTGTGTGATTATTTCCTTTAGAAGAGAAGCCCAAAATCAAGGGTATGGGCAGTTGAAGAACTTTAGAAAGGCTAAGTCTAATTGCTTTGCAGCGAGGTGGTCCCCAGTATACCTTTCACTAGAGTGGAGTCTTAGGGTGCTACCTCACAGCAACCTTTCTGCATCAAGAATTGTAACTTTTAAGGCTTTAGTCATTGGATAGGCAAAAAGTAGTATGTCGTTGTCATCTGCTTTGAGAGTCCTAGTAAAGTTGAACTTTTTCCTAATTATTCATTTGCATTTCCTTTTCTTTGAATTATCTCCTTACATTTTTTGCCTATTGATTTCATAGAGTTGTATATTGGTTTGATTGAGTTCTGTATCTAGTGAGAGTATATAACTTAGTCTCTCATACCTGATACAAACATTTCACCCAATTTACTCTTTTTTATTGGTTAACATGTTCTTGTGGAAATTGAAATTATTAATGTTGTCTTTATTTAAATTTATGAAAGTCATCTTCATTTATCCTTTCACTTTGTAATTTCTTCCCTCGAATTTAAGCTTAGCAATTTCCTTTCCATTCAGATCGAATAAATATTTACCTATATTTTCTTTTGATTTTTTAATTAAAAAAATTTTTTTTTAATGTGGGTAGTTCCCTGGCTGGGAATCGAACCCAGTGTTGAGAGCACCGAAGCCTTGAGCCACTACACCACCAGGGAACTCCCTATTTTAATTGTTTTAGTACTTAAGTGTTTATTCTGTTTGATCTTTGGGTCAGCATAGAAATATAATTTAAGGATTAATAGCTTAGCTGCCCAGTTATCCTAATATCAATGGTGGAATACTGCTCCAATTCTCCATTAATTTGGGATATTCCAGTATTTAAATATTTAATATTTACTTACATTAAAGTCTGTTTCTGAAGCATTGATTTTGTTTCATCTTTCTGTCTAATCTTGTGTCAGTACCATTCTTATTTATTATAGACTTAATATTTTAATAACTTCTAATGCTATTGCCCCCCCATTATCACCCCCTTTTTAAAATTAGCTAGTGTAACTTGTTTATTTTTCCCAAATTACTTGAAAATAGATTTTAAAAATGCATTAAACAAAAACTTTCTGTGGGATTTTGATTGTCATTGTGTTAAGCTTACATTAATTTGGGAAGAACTGTCATAGTAACTAAATGACAGCAAAATTACTTACAAGTGAAAAAAAAAGAAAGAAAAGAAAAACCTAAAGTTGAGGTGCACATCGGCCAGAGAGTACCAGCGAAGGGCATTGGCAAACTGAACTTGGCTCAAGGCTCACGTCTGTGTCTTAGCTGCAAAATCTTGACTGAGTCATTAAGATTTTCAACTTCTTCCCTCATCTGTAAAATGCGAATTATACCTTTCCTGCTTACCTTGTAGAATTTTTGTGAGGACCAAGGAGGAGTAACATGATCGATGCCTTTTAGAACTTTTAAAACATGTGTATTTTTAAAAGTCAGATCGTTTGGATCCCTATAAGGATCACCGTCTCCCTCCCCAGGACCAGAGTCTGAAAACTGCGACGGATTTTTCATTTCCTTCAACTGGAAAATCTAGAGACTAGCTTCACTCCCTACCTAGTCCTTTTAAAAACTACATTGATCCATTTTTCCCCCCTTTCCCCACTACCGACATGGGCCCTTTACAAAGACCCAAACTTTTTTGTTTAATACTGAAAAGAATGCCTTCGTGTTTTATAAGCAGGGGGCCTGTCTGGCAAATTGCTCTTGGCAGGAGAGCAGATCGTATATCTTGAGCTTATCTGCCTCCCTTAGGCCGAGGCCAGCCTTGATCAGTCTTGCCCTGGAGCTCTGCAGGCCCTCCTGTGCCGCTGGCTGGGGCCTCCTGGCCGGAGGCATTTGAAGAGTGTGCTCTCTCCCCAGCCTGTGGTTTAGGAAGCTCAGCTTCTTCCCCTAGAGTGATGATGTTCTGCTGTCATTTTCAAACTACCTACTACTGTTTATTTGGAATCTAAACATCTGGGAAGTTTTAAAAGACCAAATTTGTTGAGGGCCTAGCCTGCACTCTAATTTTATGTGCATGAGACACATGACAAGTAAACATGTTGATAGCAGGATTTATTGAAATGTAACTTCTGCCATGTAATCTGGGACTGGGAAGATTTAGTTCCATCTTCGATGGCACCGTTTATGATGGAGTTTGAGGCCTGGAAGCGAGCCCAATCTTGCAAAGAAGGAGCCCAATTCAGAGACACCCTGACTTTTCTATGCATTGTGGCCAGTAAGTGGCAGAGCTGGGAGCAGAAAAGAATCCAGCTTCCTGGATTCTCTCCTCAGGGCTCTCATACTGTACCATTCTGAACATGACATCAATGCATTTAACACAAAGAGTTAAAGGGTGTGCTTGACCATGCTGTTAGAGAAAACTTATACGACGCCTGTGACAGAGTGTCCTAAAGCACCTGGTTCACCAAGGCTTCAAACACAGTCCTTTGAATGTCTGAAAAAGGAAGAAACATTGGGAAAATCATGTTTGTACCTTGAAGAGTCTCTTCTTGGGTCCTGGATATCTTGTTTCTCATTTTTTTAAGAAAATATTTACTACAAATAAATGTTTTGACTTAGGCTGATAGTGGAAAATACTGGATCTGAGCACAACCTGGGTTTCAAAAATACAGATGTCCAGATTTGATCATTTTTTCCGCAGGTCTGGTCCGTTGTAGCCTGCTTATCACTGTAATGGGGACAAAGAAGGTCTCCATGCCCAAATCCCTTTGGCTGCCCCTCTGATTTAGTAACTGCAATTTTCACTTGCCCCTACCAGGAAGTCTGCTTTTAGTGGACTCAGTTCCAACTTTTCAAAGTTTTCTGAACTTTGCTTATTTTGGTTTCCAAGTCTTTTCTTTTGTTCATGCCTTTTCTTCCCTTGCAATTTCTAATATCTCCTTCTGGCTGATGGCTCTCGTCAATGCCTAAAGGGTTCTCAACTTCTAGGGCCCTAACATCCACTCCACACTGATTTTTAACGCCTTCTGGCCTTGACTCTCCCTACCGTATGAACTCTGAAAGGATAGGAAATGCAAATGTTTTCCTCATGAGTAGCCCTAGGACCACGAGGTTATTGTAAGGGGCACGAAGGAAGAACTGAAAAGGAAATATACAGTGAATGTGGGGAAGGGAGAGGGTCAAGTTGACAGGCTGCTTCTATTTCCTGTCACAGACCTCGCTGCCGTCAAGTCTGACACAGGCTCGCTGTATTGATTCTTGAATTCTCATTACCGCAAGTGGAATAACAGCCCCCAGGGTGTTCTCATTTCCCACATTTCCCCGGCTTTATTTCATGGTCTCTTTCCTCTGAATGACCTTGGTTCTTCTCCTTGAGTCGTGGCAACAAGGATTTGCTTTTCATGTATATATGTTTTTCCCCTCAAGTAGTTTCAGGTATTTACTCTCAACGTCTATAAGGACTATTGTAAGACAAAGAAATTAGGAAGACAAGCTGGCACTTGGGTAAAATGTTTGCCACAGGCAAACTAGAAATGCCTTTTTCCTAAGCTTATAATTCCCACTGACGTATCTTTATCACAACCAGTCACCCTGTATTATGATGATCCGCGCCTGTTCTTCTTTCGCCCCCTCGTCTGTGAGCTCAGCTTTATTTGTTTTTATGGGCCAAGTACCTAACGGTATCTGGTGTGTAGTAAGCCCACGATAAATGTGTGTAGGACATTAGAGAAATCTTAAGATTATTAAAAAAAAATGTTTTGTAATAAATGAGAAATTATCCCCCCCTTTTGCTTTGATTTTTAGTTTTTCCTTTCTTTTCTTTTCTTTCTTTTTAGTAACGGAAACAATGATGGTTTCGCCACCCCAGGCAACAAAATGCAGTTCTCTTCCTTCACCGACAACCTCCCAGTTTCCCCTGAATATTACCTCCACCTGTTGTGTTTGGTTTGTCTGTGTCGTTGTGAGCATCTGCCCTTTCTAGTTAAGGTTGCGTGTAACCATTTTCTTCTACGGAATCAGAAAGGCCCATGTTTGCAGCAATGGTGTGCTGAAGCTGGTGAAATGGATTGGTTTTGTTGACAAATAACCTCGGTCTACATTGCTGACATTTCTCAGCCCTCTGCTGGATTGCACAAGATTGTGTAACTTTTCGTGGAAACAAATGAGTTTATTAGCGATGAGCTGTGCGTTTGCGGCTGTGTCCGTGTATGGTAATAAACATCTTTTGTGGGTACTTACAGCAATAATGACACCACTCTTTTTCAGTTCACCCTTTACCATCAAATATGCCATTATCCATTTCAGTGGCAGCATCTAACCTCAAAGAATGTTATGAGAGTTGCCTCGAAACAGTAATGGACGGGGGGCTCTGAGTAACCCTCTCCTGGCGGGGGCCTTGTGATGGCTGAGCAGCCTGCCTCTTCCATGTTGGTGGTCTGTAATATTTCTACTTGAAACCGTTCACATCTAACACGGCTTTGCCACTCTTAGACCCGGAGTTTTCAGTGACTCAACACAGTACAGTGCTTTCTGGAGTCAGCATGGTCACTTTCTGGAGGGGAGAGAGGACTCAGCTGAACTGGGGTCCCCACCTTCACAGAGTACACAGTGTGACTTAACCGAGCAAGCCACCGAGGGCAAACCTGTCACCTGACACAGCTGACACAATGGTGGCCCGCTGGCCGGGCTGCGTGGGGGTGGGGTGCCGTTCGGCAAGGTGGGCGGGAAGACCTTGGAGGGAGCTAAGCTCTGGACCAGTGATTAGAAGGGCCGGAGAGCATTGTTAGCACAGAGAAGTAGAGAGAATGTTCTAGTTGGCCTGGGGTGGGTCATACGGGAAGTTAAGGAGGAAGGAACAATGAGTTGTGGGAAATGGAAGGGAAATGAAACCATTAGATAAGCAGACCAGCTAAAATTCCCTCAGGGCCAAAAAGTGTGTACATCATGACCATCTGTCTGAATCACCAAGGAGTTTTAGGTGAGGCACTAAAGCAGAAGCAGAATCTGGGCTCAGTTCAACAGACATTTTTTAGGGCGCGTTTGCTGTGGGCAGGGCTCTGGGTTAGGGGGTGAAGACAATGGTAACAAGTGGTCCTGCCCTTAGGGGTCTCAGTCCCAGACGACCTGTGAGTAGTCATCTCAACACGCTGTGCTAAGTGCTGGGCTAGAGGGGTGCCCAGGGCACTATGGGGGCACAGCGGGCTAGGACGCCATTTGCCCTTGAGAAGTGTGAGGGGAAGGTAAGGTGGGGGAGCACAGGTGAGTATTAAAGGAGCCATAAGATTGATTCTCATAAGCAGGTCTGCGTGTGGCGGGGGAGCAGAGAGGGAGTGGGCAGGTTACAGGGACAAGGGGCCCTCATACGTGTGCCCAGGCTGCTCACTGACTTTGAACTTCTGGATCCTCAGCTTGGAGTTGAGCTGGTGGGTGGTGGGAGGTAAAAGTCGGACCACGGGGTGGGGGTGGGGGTGTGCTTATACCCTGGGAGCTGATGCTGTGCATAATGGGAGCCCAGGAGGGGTTTGGAGAGGGCACAGCATGAGGGGTGGGGGCTGAGGCAGGACGACCTCTCACAGTTCGGAGACTTCAAGTGAGAGGTGCTGAGGACTTGACTAGGGTGGTGGCCTGAGAATGGAAGGCGTGATGGGCACTGAAAGTATTTCTTTGTTTTTAATTCTAAAATTCTAAAGGTGCTGGGACTGGGAGGACATGGGAGAACAGAGAGAGGGAGTCTGGGTGAGGTTTTCGGCTTGGGTGGCCACCGCCTCCAGCGACCCTCAGGCTTTGACAGGCTGAGTTGGAGGGGCCTCTTGGGGTCCTGGCTCCATCTGTGACTGCAGGCAGGTGGGGGAGCCTCTCCGTGCTGTCCCCCATCTGCCGGGATGACAAAGACACCTGCCCTAGAGGCTGCTGGGAGGACCAGCCCCGAGACGGATGGGATGAGCTGCTGGGCGCCGTCCTCCTGGTGGCTGTCTGTCCACTTTCTGCGCTTGGCTGTCGCACCGAGTGCAGGGGGTTAGCTGGGGGGACGTCTCCCCAGGACTCCCTTCTCCCCAGGCATGCTAACGGGGCAGGTGCTGCAAACCAGCAGAGATGACTCAGCATTTCCGGGCGGGGTGGGGGTGGGGTTCAGCTTCGAGTCCACATTATTCTGGCACCTTTGCTCCCTGCATGCTTACAGTGTGGCGAAGGCGGGCGCTGGAAGCCACGATGGCACCTTTTCCCCTCCTGGCAATTGTTATTATTATTTTTTAATGGTTGAGAAATTTAAGCGGATTTAAATGTCTTCTATTAAAAAAGTGAAAGGAATAAGAAGGCCACGGTGGAATCTTCCAGAAAGACACTGGTTATAGTTTCTGTATACATGGAAGTCTTCACGTAGATACACGCACACAACTGGCACACCTTCCCCTCTCCGCACCGCGCCCGCACAAAAACCCAAATGAAAAAGGTTCCTGGGAGCCATCCTCACGGCTCAGAGCGCACAGATGGGAAAGAATCAGGGAGACGCTCCTGCAAGGGCCCCGTCACAAACGTTGTTCCCTGTTGGTGACCCCGAAGACCGCGACTTCAGCCAGTGCTGGTTCTTCCAGAAGACTCGGAAGGTTTCCCATGGATTTTTTTTGGTTTTAATGTTGGGAAAATGAATCAGGAGAAAAAAATAATAATAAAGGCTCTCCCCCCGCCCCTTCTTTTAATACGTTTTTCAGTAGCACAATGCAGTTCAAGGAAGGCAGAGTTTCCTCAGAGTAAATGGCCTCAGGACATGATTTAGATGGAAAATTTAAGTAAGATTAATGCAATTTATTATCCGACAGGATATCCCTACAAGCCACACTATTTGGCTGAATTTTAGATTCCCAATCTAATATTTCAGATGAGATTTCCAGACGGGTGTCTTATTCCTCTATTAGTTTAGTCAGGGTGATATAGAGTTTGTAAAACAGGAGAGGTTAAACCAGTTTTAACACTTGATTAATCATTGAAATTACTTTGTTACTGTTTCAATTCATTGACTTTTGTTTATTAAGTAACTCCCTAAAACCCAAAGCCAACACAAACTAGAGGCACATTTCCAGCTTTGCTAGTTTATATTTGATGACTTCTTCAAAGGGAATTTTTTAAAAAGCAGTAAATTTATGGTTCCATTGAAAGGCTGCTCAATGCTTGCCCCTTGCTCTGAGAGAAAGTAAAATGTGTGTTTATAGGACTAAGGGACACACACACACACACACACACACACATGCACACACCCAAACCCACATTGTAATTTCCTAGAACATTTCTGGGCAGATACATCTTTAAAACAAATTGGATGAAAAATTATCAGTCTTTTGCTCCTTCCATCAAGAAGAAGATGGATAGCGTAGAAACTGTCCGAGGTGGCAAACCACACATCCATTCTGCCATGTTATAAACCATTGGCAAGTCTGCTGAGGGGGGCGAATTCCAGTGCGCCCAGCCCGGCTGCTTTGAATGGAAGGGTGAGCCCTGGGAAGGTCCCACCGACAATCAAACCCACTCCCAGCCGCCTCACCTCTCAGCTTGGAGGGAGCGGGGAGGGGGCCGTTTCGGAAAGTAGACAAAGCTCCAAACCAGAATTTCTTTTTTGGGATATGAAAATTTCCTGAAGTCTGGGTTTGGTAAATTGATCACAATCTCTTTTCAGAGACCGATCAGGAGCAAACTCGTGGGTTGCAGACATAAATTTGAATTCCAGAGTCTCTGACTAACCCAACTCATAAATGAATTCCTAAATGCTGACTGAGCCAGAAGACCCAGCTTTGGAAAACCACTTGGCAGGGATCGTTAGTTTCGAAACGAGATGAACTGCTCTATTTAGCCCTCGTTCAAAACGGTACAGAAATGCCAGATTTCCATAAACACATGTTTCCTTGAATTTCCAGGTCTTTGATTAACTGGTAGATGAGGCTGTCTCACAAATACCGATTTGTAAGCGACATTCAGCTTGGATGAAATTGGGAGCTGGAAACCAACACAAAGTTTCCCCTTTTCTTTCTAAGAGGTTGACTCTTCCCTTGTTTTCCAGAAAGCTCTTTTTGTTATAGGAAGTTTGGAGGATTAAAAATTCGCCTATGGTTTTAAAATGTGGTTACAGATCATATTCTTGTCATTTGTGTCATCATTCATCATGACTGATTGACAGCCCACTGCTTTATGGTGTGTCTTTAATGCCCCAAAGGAATGAGAGAATTAAAAAAAAAAAAAAAAAACACTTCTGTCTCTGCTGAAAAAGTCATAATGTCGTGGCTTCTACCAACTGAAGACATTGCTTGCAAAGAGATATTTTCTTGTTTTAATGTGTTTTCAGTTTTTCCTCTTGTGGCAGGTTTTTAGCATTGATACTGACGCAGTAGGCAGAGTACCTAAAATTGATACAACATAGATCCCAGAGTTAAAAAGTTTGGTGGTTGCCTTTGTTTGTTTGTTTGTTTCCATGTTCAAGTCAATAAAAACAAAATAAATTTGGAGGGTAAATAGTCCATTTTCTACATTGTGAAAAGCTGTTTTCTTCCAACGGCGTTAGTTTGGAGGCCAGGACTGACTCGAGTTAGAACGTGGATGTGTTATGGCCTCTGTGGGCTTTTCCCACATGTCTTGCAATGTCTTGTCATTTGGCCATAGGGTTTTCAACATCAGAGATCATGCAAGAAGAAAGCATTAGTTAAGCTAGTTAGGCAGCTTCCACCAGGTTGAACCTTTGGTTTTCAGTGGAAGGACTGAAAGGTATCTTCGGATCCAAGTCCAGGTTAAAGCTTAATTTACAAGAGGTTGAAAACACCCCTGGTGATCAGCAACTTTGGTTTCAGTTCTAATCTGTTTCTGAGTAGTAGAAGCTCCTATGCTTGTCTAAATGAATTGAATCGTACAGGTGGTTCCCCAGAAGTCTGGCTTCTTTCAGGTACAGAGGGGAATGATAAAAGTCATCCTCAGAGCAAGGTTTGGTTCTAGGCCACAGGGTAGCAGCAATGTCCTGACGTCAGAAAGGTGTGGCTCCAGCCCAGGAATGACTTAGCAACAGGCTCCCGTGATAGTTTATTCAAGCAGAAGAGTTTCAAGACTTCCATGTGAGATTTGTTATGATAATCCCTCCATGTGCTCAGTGTTAACCTGGGAAGCAGCCTAGAGATAGAGCACTATAGGCAACGTGCTGTTTGTTGATTGACACCCCTTGGCTTCCATCTCCCATCCCTCACCCCCTTCTCCATCATCATAATCATCATCATCATCATCATCATCATCACAGTCACTTCCTACCCTTAGTGACTGACTTAGACATCAACCGAGGCAAACGATCATTTAGCCGATTTGGCTATTTTCTTCTCTTCCTTCTCCTCTTTATTTTTTCTTTTTCCCTTCTCTTTTGAGAAGTCAAACAGACAAGATAAGATTCCAGGAAGAGTCCCTATAGAATCCAACACAAACATGCATGTGTGAGGGGCGTGGCTCCAGCGGGATAAGCAGATGCGGTTTATTGGCAAGTTCCCCTGGATGTGGCTGCCTCACGGGACCTCTGGGATTCCTTCTTGGAGCCTCTGACTGCGCAGTGCAGAGAGCCTGAGAAACCCCCTCCCGTCACGTGACTGAGTGAGATGCCATAAACCTGACGGTTTGGAGTAAGGACAGAAGAAGTATGGGGACACTGGGTGAAAAGGGGACGAGGCGTAAGGATGACAAAAACTACAGCAGCATCCACTCCGTAAGTCAGAATTTTCCATTTCACTCTATGGGCAAGACTCGGATTACGGGCCTCGGGCTGTGTGTACTGTTGACACAGAGCGAGTGAGTTGCTACGTGCACTTGCTGTGACTTGGTAGTTTACCTGTGGAGTCTGGGGAGCCTCTAATGTCCCATGCTCTTCTTTTCTGTAGGAGTGCCTGGTCAGCAGCTGCTGTCAGCGACTTGAGGATGGTGACCTGCCGTCGTCACGGATCCTCGTAACCGCCACCCCTGCATGACAGGTAAAGCATCTTGGGACATGCTTCTCCTCTACCTTCATTCATTCATTCTTGAAAAAAAAATTCTTTTTGTTGTTGTTATTGTGATCGCAGGTTTTCTGTATTCTAGGCACTATACTAGGCACCAGGAATACAATGGAATTTGTCATCTGCGGAGGAACTGGTTTAGCCAAGGCTTCCTAAAGCAAAGTAAATTACAAGTGAGGCGGATTCTGTGTTGGCGAACTGCCTGGGACAGCACATCGCCATGCATTTAGGCTGCTCAGGGAGGTCTGGGATGCGACGACAGAGCTGAGCCTGGAGTTGGAGCAGGAATTCACTAGAGAAAGAGGGGAGCAGAGAAGGTTCTGGTTAGAGACCCAGGTCGTGCAGAAGCGTGTGCTGTTGCCGTCAAAACCATGCTGTGGTCTGTGTGTGGAGGTGCGGTGGGCGTGGAGAGGGTTTCCCTTTCATCACCTCTGAGCTGAAATTTGTCACCTGGGCCTTGGAACCAGTTTTGCCACTGGGCTCCAAATTTAATATGGCCTCTTACGTAAATTGCTTCTAAATACAGTGTTTACACATCTATTCTTATACGTAGTGGATATTTGATTCATGAATCTAATCCCTCAATATGCTTTATTCTTAAAAAAAAAAAGAGAGTCAGTGCAAGGGATAGGGCAGTAATACTAAGAGCTAACAAGCACATCTTTCTTCCATGTCCCAAGAAAATAAATCTCTTTCCTTCTCTGGAACAAGCACACACCACAGTGCCACCACCACCAGCCTCCGTGTATATCATTTCAAGCTCTAGAGACATGGAGATTTCAGTTGAGTTTGCCTGTGGGGGCACTGCCATTTTAACCTAGAGTGGCCTCTTCAAGTGACACCTCTCTCCACTACCAAACCTCCCAGATTCCATCTTCTTTAATTACTTAGATTTTAGATTTGACCCGTTTTATTGTTTCTTTCATTATAGTTTCAGTTCTCTAAAATTCTGGCTCCCCAACCCAGAGTACACCTCATGCAGCCTTGAGTCATGTTTCTCCCACTTTGATCCATTGTCCTGGACCCCTCTGTCCCTGGAGGCGATTCGGAAAAATAACACCCTACCTGGTTCATGTCCAGTCAAACCTGGGCACCCCTCTCTCTCTCTGTGGTGACCCTCAGATCATACTGTTACGAAGAGCAGCTGTTTTGTCAAGTATTTTTAATGAGGTCTTTTTGTTGTTGCTCTGGTTTTAAAAATAGCCCATGCTAGCTTTAGAAAACAGAAAATACAGAAGTAAGAAACAGAAATATATTTTTTAAAAAATTATCCATACATGTAGACTTGACCAGTACAAATATTTTACTGCTTTTTTTCTTCTAGTATTTGACTTTATATTGTATTGAGTTGTAAGAGTTCTTTCTGTAGTCTAGGTATCAGTTCTTTATTAGACATAAGGCAAATCTTGTCTTCCAGTCTATGGCTGGATTTATATTTTCTTAATAGTGTGTTTTGAAGACCAATAGTTTTTAATTTTTAGAAAGTTCAACATATTATATATGTTATAAATTATAAGTATCAATTATTACAGATGATGTTTTTTATGCTTATTTGAAAAATATTTACCACCCCAAGGTCATCTAGGTTTTCTCTTTGTTTTCTTCTGGGAGTTTTATAGTTTAGACTTTTATATTTACTTCTATGACCCATTTTGAGTTAATTTTTGTGATGGTGTTGTAATAGACTATTTATATATAGTCTGAACTCTTTATTTATTCTATTTATCTGTAAATACCATACTGTCTTGATTACTATAGGTTTATACTACATCTTGAAATAAGGTAATGTAATATTCCAACTTTGTTCTTTTCGTTTCAAAACTTTTTACTTATTCTGGATTCTTTGACTTTCCATATGAATTTTAGAATCAGCATGTCAATTTGTTCACAATCCTGCCGGTATTCTGATTGTGATTATTTTGTACCTGGTCATCAGTTTTGGAAGAATTTACATCTTAAAATTATTTTCTTGTTAGCTCGTATTTGCCAGTGAATATTCACTTATTATCGTGTAGGATCCATAGTGATGTCTCTGTCTAATTTCTCCTATTGGTAGTTGATATTTTTTCACCTTTTCCCTAGATATTTATCAAATTTGTTTTTCTTAAAGAACCAGCTTTTGATCGAATTAATTTTCTTTTTTTTTTTTTTTTTTTTTTTTTTTTTTTTTTTTTTTTTTTTTTTTTTTTTTTTTTTTTTTTTTTTTTTTTTTTTTTAATTCATTTTTATTGTTAGACTTATTGGGGTGACATCTGTTGGCAAGGATTACATAGGTTTCAGGCACACAATTCCACAGTGCATTGTCAACTTGATGCATAATAAGTTCACCACCTAATGTGTCGAATTAATTTTCTATATTATTTTTCCATTTTTTTATTTCATGGATTTCTGCATTATATTATTATTGTTATTATTTTGTATTTGCTGCTCTTTTTCTTGTCCCATAAGGTGGACATTAGGCTCATTGATTGGAGACTTTTTTCTTTTCTGATACAATCTTTTAAACCTATTAATTTTCCTGTAAGTATTATTTTAGCTGGAATCCCACAGGTTTTGATTTGTCTTCATTTCTTTTCTTCTTGAATTCCATTTAAAATACTTTCTGATTTTCTGTTGATTCTTCATAAGACCCATGGGTTATTTAAAATATTTTGTTTAGTTTCCAAATATTGGGAGATTTTTTGCAAAGATCTTTCTGTTACTCATATTTAATTTAATTCCATATGGTCAGAGAATGGACTTTGTATGATTTGAATATTTTTAAATTTATTGAGACTTGTCTTATTGCTTAAAATATGGTTGATCTTGGTAAATGTTCTGCGCGCACTTAGAAAAGAATAATTTGTTGTTGTTGGGTAAAGTGTTCCATATATGTCAATTAGGTAAAGTTGTTTGATAATGTTGCTTATCTTCCATATGCTTAGTGTGTGTGTGTGTGTGTGTGTGTGTGTGTGTGTGTGTGTGTACTTGTTCTATCATTTATTGACAGTGGTGTTGAAATATCTGATGGCAGTGTTTATATTTTCTGTGAAATAAGCTTAATTCCCAAATATTTGAAAAATAGGTCCTCCAGGAACTATTTTATGAACCAAAAGAGAACTAGGCAGGCTGTGCTGACCAGCCCCAGAGACCACAAATTGGGAAGGTTCTGCAGTGAGTCACTAACCTCCAGGGCTCGTCAACCCCTCCGAGAAAGGAGCACAGCCATTGCAAAGGGCCCTCCGAGAACCTGACTGTTAATGGGTCTGCAAAATGTGTCGCACTGCTTCTGGCTCAGTTCTGTGCTCTTTGGCATTGGAGTGGGAGATCAGTGGGGGACAGGCGGAGGGGAGTCCAGAGTGACTCTCATGGGGAACTGGCTGAGCATATAATTATATCATGAGTCAAGCTCTCTCCAGGGATGTAAGATGACCAGAGGAAAATGAAATAGCATTATATCCCACATGAATAGAGGCATTGGTGGAGAACGCTGACTGCTGAGAAAGAACACTCAGATGAAGAAGTTTCCCAGCACTGACATGTCTCACGACTTGTCCTTGTGCCCCTTCCTTTAAAAATAAAGGGATGACATGGGCACAGTTTATGTCTTTGCCTTAAACCTGAAGGAGCAAGTGACCAGACAGCAGCCCCCAGGGAGAGAGAACCTTGATCACGAACAGCAAAAACCATTTAGCTGGAAAGCTTCCCACATCATTGCAGCTCCAACAGAGTACTGTTTATTTAGACAGACATTACACTGACAAACGTGGTGGTGGGAGTTACAAATGTCTTCTCTTTGTGAAACCACTTCCAAAGGTGTATTTTTATGGATCCAAAAATAGCAGCCTTGTCTTGCTTGTGCTGGTTTTCCTTCATTTTGGTCAGCATCCAAAGAATTAGCCTCTTTGCACAGTGGCGGCGACATCATCGCTGAAGCCAAGTCGGTATGAATGACACTCGCTCCCCTCCGGTGCCTCTGCCTGCTTCCCAGATGATATAATTAGCCAGGGGACTTTTGATCAGTTCACCAAAGAGAAAACAGTTATGAGACAGTCCCAGCATGGCTTATGTGGTTAGAGACATTAAAATAAGAGTGACATCCTTTTAAGATGATTTCCAAAAAGGGTTATTTTAGGCAGGAACTACAGAAATAAGAAAATGCTCCGAGTGGGAAAGAATAAATAGATTTTGATATTGACCTGCCCTCAGTCATTAGCCATATTTCTGACAGTAAGGTGGCATTTGTGGCAGAATTCGGGAGGGAGTTCAGTCCCTCAAGGAGAGAGTGCAGTGGAAGGTGGAGGCTTCATGCAGTCTTGGGGAAGTCAGTCAAGATAAGCATGTAGAGTTCAGGGTCTATTTGTTCAGTGTTTTGTGTTTGGTGTGAACGTTAAAGTCCTTTACTTTGGGGTGAAGTGTTGAAGTAGAAAGAGAAGTATTTGAAAGAGACTATGAGTTTTCAGTTCATATTTCCCCTGGGAGGTGGCTGTCATTACAGGGTATTTTTCCTGTCATCAAGAATGAGTGATAGGATTACAGGTAACACACCTGTGCATCCTCATCCTCAGCAGTAAATATAGAGGCAGGTTGGCATTAATATCGCCCCCATGTTACTGTCCCTGAAATGATGGCACTAAATCGGTCAGTGTACACTTACTGGCTGCCTATTTGATACTCATGTAACTACTATGAACAGGAAAGTAGAGCACCGTAGGGATTAAAAATGAAGAGCCTTGTGAGAAAAAGCTGTGACCAACAGAGGGGTCAGTGTGCAGCGTGATGTTTCTTAATGAAAATACTCGATGAGAGTGTGGGCAGCACCCCCTCCTTCCTCTGTCCAACCCACACTGAGCACCCCAATGAGCGTTAAGAATGTGCAACTAACTGATCTCAATTGACTGCCAAGTGGGGCGTCACCTTCCCACCCGTCTTTCATGGACCGTAATGGTTTTACTTTCATTCTAACCAATGGAGACTCTGTTATTTCAACCTAGCAGAAATTTCCTAGTCTTCAAAGACATCTATTATTACCATGTTTCTAAGATGAGTTTTTCCTATTACATTTCACATTTGTGAAACCGAGGTGCCTCTTGAAATTGATTGATATATATTTAACCTAGAAGTGCTTTCACCCTCCTTGTACAGCTATGAAACTGCTGACATTGAATTAATGTTGAGGAAGGTGAAAGGCAAAAGGTAAGTAAGTCTGTGAGGTGAAGAATCTTTAAGTGTGTTATGGACTGAATTGTGTCCCCTTCCTGCCTCTTCATAGATTGGAGTCCTAACCCCTCTTTCAAGAGGTAGAAGGTTATGAGGGTGGGCCCTAATTCAGTATGACTGGTGTCTATATAAGAAGAGAAGATTAGGACATAGACATATACAGACGGAAGACCATGTGGAGACACATGGAGAAGACGGTCATCTAGAAGCCAAGAAGAGAGGCCCTCAGAAGAAAACCAACCCTGTTGACACCTTGGTATTGAACTTCTACCCTCCAGAGCTGAGAAAATAAATTTCTGTTGTTTAAGTCACCTGATCTGTAGCACTTTGCTATGACAGCCCTAACAAACAAATAACAAGGTTTTATCAGTTAAATACTAGAGTGAAAAGAGCTTGACAGGGAGTGGGGCCCATGGGAAGAGGCCCACAGGCTCAAGAGGAGACTGAGGAGGAATGAAGAAGTCTAGAAGTTCTTTATCTGTCCAAAAATGGCCATTTTCCAGGTGTCAGGCCTTTACAGATAGGAACACCAGCTCCTTCTCTAACTTTATAGCGGCAATGGAGCATGGTACCCAAATGACTATCCTTCCTCATGTCATTTTGCTTTTTCTTCAAATAATAGACTTCCTTCACTGCCAGAACTTCATTCTGTTGGGTCAGATTTTTCCTTCCTCTTTCTCCTCATTGTGGCTGTTTCTGTATACAAAGTCTGACAATTAAGTTTGTGAACTTGCCACCGTGTGTTTACATTGGCAGCACTGTACAAACAACTTGGTAAGGTTTTATAACCTTGGTGTATCTGTGTGTCATAGCTGTGTTCATGGAGATGAGTGGCAGTGTCTTGTTGAGTAGCGTTCATTATCATTGCGTGTTTTTGTGTACTGTCACGAGAATGTCAGAGGTTGAATTAGAGCAACAAGCAAACATTGAAGTCCTTGTTAAACTTGGCAAGAGTGGAAGTGACATCAGGGCCATGTCAGTCCAAGTTTATGGGGATAATGCCATGGAGAAAACGGCAGTGTCCAAATGGATTAAACATTTTTCTGAGGGGAGAGAAAGCATCACTGATGAAGAGAGGTTAGGGCGGCCAGTAATGAGCAGAACTGATGAAAACATTGCAAAAATCTGTCAAATTCCATGTAAGAACTTGTCAGCTGACTCTGAGAAGCATAACAGACAAAATAAAAATGGATAGAGAAACAGGAAGATCTCAGCTGAAAATCTTGGCATGAGGAAGGTGTGTGCAAAAATGGTCCCAAAGGAGCTCACCAATGAACAAAAGCAAAGGAGAGTCGAAGTTTGCCAAGACCTTTTGGAGAGGCAAGATGATGTTTGGGGCTGTGTTATCACTGGTGATGACACATGGGTGTACCAATAGGACCCTGAAACAAAGCATCAAAGTGCACAATGGAAGTCAGGCAATGCTCCACAACCGAAAATGTTTTATCAGTTCAAATCAAGAGTCACAATGATGTTGGTAGCCTTTTTTGACATCAGAGGGATTGTTCATTGAGAATTTATACCAACTGGACAATCAACCCAGTTTACTATTTGGAAGTGCTGAAAAGGCTGCATTAAAAAGTTAAATGAAAATGACCTGAACTTTTCACCAACAACTCACGGCTCTTGCATCACGACAATGCACCAGCTTACAGGGCACTGTCTGTGAGCGAATTTTTAGCCAGGACACAAATAACTGTATTGGAACACTCTCCCTATTCACCTGATGTGGCCCCCAATGACTTTTTTCTTTACCCAAAGGTAAAGGAAGTATTGAAAGGAAGATATTTGATGACATTCAGAACATCAAGGTAATATGACAACAGCTCTGATGCCCATTCCAGAAAAAGAGTTTCCAAATCGCTTTGAAGGGTGGACTAGGCTCTGGCGTCAGTATACAGCTTCCCAAGGGGAGTCCTTTGAAGGTGACTGTAGTGATGATATTCAGCAATGAGGTGTGTAGCACTTTCTCTAGGATGTGTTCATGAACTTAATTGTCAGACTTTATAAAACCAAAATAGTATTTATATAGCAGGTCAGTTCTGTCAAGTCACTTGGGAAAACACATCACTCAAATTGGTTGGTAACATCCAGGCACAATTGTAGATACTATCCTGGAAAGAACTTTATTCCTGTCCCCTTCCCTTTTGGAGTTAAAGCTCCCCCCCACCCCCCCGAATATTATCTTTTAAATACTGTCAAAACATTATTTATAGAATCTCTGCAAAATAGCTTTGGATGCTTTTGGTAGAGGAGATGTGGTAGGGAATCAAATTAGATTGGGTCACAAGGGAAAGTGTCTGTAAGAAATATGAATGGGACCCAGGGGAAATGAAAATTGAAGAGAAACCAGACTTGAGCTGCAAATTCTGTCTTTTGCCAAGTTGGACTTGGATTATGTCATCATATGTAATTTCAAGGAATGGGCAAACCAATTTGGATAAAAAAAAAAACAAAACACAAAAAACCCAGAGATTTGACTCGTTTTCCAAAGCATAAATTGAACCAGAAAAAGAGAGTTTTCTTGGATGCAAAATAATTGTTCCTGATATTTTCCCTCCTATTATTCATTCTTAGGAGCCTCATTGCTTTTCATTCTAAATGAGATGCAAGATGCTGGAATTACATAAAGATAATACTTTCCAGATTATGTATAACTTCCTCACACTTTCATGTTAATATTATTATATTGCATTCAACTAAGGGCACAATCTTCCTTCTTATTAATAGCTGCAGGCATACACCATGTATATCTATGCCTTTTCTTCTCACCTATAATTGTATGTTAATTTTTTTTTTCTGTATTTCCTAAAGGGCACAGTACTGTCCCGAGTACTTTGCAGATGCATCAGTTTGCTGTTGCTGTGTAACAAAGCAACTCAAAACTTAGTGTCTTAAAACAATATGAAGTTATTTAGTTCATGATTCTGCGGATCAGCAAGGCTGGGCTGTCTCGGTGGGACTGCTTACTTGTGCGAGGCTTGGCTGATCTCAGCTGTGGTTCATTCATGCTCTGTGCTTCTGTGGGCGGAGGGCCTCAGTTCTCCTTCCCATGGTCTCGTAAGCAGCAGGATAGCCTGGGCTTCTTCCCTTGGCAGCCAGCTTCCCAGAGCAGCAAGCAGATACACTTCAATGTACACGAGTTTTTATGACTCTGCTTGCATCACATCTGCTATGTCCCAGGCTTCCAAAAGAAGTCAAGTGGCAAAGCCTAGAGGCAGTGTGAGAGGGCAGTGCCAAAGGCCATGCACAGAGGAAGGGTGAGCACATGGGGCTGTTACTGCAGTCAGTCCACGACAGTTGGTGTTTTTGAAGTTGGATAACAAGCACCAAAAGACCCTTTTTCTACTTTAATAATTCATTGTGCAAATATAATAACTCCTGCATTGCCAAGGGGCATATGCACCATCACTTTAATGATATTTCTTTTTATTCAGACAGGAAGAAATGACAAAACCTGCTGTGGATTGAATGTTTGTGTCCCCACCCACCCACCCACCTAATTAGTATGTTAAAGGCTTAACTCCCAGTGAGGCTGCATTTGGAGGTGGTGGGTCCTGTAAAGAAGTAATTAAGATTAACTTAGGGTGTGGCCCTATTCTGCTAGGAGTAGTGTCCTTAAAAGAAGAGACCCCAGAGATCTCTCTCTCTTTCTCTCTCTCTCTCTCTGTGTGTGTGTGTGTGTGTGTGTGTCTGTCTGTCTCTCTCTCTCTCTTCCCCTCTCCCTCTCTCTCTTTCTCCAGCATTCAGTGCAATGCTTCCTGCCTCCCACCTATGGTATCAGGCTGGCCAAGATCAGAATTCAGTGAGCAGCACAAGATTGTGTGTGTGTGTGTGTGCGCGCGCGCGCACACGCACTCCCACTAAGGGAAGGCCATGAGATGACATCATAAAAACCGACCATCTTTAGGCCAGGAGGAGTGTTCTCACTAGAAACCAAATTTGCTGGCACCTGGATCATAAATTTTTAGCCTCCAGAACTGTGAGAAAATAAAAGTCTGTTGTCTAAGCCACCCTATCAGTGATATTTCATTATAGCAGCTGGAGCAGACTAACCAAAAGATGATAGGAAACAAAAAAAAAGTGCTCTCCTTAGATTTTGAACTTAGATATAACAATTTAAGAACCATTTAATTTTTTTGTGATACAGTTCATTCATCAATCAACCAACCAATGACACTGAAACCACCTGTACTCTGTTCTAAGAAGGTAAGTTACCTCAAACTTAGACAACATTGTATGTCAATAATACCTCCATAAAGCTGGACAAGAAAGTTAACAGCTGACGTAATATTATGTACTTTGCCAGTTACCTGGCACGTCACACACATTACCATCTTTGATCTCAATAAGCATGGGATAATTATTATTCTTAGTTTTACAGATGAGGAAGCTTGGGGTTACAAGAGTTTATTATTTTTCCGTGATAACACAACCAGTAAAGAGGCAGAGAGAGTACTCAAATCGTAGTCCTCCTCCAGTGCCAAGGCTCACCCCTCACTATGTACATGGTCATTTCCAGCTGCTATGGGCTGTACAGGAAATGGCATTTCTACTTGAGGACTTCCTGCTCTTCTTATTGGAACTCCTTTTTCTGTTCTAGTCCAGCTTCTTTAGATGCTCAAATTCCTAGCTTGTTCTGTTTTGTTTGTTTGTTTGTTTATTTGTTTTGCCTCCAGGCCTGGTGCCTGGTCCCATTGACCAAGAGTTTGATTGTGGTGAGTATCTTTGGCAAGGTAAGAAGTTAGATGTTCTTTTTCATGAGGGGTAAATTGACTGTGTTGACTAATCAAGCGACAAGGATAATGAGGCAATGCTGAAGACCCACTTCCCAACATGTAGGGGTTTTTCATCGAAGATGGAAGGCATGAAGAAAGGCCAATGCAGTGTGAGGAAGCTTTGCCTCCAGATAGTCACAGTGGGCCAAGTAGCATTTCTGAGAGTAGATGGTAATTAGTTGACAGGGTTCATCTACGTTTAAATGCAGGGGGATGGGTTTAGGAGACATTTCACTAGGTCCTCAACCAACGTGAATTCTCTGCTTTCCTGAGTAAAGCATATCCATGATAGTAGGAGGAAAATTAGGTTATTAAAATGAACTCCGGAAACACTTGACACGACGACGTGGAAAAGAATCCACTATTATGCAAATGATCAGGGTCTTTGTCTCCTTCTGCACATACTTATTTGAGGAGAGTTTGGACTAAAGAGGATGTGGAAATCTAAAAGGACACATCATTGTTTACACTTCAGGGGAAGGAGTCCAGAGCAATTACCAAAGCCACCAGGGCAATTAGAGACCCCGAGGGAACTCTGGTCATATTTTTGGCTTTAGTATAAAGTGACTGGAAAAATGAGTCCACATGGCTAGTCCAGGCACTCTCAGATCACTTTGCCTTTGGGCACCTCACACCCGTCTGCGAAACAATGGTGTCTGAGTCTGTATGTGGCAGTAAGTCCATGTCATTGTTTTCTCCAGCTTCCAGTGGGGCCGGGGAACTGCAGTGTGTTTGTCATTTAAGAGGTGTGTTCCCGGGATGGAACAACAACTTGAAAGATAAGTAACAGAAGAAACAAAGAGGTTAATACAGCTTCTGGCATGGAAGTGGTGGTAACTGGGTATCTGGCTCAGGGAGCTCATCACAGCCTGAGGCTAATCAGTTTAGTGGCATGGGCTAGAGTGCTGTTAAGTTCATTTTTCTTCTCACAGGGAAACCTTACCTTCAGAGGTCCCAAGCAGCCATCTTTATGTGTCTGTGCCAATTTTATTTCTCCCTTTCCAATCTGTGTATCTCGTCTTGTCTTCTCTTCTTGCACCAACTAGAACTTTCAGTATGATGTTGAGTAAGTGGTGAGAGAGGCCATCCTTGCCTCGTTTCCAACCTTAGAGGGAAAGCAGCCCGTTTCTAACCATTATGTATGATGTTAACTATAGAGTTTGTTTTGTTTTTCAAATAGATATTCTTTATCAACTCTAAAAAGTTCCTATTTTATGACAAGTTGGTTGAGAGTGTTTTTTTTATTAATCATGAATAGGTGTCAGATTTTGTCAAATGCTTTTTCTGTAGCAACTGTTTTGATCTTATAATTTTTCTTCTTTAGCCTGATGTGGTGGTGGATTACGTCAGTTGGTTTTGAATGTTGAATCATCATTGCATATCAAGGATAATCCCACTTAGTTGTGGGTGTCATTCTCGTTACACATTGTTGGATTCAATTTGCTAATATGTTGTTGAGGATTTTGGCATTTATGGTCATGAGAGGTATTGATCTGTAGTTTTTATCTGTTTTTGGAATAGGATAATGCTGGCCTCATGGAATGAGTTAGGGACTGTTTCTCTGCTTCTGTTTTCTGGAGAGGTTATGGAATATTGATATAATTTCTTCCTTCAATACTTTGCATAATTCACTAGTGAAACATTTGGATCTGGTGCTTTCTTTCTCGCAAGTTTATTGTGCTTGCTTTGGGAGCACATATACTAAAATTAAAAGTTTATTATTAATGGAAACTTTAAAATAATTTCAGGGCTATTTAGATGATTTGTTTCTCTTTATGTGAATTTTGGTAATTTGTATCTTTCAAGGAATTGGTTCATTTAATCTAAGTTATTTATGAGTATAGCATTGTTCATAGTATTCCTTTATTATCTTTTTTTTACATTGGTCGGGATCTGTTGTGATGTCTCCTCTTTTTCTTTTCTAATATTTGTCATTTGCTTCTTCTCTCTTTTTTTCCTTTGGTTAGACTGGTTAGAGATTCCTCAATAGGGGTTCCCTGGTGGTGTAGTGGCTAGGCTTTAGCACTCTTCAATGCTGCAGCCTGGGTTCAATTCCCAGCCAGGGAACCACCAAAAATAAAATAAAATAAAATAAAAGAGATTCATCAATTGTATTAATCTTTTCAAAGAATCAGTTTTTGATTTAAAATTTTTTCTATTGTTTTTAATTTTATTGAATTTCACATTATTTATTTTACTCTACTTACTTTAGGATTATATGACTCTTCTTTCTCTATTTTACTTTGGTGGAAGCTTAGATTTTTTTATTTTAGATTTTCTTCTTTTGTAATAACATTTAATGCCATAAGTTTCTATCTAACTACTGCTTTTGTTGTATCCTACAAATGTCATTAAAGTATATTTTTATTTCCATTTAGTTCAAAATAGATTTAAATTTCTTTTGAGGTTACTTTAATCATGTGTATTTTAGAAATGTGTTGTTTACTCTCCAGATATTTCGGGATTTTATAGCTATCTTTCTATGATTGATTACTAGTCTCATATCATTATGTCCTGCAAAATACAGTCTATGATTTTTATTCTTCTAATTTTGTTAACGTGTTTTATCTTGGTGAACGTTGTATGTAAGCTTGTGAAAATGTGTATTCTGTTGTTGGTGGATGTAGTATTCTATAACTATCAACTAGATCAAGTTGATTGCTAGTGCTATACAGGACAATTATATCCTTATCAATTGTTTAAACTATTCAGTTGTTTAATCTGTCAGTTACTGGAAGAGGAGTATTAAAGTCTACATCTAAAAGAGTGGATTTGTCTAGATCTCCTTGAAATTCTATCAGTTTTTAACTTCAGATATTTTGATGCATGGATGTTAGGCACAAGCATATTGAGGATTGCTGTGTCCTATTGGAGAACTGACTCCTTTCTCATCATGTAATGACCCTCTTTATTCCTGATATTTTTTCTTACTCTGGACTTTATTTTTCTAAAATTAATAAAGACACATCAGCTTTCTTTTAATTAGTGTTAGAATAATATATCTTTCTTTACCCTTTACTTTTAACCTTTCTGTGTTTTTATGTTTAAAGAGGGTTCTTTTGACAACTAATGGTTGGGTCATGGGGTGTTTTTAATCCACTCTAATAATCTCTGTCTTTTCATTCGTGTACTTAGATCATTCATATTTTAAGTGATTATTGATATAGTTGGGTTAATATCTACCATGTTTGTAACTTTTAAAATCATTATTCTTTGTTTCTGTTTTCTTCCCCTCTTTTTCCACATTCTCTGATTTTAATTGAGCATTTTATGTAATTCCATTTTTTTCTCTCTTAGCATATTGGTGACATTTCTCTTTTTTAGTTTTTATGGTTTCCCTAGAGTTTGCAGTACATTTACAACTAACCTAAGTCCTACAGTCACTTCACCTGTAGTGCAATTATCCTATAAAAATGTAGTTTCAATTTTTCTCTCCTGTCTCTGTCCCTTTTAACATTGCTTTAATTCATTTTACTTATCCATGTGCTACAATCACATTGTTTTAATTCATTTCACTTATCCATTTGCTGCTATCACATTGTTACTAGTATTATTTTAAATAAATAGTTACCTTTTAAATCAAGAGTAAGAAATATTAGAGGTCTTATTTTACCTTTATTTTCTCCTTTCTAATGCTCTTTCTTTCTTTATGTAGGTAATAAGTTTTTGAGTCATATATATTTCTGACTTATAAGTTTCTGATTTATATAATTTTTTACATCCTAAAGAACTTCTAATATTCCTCACAGGGTCCATTAGTGGCTTTGAATTCCCTCAGTTTCTGTTTGTCTAAGAAAGTTATTACTTTTCTTTCACCTTTGAAGAATAATTTCACTAAGTATAGAATTCTGGGTTGGTGGTTTTGTTTTTCAACACTTAAATATTGCACTCCATTCTCTTTTACCTTGTGTGATTTCTGATGGAAGTCCACTGTAATTCTTTTTTCTCTGTAGGTAAGGTGTTCTTTTCTCTGGCTTATTTTAAGACCTTCTCTTTGCCTCTGGAATCCTGCAGTTTGAATATGATATGCCTACATGTAGATTTTTGGATACTTTTCCTGCTTGGTGTTCTCCCAGACTCCTAGATTTGTGGTTTGGTGTGCTCGTTAATTTTGGAAAATTCTCAGCCATTATCACCTCAAATATTTTTCTACTCTGTTTTTTTTTTTTTTTTTTTCTTTTTCCTTTGGTATTCCAATTATACATTGTTAGATCTTTTGAAATTGTCCTGTAATTTTTTGATATTCTGTTTTTTTACAATCATTCCTTTTTCCTCTCCATTTCAATTTGGAACATTTCTATGATATATTCTCAAGCACACTGATGCTTTTCTTTGCTGTGCCCAGTCTTCTGATGAGCACAGGTAGGAAAAGAATCAAAGACATTATTTATTTCCATTCCAATTTTGGTCTTTTGTTTAAACAAAGAAAACTGGGTTAGCATCTCAAGAGTGACCGCCCATAATGAGGGACAGAATTTCTAGTATTTCCTTTGATTCTGTCTTAGAGTTTTCATCTCTCTACTTATGATACCCATTTATTTTTGTACTTTGTATTTTTTTTTTTTTTTGCCATTAGAACCCATAAATTCTCTGCATGATAATTCCAAAATCTGTATCATGTCTGACCGTAGTCCTTGATACTTATTTGTTCCTTCAGATTGTGTTGTGTTTTGTTTGTTTGTTTGTTTGTTTTGGCCTCTGCTTGCTTGGCCACTGCATTGGCCCTTAAGATAAGAAGAGACCATGTGATGCAAAAGGAGGAGTAAAGGAAAGAGAAAAATAAGGGGAAGACAGACCTGTAAAAGGTTTTCCTGTTTTTTTGTTTGCTTGTGTTTTATTTATTCTATTCACAAAGAAGAGAGAAAACTTATAGCTTGGAGAAATAGCTCTCTCCACACTTCAATCCATTTCGATGGTACCCTTGCCAAAAAAAATAGTGTTATCTAAATAATCAAGTTCTTCAATTGGATATGGACACCATCCTTGGTCTTGACAGTCAGTACAATATAGCCATCTCTGGTGTCAAACTATCTGAGCTAGTCCTGGACCTCTACCTACCTGTTGTGTGACTTTGGGCAAATTACTTGAACTCCCTGTACCTTAATTCTCTCATTGATAAAATGCCCCTCAAAATGTTCTTATATAGATTAGATGAATAAAACTATATCTATATGTCTTTTAAAATAGAACTTGGCATGTAGTAAGCACTCAGGAAATGTGAACTGTCATTATAACCTGCCCTTCTCCACTTAATACACATTTGCCCTATTTTCATATGATATGCTCAGTGACTTTCTCTCGAGGAGTCATTTTTAGCTTTCCTGAACACAGATACATAGCCATAGGCTAGGGAAGAGGGATGATTTTTTGGCCAGCTTTATAACCCACTTGAAACTGCTGGCATCTAAGTTTAAATTCAACCTCAGACTTTTAAGGGTTTGTGAATTTACTGAGTCAAGCCAATAACTCCTTGTGCCTTGTGCCTACAGGGTGTGGCATAAGATGTACCTTTCTGGTTTGGCATTGTCTCCCCCGATAAACTCCTTCCACGTCCTACCTGACCCACCCTTCTCTTATATGAAATTATATTCTTTGGCCATTGCATTTCATGTAATTGCAGCATTTTGTTTTGAACCTCTGCCCAGAGGCCTGTGGGCAGTGGGCATGTTCAAGAAATCTAATAAATGAAGGAAAATAAATGTACAGAGTGAAAAAGTAAATGAACCAATACTGTTCAGAGAAAAACCCCAGCATACCTGCTCACTTGCTAGAACAGGGAAGAGTTTTAGAACAAGTCAGTAATGTAAACAAGGTTAATGGAAACATTTTGCTCAGTAAACACACTTGGTTATGCTTTCTACCTTTCTCCTGGGTCTTTGATTCATAAGAGGAGTCTTATGACCCTCTTCTGGTGAACAAAGTGCCTTAACCAGAAGCCAAGGTGGGTCAGCTTCTGGTTCCATTCAGCTCTCAGGTAACCAAGGCTGTGTGGAGGCTGTGAACTAATTGAATTTTTCTTTACTAGCTCCACTGAGGAAAGTAATGTGCATATCGAGTCTACACAAATTGTGGTGTGTGTGTGTCGGGGGTGAGGGGGCGGCTCTCAATCTGATTGTAAGCCCTTCTTTCACTTTGTTGACTTTGTCCCTGGATATGCCTTGGTGGGCTTGGCTTCTGTCCTGCTCCATTGTCAACGTTAATTAAGTGGCTTCCAGAGCAGCTAATCACATGGATGGATACACTTTCACCCATCTGGCTACGCCAGGATCAGAAAGCACTCATGCCTTAATCCTTCAGCATTTTACTAATTGATTTTTTTTTTAAACCCTCTATCATTTATCTATTTATCTGTCTATCTATCATCTATCTATCTAGTTGATAAAAGGGAAGAATTTCTCCTTATGCGCTCATTTTGTTGATGACTTCTTAGACTACTTTGCACTTGATAAAAAACATTCACACATGCAATGGTGGGGAGAGCCTGGAGCTGATAGTTACACGAGGTTCAAATCCCACCTTTGCTGGTTGCTAGTTCTGTAATGTGAGGCAAGTCATTTCTTCTCTTTGAGCCTCAAATTTTCGTGTGATAAACGGGGACCATCATTGCAGGAATATGTGAGGAATGTATTACAAAATGCCTGTGAAACAAAAAGTGTTATATAAATATTAGTTGTGATTAATCTTTTTGAGCATGCCATGAGGTCACTGAGGCAAATCCTTTTATCCCCACCAGAAAAAGGAGAAAGGTGTGCCCTGCCCGAGCCCCTTCCTTCTGTGTGGGCGGTTACCGGAAGGTGGTTCTCTGCCTCCCGGTCAGCTTCCTGGGTCTCTGTGTGTGAGGGTCTCCTTGGTCCTTGGGTCGGGCCAGAAGTGCTGGAAAGTTAACATTCCAGGAGTGACCCCCAGTTAATGAGGGACAGGAGTAGGTGAGTCAGTTCCCCATCTTCCTCACTTCTTGGTGGGACAATTCTGAGCTGAGTTCTACCGTGGTCTTTCACAGAGTTCTGGTCCAGAGGAGAGGGACTGAGTCCCAGTTGTCAAGAGTAATAAACAGCTCCTTAACAATCCCCTCCCTGATCACATCGCCACTAACTCACAGTGTTTCCTGAGACCCCTCCACTGCCACCACCACTTCCAGTAAACAACGTGCACCAAAATCATCGTCGCGGATCTGATTGTGGGAGAACCCAAATGAAACAGTAAGACACTCAGGGGATTCGAGACTCATGCAGGGTCACACAGCACTTGCGGGCCAGAGGGAGTTATAGCCTTTTCCGCTGAAATATTATAATAAACTACTTTTGTGTTATAGGATTACACATGCAAGAACAACCCTCACAAAAAAATAGTTACTTGATTTTTTTTTTAAATGGGAAACATCATGGTTAAAGAGAAAAAAAGAACCCCAACACTTTCCTTCTTTATCCTTAGATTGATTAAGCATATTTTGAAAAGTCAGAGGCAGAAGTACTTATCTTTGGGTTGAATAACCAATAAAAAAGATCTGGGAGGTAGGTGTGAAGATTGTATTAAGAACTTTTTTAAAATTGTAAAACCATGAACTTTAAAATAATCATTTTTATAGTAGGAAGAACAATTTAAAAAATGGCATTTTGGCTTGGGGAAGATGGCCTAAAATTAATCCAAGTAGAAAAGGTGAAACCATTTAAATTGTTGTTTCACTTTCTTTTTTCTATCAAGGATAACAGTCTTCAAATGATAGAATTTGGCACTCTCTTGCTTGAGATTAAATTGGCACTTAAATTTGGGGAGGAGCAACTGAGAGATCATTTAGCAGCTCACAGTGCATTCCTGTCTTAGGCCTAGATACCGTTCAAGTTCACGTACTGTAAAAACTAGAAGATGATAGCAGAACCATTTCAATAATTATCATCTTCCTGTGAAGACCTGGAGAAGTGCCAGAAGTTCTGACACCTAAATCTATCACCCAGAAACTATGGACAAATACATCTATCTGACTTTTGTTCCAGATAAGAAATTCTAAAATGGATTCTTAGGATACAGTTATTTAATATTTAGGAAAAGAAACTGGTCATCACTGGGAACCAGGAAAGGTTTGCCAAGACAGATTAGTATGATTAACTTTGTTTTTATTCTGTGACTGCTTGCTTCACCAGCAGTAAATCAGGGGCGTGTTTTTGTGTAGTGGATAATGTGATACCAAGGAGCGTATGTCGATTGGCAGTTTTGTTTGTTGGGGTGTGCATTAAATGAACAAGTGTCAGCTGAAGAGCATTCTTATTTGGTCGTTTCAGAGCTCATGGAACATGTCCTGTGGCTTAACTGTTCAAAGCCAGATGGCTATTTTTGCTGTCATTTAGTTGTGAAACAGTAAAATTTGTATGGTTTTGGCTTCAGACCTGGATTCAAACACTGGCTCCAAAACTTTCAGAGTAAATCATGAAACTCTTAGTTTCCTCAGCTGTAAAATAAGGAGGAAAAAAATGAGTCATTGCAGTGTTCTTTTGATGACTAAATAAAATATGTCAACGAATTTTATAGATTATAAAGTCTTAAATCAATGATAGTCATGATTGCGTCTTAGCCAGGCAGTGTTTAAATTTTCATGAGGACATTTAAGTCCAGAATACATCTCTGCTTACTTGTTAATGCCAGAATAAAAATGCAAATGCATTAAAACCCAATCCATTTTTAGATTTGGTCCAAAATTACTTCACCTGGTTATTTCATGGGAGAGCTGCCTAGTAGACAGGGGGTCAGCAAATTGTAGCCCATGGGCTGAATGTTGTCTAAATAAAGTTTTATTGAAGCACCAGTCATGCTCATTCAGCGAGGTACTGTCTGTGGCTTCTTTGGAGTCCCATGGGCAGTCAAGTAGTGGCGACAGAGACTTTATCGTTCACAAAGCCAAAAATATTGGCTATCCGGCCCTTTATAGAAAGAGTTTGCTGACTCCTGGCCTACACTAAAAAATTTGTGTGTAATGTGATATAACCATGTATAGCCACATGTAGGGAGGATATGTTTAAGCAAAGATAAGGAAATTCTGGAATTTACAAATTATAGTAATCAAAATGGGAGTCCAAATAGTATGGGCAGCATGCACATTTTATCTAATAAACTGACAGGAGAGTTATTAATTTTCGTGAGCTTGTAGCATAGCACAAAGAATCATGACTCTGGGACAGGGATTTGAAAATGTCATTGATGTCGGAATTCAAGGACATGGTCTGCTGAACCATCTAGGAAGAGAGACTCCAAAGAGAAATGGAGTGTACTTCAGGACTGCCAGGCTAAGACTTTCCTTTGCAACTTTGATGGACGTTCTGGACCAGCGTTCTCACCAAGTTGGTCATTTGTGAGAGCTTAGGAAATTCTCCCCACAGCTTCCAAAAACTCCAACCATCATGCTGCTGAAAAAATACATTACTTGCAATAATAGTTGCTTTGTGCGAAGAGTGCGGCATAGTGAACTTTCTGTAGCAGTTTGGCTTGGTCGTATTTGAGATGGGCAACTGCCTTTACTAAAATAGGAACCAAATGTCCTCCTTTGCCTCAAATTTGCACTGAACCCAAGCCATCTTTAAGAAGTTTCAAAAGAATTCAAGGCATTTCCAAGAGCACTGCCAAGCGAGCAGGCTACCCTGATTTCTGATGAATTGGTCAAGGCTAAATGAAGGCATAAAGAAATGTATTTCCTAAGATTTTTGAACTGGCCAGAGATGGTGGTGGTCTGGATAATTCTGGGAGCTTAGCCATTATGACATTTTTAGTGGTGGATTCTGTTTATAATTATAGGCAGTGGACTGCTAAATTATAATAACAGAAACTCTAACTTTGAATTTATGATATATTTGGGGGGTGGGTAAGTCTTTGATTAATTTTTTAAGTACACGGTTTTGTCCTGGTGAAAATAAATTATGTGTAGGGGTGTCCATCGACACCACTTTTCTACATAGTGGGGGAAGGAGCACCTTGAAGGAGTGCGTAGAAAGTGGCATTAACTAGGTCTAGAGAAATACGTGTGAGCTTAAGTCGAGTCTGGGTAACTCGACTTAACTAAATCATAGAATTTTAGAGTTTGAAACATTTGTAATGATTTATGGCAACCTTGTTCAATGCTGACCCCATTTCGGAGGCAAAAAAACTGAGGACAAGGAAGTGATGTCACCGTGGTGATGCATCTCGCTTCTGGAAGAGCACAGATTGGAACCTGGCCCTTTCTTGGGCACAGAATTCCTAAGCTAATCGAGAGGGAGTGTGCCCGTGAAGAAATTCAGTTAATGGGGTATGAACTGAGGGGACCATTTTGTACGGAGGGAGCAGGGCCAGCATTGAAGGAGCTTGGGACGGAGCACTGAGGTAACGAAAATTTGAAATGGATCTGAGAGGAAAATTATTTATGCCAGTGACTGACTGGAATTGGAATTAGTCACTTTAATTAGCAAATTCTTCACGGGCTAAAGGAGAACACGAACGGCAATAAACATGTCTGACATCCTAGAACCTGTCAAAATCCTGCCAGGAATGTCGCCAGTGGAGCTCTTGACAGGGAAGGAGGCTGACAGGGTTAGGCTGTAAAAGGACATGGACTTTTAGGGACTGACTTGTAAATGGAAGAAAAGCGATGGTATAATGACCGCATCTGGGGTCTGTGTGTGTGTGAGGGGGCGGGTTGGAGTATAGATCATCATTTAGCCTAATAATTTATCCATCTTATTGTAGGTGAACAAATAATGTCATTCGCATGTATACACCATGATAAGTCTGTCTCCTTTAAGGTTTCTGGTTTCTGCCAAGATGGTGCCCTCTTCCCCAAATTAATCCCAGAGAAAAGAATAGAAATAAACAGAAGAGAAACACGAACACCCAGAATGAATAAAACCAACCAACCAACGAATCCTGGGAAACGGTGCGGGAGCACAGGACCGTTTGTACGAGGCAGGTCGGAGGAGGAAGGTGTCCTGAGGTGGCGAGTAAAGCTTGCCCAGTCCCGCTCTGGTCTTTGCCCATCTCTCACCTTCACTGCAGAGATGACCCCAGGTCATAGCAGGGCAGCAGAAAACAGTGCTGGGGGAGGGTTCGTGAAAACAGGTACTGACTGACCAGCTGATCCACCCTTGAAACCTACAGGGTTCATGGATGAAAACTAGAAGACTGCCTCCTCCTTAATGGATCTTCTGGAGGTTCAAGGTAGAGTCCTGACCAGTGGGGCTGCCTGTTAAATTGGCAGCATATCAGAGTAATTCACAGCGGTTTGGTGGTACCTGAGCTGTCTACACTGAGGCTCATGAACCCATCTATACGAGGCCGAGTAGATGCTATCCTCATGCAAAAATGAATTTCTAGGTCAAAAGAACTAGAGAGCTGAGGGACTACGTGCAATTCCTGAAATATAAATATTACAAGAGGTGGACTAAGAATCTAAAATAAATGTTATAAAAATACTTAAGCCCCTAAGGGAATAAATATATTAGCTATGTAAGACAGAATAATAATAAAAAGTGGAAATATAAAATATAAGGTTAAGTGAAGAAAAATACATGGGATAAGTAGGAATATGGCTATAACTGAAAAAATAAACCAATAACTGGAAGAATAAATTGATAAATTCTTCCAGAAGGCAGCAGGAATGTATAAAGAAGCAGGAAGCAAACACATAAGCACATAAAAAAAAATTAAGAAGGATGGCAGATAGAAGTCCAAGTGCCAATATCTAATAATAGGACACCCAGATAAATGGAGGGAAGTAATCTGAAGAAATAATGGAGATAAATTACTCACACTTAAAAATGAGGCAAGATCTCAGTTTGAGAGGGCATATGAGTTGCCAAACATGAAAATAAAGGAAGACCCACCCCTACATATTTTATGATAATATCAAAGAACATGCAGTACGAAAAAAAGATTTTATAAACTTCCATAGAGAAAGTGAACATCATCTACAAATAAACAAGAACCATATTGAAATTAGACTTTTCAAGGGCAACACTGGATGCAGAAGACAAAAAGTAAAAATTTTAAAATACTGAAGAAAAGTAACTTTGAATATAGAGTTTTACATCTAGCAAAATTATCATTCGAATGTGAATGGTAATAAAAATATTCTCAGATGTAAGACCTTCAAAAGGTTGTCATATGAAAGCACACATTGGAATATTTTTTTGGGGAAAATATTCATTTCAGAAGAGAAATACATTTAGGAGATTGTGCAAGAGATAAGTTGAAAGACATGATTAAATATCTTGGGAGTTTAGACAATATTAACGTGGCATGGGTGTGGATAAGTAGGACACTAAGGTGGCCATGTGATCTTGTCAGACCCTTTTTCTATTTGGAGAGAAGATATACATCTTGATAGGCTGATTTTATTAAGTTTTCTAGGACTGCCATAACAAAGCACGATAGATTAGATGACTAAAACCATGGAAATTCATTTTCTCACAGCTCTGGAGGCTGTAAGTCCCAGATCAAGGTGTCAACAGATTTGGTTTCTTCTGAGGCCTCTCTCTTTGCTTGTAGATGGCCAACTTCTGTGTCCTCACATAGTTTTCCCTCTGTGTGCAAACACATCTATATCCCAATCTCCTCTTTTTATACAGACACCAGTCAGACTGGATTAGAGCCCACTCCAATACCTCATTTTACCTTAACTATCTATTTAAAGACTTTATCTGTAAATGCAATCACATTGTGAGGTATTGAGGGTTAGGACAACAACATAATGAGTTTGGGGTACATACAATTCAGCCTGTAATGCTGATATTCTCTCAGCACACATCTGTAAGCACATTAGCCAGTCATTGTTTTGATTGGTTGGTGTTAGGGCCATTGCCAATTGCTATATATTTTCAATATCACTTCTAAAAATTGCAAGTTTAATAAATATGGGCAAATAATTATGTGTATATGTTAAGAACTGCCACATAAGAACAAAAATAGAATTATTGCTTCAAAGCCAGAGGAAAAATAAATGGATCTAGTCAATATAAAGCAGGAAAGGGAAATAGAGGCCAAAAATGCATTAAATGGATAATACAGAATTCCAGGACAAATATAATTTATAAAGCAATAAGTACATTAAATGTAAATGGGTAAAACACATTTATTGAAAGAGACTGGATTTTAATAAGTTGCAACAGTATGTTGATTTCAAAAGATTTATTAAAATAAAAGGCACAGAAAGGCAAAAAATAAAATAGAAAGTACATCAGGAAAATATAAATTGAAAAAATCTGGAATAGACATCTTAATTACTGAAAAAATGAAACAAAAGGGACAAAGAAGGATGATATTTATACAGTAAGTGGAGCAATAGGACAGAAAGATATAGATATTTTGATCCACTATACATACACCTCATAACGCAGCTGCAAATAGTATCAAACATCAACAAGCAGAATTTCAGGAAGAAATTGATAAATCATTAGGTGTGGTTCTCAAAAACTCATAGATCACGCATGTGTGCATACATACACACAAACACACACACACACACACACACACACACACACAGCAGAATCAAAGATCTGAAAAATACTATACAATAAATAAGCTTATGCTAATATATAGAAGTATATATGTATGAACTTATACAGTCAACAGAGAATATACATTATTTATAAGCATATATGACATTTTCAAAAATAGACTATAAATCAATTTTATTGCCTAAGTTCTCTGACCATATGTTCTCTGAATTTTATATGCAAAAAATGAAACATTAATTACCAAAACAATATCTAAAACATATCTCCTATATTTGCAAGCTGAATATTTAAAAACAATCCATATGTTAGAAATAAAAACATTATACTCATATGTCAAAATTTGTGGATGAAGTTAAGCAAAACAAAAAAAAAAAATTACAGCTTTAAAAATAATGTGAAACTTCAAAGATTAAAAGTAACTGAGTTAAGTTTTCATCTCATGAAGTTGGAAAAAATAGCAGAGAGCAAACCCAAAAAAGAAGGAAGGAAATGTAGATAAAAGTAGAAAACAAGAAAATCAAGAACAGAGGAACAATAGTGAAGATTAGCAAAACTAAAAGCTGTTTCTCTGAAAAGATTAACGAGGTAGACCTCTGATAAGATTAATCAAGAAAAAAGAAGTAAATAAACAAGACACATAATGAAAAAGTGATATAACTAGAGATACAGCAGAGATTTGAAACAGATACATTTGAGATCCTTGATAAATAAATTCCTAGAAAAATGGTCTTGAAGAATGAAACCTTTGCATTTTGATGAAATAAAAATTATCCACTTTTTACTTTTGTAGTGCATAGCTTCGGTATCATATCTAAGAACTTTCTACCTAATGTAAGGTCACAGAAATTTTCTCCTATGTTTTCTCCTAGAAGTTTTATAGTTTTAAGCTCTTATAACTGAGACTATGATCCATTTGAGTTAACTTTTCTGTATGGTGTGAAGGGCTGAGTTCTTACTCCTGCATGTGGATATTCAGTATCCCAGAACCATTTATTGAATAGCCTATCCTTACCCCATCGAACTGCCTTGGTACCTTTACCGAAAATCAGTTGACTATAAATTGAAGTTTATTTCTGTTTCATTTATGGGATATTATTTTGTCTTGATTACTGTACCCTTATTGTCTTCTGAGATGTGTTTGATATAACCAGAGACAGGAGTGGTGGGTAAGGAAGTCATAAGTAAGGGAGTGGGGGATGGGGTGCCTGAGGGTTGCGTGCGTGCGTGCTCTCTCTCGCTCTCTCGCTCTCTCGCTCTGTCCCTTTCCTGAATCCAAATGATATAGCCAGGACTTGGATTGGCTCAGGATCTGTCCTGGACTCTGGATAAACTGTCATGGGTCTTAGCAGAAGGAAAAGGGCCACTTTGGTAGCAGTCAGTCAAGAAGGGACATGAGTATGGGGCATCTGGTGTGGGAGCGGGTGGCTTTCCCATGTTAGAAAGGATCTGAGGACCTCATCTCCATGGCAACATCTCAGGAGA
The DNA here is from genome assembly GCA_004026885.1 of Lyroderma lyra. Taxonomy (NCBI): domain Eukaryota; kingdom Metazoa; phylum Chordata; class Mammalia; order Chiroptera; family Megadermatidae; genus Lyroderma; species Lyroderma lyra. Next base: position 249,784 of record PVJL010000449.1, on the reverse strand, counting down.
GGGACAGAGAGCACCAGTCGTGACAGATGTCATGTTTATCATCTTAACGAAGATACGGCCCTATGCCAGGGAGGCCCAAGTATTGAGCCTTAGCTCCAACATAGTCCACGAAACTGGGAAAAAATCTCTTCCACAGACACAGGCTGTGCCATGTTGTTTGTTACAGGCGGATCAGCTGTGAAAGTGTGAATGGGGCTCTGTCATTCTAGTCCCAATATTCAAAAAGCAAGTCTGTGTCCTACTGCTGAAGGTCGACAGGCTCCTCTTTTCCTCCCCCATCCTTCCTCTGCTCCTTTCCTTCTTTCCTGCCTACCTGCCTGTCCAGAAAGGCTCTGAGTGAGTCACTGAAACAAAGCACACACCTTTCATGCCCTAGCGCTAGCGACTCCCAGTGGAGGGCATTGAGGATTTAGGCTAAGGATCAGTGGGGGTGAGTTCTAACCTCCTCTCCGTACTGGGGTCTGTCACAGGCCAAGGCCTTCTAAAAGTGATTCAAAATCATCACGATGGGCTTTTGCCACTTGAGTCACCACCTGCTCTGCAAGCAGTGTGGTTTTTCCATTTTGTAGCCTAACTTGGTGATTTTCCATGGGCAGAGCCCCTGGACATCGGGAAAATCTTGGTGGAACCGCATTTTTTGATAGAATAATGTCCGATGTCATAAACATCTATTTCTCCCATGTGGTTTGACGGACAGTCTTAGCAATTGACATTGTGGCAACCACATTATCTGTGAGCATAAAAGTCACAGTCCTAAGCCCAATTTTCCACCAGTCATTGAAATTATGTGCACACTACTTGTGGAGAACTCTCAGCCCTGCTTTGTGAAATAAATAAAAAAGGAGAACATTTTGTTGGTTGTTACCGTCTCTGCCACACACTGTGCCAAGTACTTAATAAGCATTATCTAATTTAGTATCTGCAACAATCCTGTGAAGGAGGTTTATTACCCCCGCTTTACAGACGAAGCACCTGAAGCTCATGAAATTTAGGGAACTTGGCCAAGGTGTCAGGACTGGGATTTGACGTCTGGTCTACCGTCGACCACAGTGACTTCAGATGTCATTGAATGCAGGCCGCGATCCATGGATTACTTAGCAGAGACAAATAGACGGAATAAAGCGGCCTAACGGGTTTTTCAGCGGGAGTCGTGAAGCCGCGCCTCCTTATGGAGGGGACAGAGGTGTTAAGGATAGCTCAGGGGGCTACGGTCTGCAAAATTACTTTTAAAATGACCAAATCTATCATCATGAGCAAATCATTTTCTGAGACTGCTTTATGGAAATATACTTTGCCTCTGATTGTTCCGTGATCACGTAAGTTTTTGATTGCTGCTGGGCAGGACGTGTCCAGAGAGTCTGGAAAGATGGTCATTTTGTCCCTTCTTTGAATGTCCTTTATTCTCTCGATGCTTCCGGGAGGTCACTGGTGAACGGGACTGGCCCATAGACAGGGTGCGCCTCCAGCCAAGGGCGTCCCTGCCAGGACCTTATCCTTCCAGAGACAGACGGCGTCGCCACATTGGCCACAAGAAGGCGGCTCTCATGTCTCTCCTTCTAGGGTTCTCTCAATTTTCAAGTAAGTGCAATTTTTCAAACCTGCATTCCAAAAAAAAAAAAAAAAAGAAAAGGAAAAAGTTCTTTTTTCACGGATGCTTTTGTACTTAACACCTCTGTGAACTCTGTGACCGTAGAGCCCCATCTGGAAGGTCCATTCCGAGGTGGCCGAGCAGGCCGCCAGGCTCAGCCTCTGAACCCTATCGTTGCTGCGTTCTGAGTGCTGCGCTTCCCCCCGCCGAAAGCCGAAATGAAACCTGCAGAGGCTTTTGGATTCGGCTCGAATTGCGCAGGCGAAGGCTCGTCACCTCCCCGCACACAGACAGGAATCTCTAACCCGGAGAAGGGTGTTTGTTGCCTCTCGGGACCCACCGGAGGCGAGAAGGCACTTGGGTCACAATGTTCCAAGTCCGCGTTAGGCTCAGCTCGATGCGCTTGTGGTGTTAGCGAAGACAGGTGGTTGTTTGGAGTGTCCTGAACAGGCGTCTTCCCATGAGAAAAGCTCTTCCTGTGGTACTGTCCCCATAAAACCTTTTTGGAGGTTCATCGTCAAGTTGAAACGTACAGTGAGACTCCGTCTCCGTCAGGGTCACACTGTGTGGTTTCTGTGGTTTCACGGTACGCGGGCATGTTCTCTCTTAAAGCATTAATTTAAGGTTTAAAAATTTGCTGAGTCGAAGGGGTATTTGTTATTTTTGCCTGCTCGGGATCCCTGGGACACTTTGGGCTATTTTCCTCCCACTCGTACCTGGTTCTGGTTCAGGAGCAGGGTTTGCTATAGCTGCGCCTTACCCAGGACTCAGCCCCAGCAGTGGGTAAAAACCCAGACCGAGCCAGTCACGGTGACCAGTCATGGATGAGACTGTCATTCAGGCTGAGCCAGATTACTTCAATTCGGGTCAAAAAGATGCTGTTTACCTGGGTTTTAGAGGGTTGTTTGGCTATGGTCATACCCTGAGCTTTATTGTGACAAGGGACCTATGGAAAAGCAGGCCCTAGAAATGAGAAGGCCCTGGTGGCAGCTTCACCCGGACACTCGTCCCAGACTTTGTGAGATTCCGTTTCCTCGGCTGTTCAGAAGGGATTAGGGTACCTGTCCTGGCCAGGTGAGAGATGACAGAAAATCATCACGTGCTGGATCGGGCAGTGGGGTGCTCTTAGGAAAGATGCTGGGCTGTGCATAAGGTAGGCCCGGGTTCAAGTGTCACTTGAAAATCCTCGGGGGGGCGGGGGGGCGCATGGCTTACCCTCGTTGAGTTTGCGTTTCCTGAGCTCTGTGATGGGACACCATTGCGTCCGTTTCGGGGCTGCAGGAGGCTTGTGGGGGCCGACGACTGGAAAGAACTTCCGTCTCCATGAGCTGCCCCTTTGTAAGAAAGGGCGGCAGCTCGGAACTCCCTTCCCCTCTCCTGGCCTGGCGTCTCGCTTTTCTCCTGGTCGGAGCGGGGTGACGGGGCCGGGGCCTGGCTGGCCGTTGTCGCCGTGGTGTCCGCCAGGCTGAGGAAGGCAGGTCCTCTCGGATGTCCCTGTGCGCCATCTCTTTCTGGGTCTCCTCCCTGCTTTGGTCCCTGAGGGGAAACACCTCCTGCTATTGCTGTGGTCTCCTTCCGTTGTCATTTACCTTCCATCTGGCTAACGTTTATTGGATGTGATTTTCCTGGATCATTCCAGGAGCCTCCTACTCGATTTTTCCTGTGCCCTCCTGCCCGCATATTGCTCTTCACTTCTCACGTTTGTCTTCACACCTCCATCCTTTATCTTCCTGGCAGGTGTTTTGTGCAGGTAGAGATTTTCACAAATGTCTGTTGCTTCCATTTTGGATTTCCCCGTTTTGCACCATGAAGACTCTTTGGTCATGGGACCTGGTTCTCTGTTCTGTCCTTGACTCCATTTTGCTTTCCTCTGGTCCCACACCCAATCTTTCCCTCACCTCAGGGTTCAATGTCATCATCATCTTTTACTGGCATCTCCAGAATGTACTCTGGCTTCTCCCCAGGACGTCTTGGCTCTCCTTGGCTCTCTGCCACCCACAGCCCATGAGCCCAGCCCCCTTCCCATTCCTGCGAGGCTTCTCCAGCTCACAGCCATTGCAGGGCGCAGCTTTCTGTTGTCTTGGGCCATCAGTTGATAATTTCCAGGAAGATTTCTTGGGGAGTAGTGCTGAAGGGGGAGACGTGCCATGGAAACATAGGACCTCAGACGTTCAAATGTGACAACATGCATGCAGCGCCTTACTGTGGCCGTCCCATGTTAAGTGTTTAATAACTAGCTTCTTACAGGATGGCATTTGGGGAGGCAGGATTGGGATTACCTTGCAACATTTGGAGACAGTGATATTCAATACTTTGATGATCTAGTCACGTGGTGTTTCAAGCTCAACCGTAGGACCCGGGAAAGAAATGACTTGGGCGTTTGGAAGTAGGAAAAAGGAATGTTCGGTCCGCACAACTGTCCATCAGTTTGGGGCAGAATTACCCCCTCATCTTTTGAAAGACTTGGTTAAAGGTTTCACGCCTATTTGTAAACCCATCTTTTTCCTTATTACTTTTAACTAAAAGCATGTACAAATGTTCTTCTTTTTTAAATTCACTGTTAAGCTTGAACTTGATCTAAAACTATTAGAAACAGACGTATTATCTTCCTCTGGGTTTCCCTGGTATTTATTTCTTTCCTGTTTTCCTGTTTAAATTGGTCCTTTTATTACAGCATGTTTTATGGTCAGATTGGCATTACCGTTTCTGTGTATTGTCTGTCTTTCCTTGGGGACTGTGGTTTTTGGAAATCAAGAAACACATTTGTGTCTTTACATTTCCCACAGATCTAGCAAAGCACCTCAGAGGTAGCAGGTGTGGTGTTTTTTCATGCTAAATAAATTAAAAATAATGGTCTGTGCCACGATTAAGGACCAAATGCCAACTAATGTTCAATGCAGGGAATTAATTCAGTTTTCCAGAAGTGTTATTGACCAAAGCCTCTGCTGAATGTGCTAGCACCAGTTTGTATGGAGTTGAGAGAGCAGATCATTAAATATTCAGGAATGTTTCCAGCCAGTTTTAAAAACCATTGATAACTTGACATTGACTTTGCTGGGACTACTTACGCCATGGAAATCAGCAGAGGCTACCAATCAGGGTTTTTTTGTTTCTTTTGAGAGTCAGTTTGCCAGCACTCCCTGGACAATCTCCACAGTAGTGAGCCTGGTGCAAAAGGCAGACCTTGAGGAAATAATTAAGTATTGGTTATAGTCAAGATTTTATTAAACAACCAAACTTTGCGATAGAAAGCCTAACAGAAGCGCAGTCCGTGAATCGTCAGGGGGGCAATTTGACAGGTTTCTAAATAGTAGAGGTGAGAGCAAGTGGGACAGCATGCTTATCGTGCCTTCATATAGAAGGGGTTCAGGTCTTCCTCAAAAACAAAAAACGAAAACGAAGCCAGACTGCAGCCGAAGAAAACAAGATAGCTTCTCACAGGCAATTTCCCCAAACAGCAAAGCTAGTTCCTGGTATTTGCGGGCATTAAGATGTGTATTGTGATCTATCCTCGTGGCTCTACATGCTTAAAACTATTTTCTTTCACTGTCTTAGGCATTATTAAGTCTATGGTCCTATTAAAGAGCAGTTAAAAAATACAGCGTTTGAAGAAAATGTTAGAAGATGTATCTGAAGTTATGCAAAGCGTATTTAGTACATATCAAAATAAAATGGGGAAATTATAAACCACTTCTCACTTTGTAATTTCTATCACAGTTAATGATGCAACGTATGAGTGCTTCCTCAGTGACCTTATCTGTAAAGACTGTTTAAACATCTTTCAAGTTACCATAACTGCTCATTCATTAACATTTTTACAGAACATTGTATTCATGAAAGTCTTCAAACAATGGAGAAACAAATACTAGCCAAGTCCCTATGCTGTTGTGAGGTAGTTCTGAAAAAATGATTAGAAAGCGATTTTAAGACTTTTTTGAAAAGGAATCAAAATATCCTTCACAAGGTATCAGAGTTGTATAATCTGAATATAGTAAAATAGTATTGGTCTCAATTTGATTTAAAAAGAATCTTTAAGATGTTGAGACTACAAAATAAATCACAGAAGGCAGCTTAAAGATACTCCATTATGTGTAAATATGGTGTTTTTGGCTGTAGGACTTATGGCATCTTACAACAGGTTCATGAGGGTCACTAAAGAATTATGGGAAGGCTGGAGTTACCAAGTCGATTCAAAAGATTACAGCAGTGTGTAGCATGTTGCTCACATATCAAATCGATCCTGACTGTTGAAAAGCACGAGGCAAGGACACTCCATCACCCAGTGGAATGATCTCGAGAGATCTTTTTTCTGGCTCCCCACACGTGCCCCTTGCTTTTCAGCAGTCCACCATGTGCATAAAATTAACAACATGCTACAATGGCTTCTTATATCATAAATGGAGCTCTTTAAAGTGATATTCCTTCCCACACTTTTTCAGCCTTCCGGTGAGAAATACTGCCAGACTCCACGTATTTGAATAGGAGGTGTGAGTTTAAAGGCATGAACAAACACACCAGCAATATGTTAGCTGTCTTTACTCATGTACGGATGGATGCTTGAGTTATTCCTGGGTTGTGTCTGGCCTCAGAAACCAATTTCACAAAATGCTAAATTCTTCACCAAAGCATCCTTCAGAAGATTGAAGGTGTTCTGGACAGCTATCTCCCCTGAATTTTTCAGCAGAGCTTTTAGTGCAATGTAGGTCCAACCATCATCTCCTTCTGGGAGGACTTTTAGAGCAAACTTCACCAATAGTAGAATCAGCTATTCCTTACCAATTTGATAGTTTTTTTGTTTTGTTTTCTTAAAGATCTAATTGATTTTATTGAATGATTCAGGAATTGAGCAACATTCCCTGTAGTAAGTAGAAAGGTGCTCCCAATTTGATGTTTTTAAATAAGAAAACCTGGAGAAATCCAAAGGAAGAGCTGAAGCTACCTCAAGTGCTAGTTGGAAGTGAGCATGATGACGATGGAAGTGACGATGGTGGTGGTTGTGATGATAAACATTTATTAAAAGCTTACGAATGCCATTGTAGTAGTTTAACCCTCACCAATCTGATGGGATAGGTTTTATTTTCATGTCCATTGTGTGAAAGGGAAGCAACATGTCCGAGGTCATATGGCTAGTAAGTGATGTATGCTGAGTTTTCATCCCAGCAGTGAGCGTCCAGAGCCCACCTCTTGACTGTTCCCCTTAAATACCCCAAACGATTCTTTGCTATGGTGCGGTCAGGAACGACGCGGACAGCCTCTGGGACACTGTGCCTGTGCCCTCCGAAAGGTCAACCTCACCTAATCTCTGTAACTTCATACAGGCAAGGTCAACCATATAAAGAGATTTTTCTCTTCTCTGCTTGATTTTTGCAGTCAGCTTCAGGCTTTCACACTTAGTAAAGGAAAAGATAGGGTGCCCACCTGCATTTGAATTTCAGATAACTAACTAACTCTTTTTCATAGTTAACTCCCAGACATTGCAGGGAACATATGAAAAATGATTGGTTGTTCATCTGAAATTCTGATTTAGGTGGACTTCCTAAAGTCCACCTAAATACGCTGAGCTTCCAATCTGAAGGCCAACACCATAAACATCACTCTTTCATCTCTTATAGATGGTGCGGAAAAGAAAATATCCCACAACTTGCCATAGGTTTGTTAGGTTGGAGATGAAATGCTGATCAAGTTTGTCTTGGGACTGAGTTAGGCAGACCAGGCATGGCATTTCTATCAATCACCATGACATTCGCTGGTGTTCTCCGAGGCATGTTGGGAGTTTGGGGAGCTGTGTTTCGAGCACCGATTATTTTACTTTGATGGCTGCGCAGCCCTGGAAACCCATCACTTGGATTAAAATAAAACTTCTAAATGTTGTTTTAATGGTGTGAGCCTCACGCTGCACATGGTCCTCTTTGCTGTGGCTTCTAAAATAAAGTAATCGACCCTGACGCCATTCAGCTTGGGACACATAACTCACGTCGCGCTCCATTTTCTCTTGGTGGATTTCAGCACAGTGGGAGCCATTGTCCTCGTCGTGACTGTGGGGCTTGCGGTGCCCATGTAACGGCAAGCGGGTGCCTCACCTGAGGCTAAAGGGCCAAGCCTCATTCGCCTTCACACGCCCAGCAGTAAGCACGGTGCCTGGCACACTTACACGAAACACTTACTGAGCACCTACTCTGTGCTGCATTCAGAGGTGGTGGGAAGCAACGACGTGGGTCCTGCCTCTGTTCTCGTGGAGTTACAGCTGGTAGAAGGTGTTCAATAAATAAGTGAAAGCGTACTTAGTGCAGCGGTCCAAGGCCTTTGGGAACTGGAGGGTTCCTTAGCTACTTTGCATATACATGAGGAAATGGAGACCCAAGGATGAGTCCCATATTGGAAAACAGGACTGGGGCTCAGACACCAGCTTTCCTATTTAGTCTTCGAGCGAGTCACTAAACTTCTCTTAACCTTCGTTTGCTCATCTGTAAACTGGAGATGATACTGCCGCCTGGGTCATGCGGTGACTCTAAGGTAGTGGTCTGGAGACTGAGAAGTGTTATGGAATTACTTGGTAAGGGTGATGCTCAAAAATATGCAGCTGAGGTTGCACAGTTGAGTGCTTCAGACCAGAGAGATGGCTCAGCATAGTGGTGGAGAGCATGCGCGCTGGAGCCAGGCTGCCTGGGCTGATGTTCAGGCCCTTCTAGTCACTGACCGCATGACCTTCCTGTGCCTCAGTTTCCTCATCTCTAAAAGAAAGACAATCATGATTCCCCACCTCAAAGAATTATTGTGAGCATTTCATCAAGTTAATACATGCAAACATCAAAAGCACTCAGTAAGTGTTATTTATAATCGATATCCATTGCAACGTCTGGGTGTGGAGGGGTGGATGTGTTGTCTTCAGGCTGTGAAGGCCAGTTGCCCACCTAATATTTACCCTTCCATTTCAACATGGAGAGATTCATTTTAAGAACATAGCAAAGAGAGATTTAAATTCCATTGTCCGTTCCTTTAAATATCAGGTCAAGGGATGTTTTTATAATCATATACTTTGATCAGAGATATTTGGACAGTCCCCACATCAAAATATCAGCCATGGAGAAGGGACCCAAATGGAAAACTGATTTAGTTATTCCCAGTCAATAAAGCAAGCGTGCAGTAGCTGGATTGTAAATACCCCTGCACAGTGAGATTTACGAGACGTAATATCGGAAGACGGATTTATCCCAGTCAAAAGTGCATTGCTGTGGAAGCAAGTTCAGTGGAATTTATATAAGATGAAGCCCTTGGATAAGAAGAACTCAGAGGCCTTGGGAAGTCAGCCTCATGGGGTTTGCTAGGCACAAGTTGGATTTGCATCTTCACTGCCGGTCAAAGCGTTTTCTGAAAATATTGTCAGGGAAGGAAAAAAACAACCCAAGGCAGGGCTTCAGCTTTGTTTAAAACTTCCTTTTCTTCAGGACTGTTGGGTTTATAAATCAAAATTATGTGTCCAGTGAGGAAATGGGAAGTAAAACTGTTTCTAAAAGAAAAAAAAAGAAAAGAAAAGAAAGCAAGTGATTCATTTTGGCCTAAGTAATTGAAAACACAGAAAGTCCAAGTGCTTTCTGCGTGGCCACGAGCTTGTCTGTCGTTTTGCTGCGTGAAGCAGACGCCACGATGCAGACTTGGAAGATGATGTGTCCGTCCCGGTTACCCTTGTCAGTAGTTGGTGAGATCAGCTGAAGCCCAGTCTTCGGCTACTTCCAGGATTTTTGACTTCCTGTGCAAACAAAGCAGCGTGATTGTGTTTAGTGTGTGCATGCGTGTGCGTGTGTGTGTGTGTGAGAGAGAGAGAGAGAAAGAGAGAGAGCGCGATAGGAAGAAGGGAGGAAGGGGGGAGGGAGGGAAGAAAGAAGGAAATGGGGCCAAAAGGTAGCTTTTCCGGAGGTAGGAAGTCAGATTTCTAAGCCTCATACCAGAAGGCTGGGCATTTGCTTCACCTCGAGGGCTGAGTCACTTCTGGGTCCAGGACTGTAAGTGATGGAGACTCAGACAAAACGTAGAACCGGAGCTGGGGAAATAGAGCAAGGCTTCTTGGGGGCAGCGGCTTCTGAGCTGAGACCTGGAGTATGGTACCGAGTCTACAGAATTTGGCCAGCCTTTAAGGGGCTTCTAGAATGAAAAAGGATGGAAGGGACTGAATTGGAACTCTGGTCATTAAGAGTATTTATTAAAAAATGGATGATGATTCTGATAAGTTAAACAAGGGTAGAGTTCTAAATATTTGTCTACTTATAATATGAATGGCGATTAAATCTCCTGTCCCTATCTGCCAACACTGGGGACCTTACTCTGGAGCGTGGCACATTCATACTTCACCCCAAAGATGTAATTGTTTTCAAATGACAAATATTAAAAATGACAGTACATTACAAATATCAGGATGGAAAGGGAGTAGAGAGATTGTGTACCATGACCCCTTTTTCTGTGGATGAAGTAACTGAGTCACAGAGAGATGAAGTGACTGATTAAAAGGTCACCAAGCCAGTTAGCCACAGGACTGGAACTAGAACCTTCGCCTCCCAGTTCTAAATTCAGGACTTTCCCTGGGCCCCACCCTGCAGGAGAGGGTAGAGCTCCCTCGACAATTCTGTGCCAGAGCCATTTGAATGCGTAGGAACCAAATAAGAAAACTGGAAGGTGGCTACAAGACCAGTACCTGGCCACGCCTCTGCAGGGCTCAGCAAAAATTAAGAAAGGAAATAAAATATTCAGGCTTCCACATTCATGGCTTATCTTTACAAAAATGGTCTCAGCCAATCAGAAGGGGAAGAGAATGCCTTTTTGTTATAGGTAGAAAAAGTAAAACTGTTTTCTTCTTCTTAAGATTTAATACCTGGGAGACATCCGGAGGACAGGATGGTAATAAAGTTTTGTTCACTGATAAGTTTTGTTCTTTATTAACTGACCCAAGTCAATTTCTAGAACCTTCCTTTTCCATTCAGCCAAGAGGCATTGAGACCTAGCCTTGCTTAAGAACTGATTTCTGATTAGATAAATTCAGGGGTGTGCCTATGATCCAGGACACGATGGACACCTGGACTGTGAATCCTTTGGGGTCAAGGTTTATTCATCCCTGTATCCCCAGCCACTAGGAGTGTGTCACATTGTAGCATTCAATTACAGTTCTCAGATGGATGCATATGCTGCTAGATGGTTCTATGCCACGCTACAGACCCCCGTTCTTTCACAACTTGCCTTATTAAAATGATGACGGCAGCCAACCCCCAACCAGAGTGTTGTGAGGGTCCGCGGCAATGCTACGGGAGATTTGCTGACGTGGGCCTTGTGGTGGCCGAGTCCCCCAGCTGGGGTTAGGGCCCCACTGCAATATAGATTAGATAGCATTCCTTTTTTTAGAACCGGTTTAATCAAGTGCAACTTCCCCTTTCCTAGTCAGGGACTAAGCAAGTCAGAGCTTTGGCTTTCTAATTTATCGGCCAGTAAATTACAACAGCAAAGGTCTTGTGTAGGCCAGGGATTTTCCACACAGAGTGAGGGGGATCTTGGGGTCCAGGCATAGCCGATTAGATATGTGACTCATGGTTTGGGTAGCATTACATGTGAACTTGAAAAGGTCAAGCAAAGAAAAGCTATTTTCCCTAGAAATAAATTAAAAATTACAAAGCCCTCCTTCCGTGACACTGGAATTTTGAACTCTGCTATAAAATTATTAATCAGAAGACATATTAATTTGTAGAAGGAAGACACAAGGGACAACTAAAGAAATGGGAAATAAGGCAAATTTAAAAAGCACAGACAATTAAAAAATAAAGCAGAAGCAGCAAAAGAGATCTAATTTTTATATAGCTCACAGATTTTTGTTCAAGAGAGTATCATTTCTCTCTGTAGTGTGATATTGTCTATCGTTTATGTTAGCAGAACACAACAATTAGCATGTATAACTTACTGTGTTTCTAGCTGTGCTTCCATTCCGAACCCGAAACATTGCTTTGTGTAATTGCAATTAATTACATTATGGTTTAAGTACATTAAATAATCACCCAACTTGGCTCTGTGGTGTGAATGAGACGTTTTAAATTCAGGCGTATTTGAAAATGATATGAATTGGCACAGAAACATACCAGGAAGAACCTATAATTAAAGAAGAATTCTTAGTTAAAATAAAAGACATGACTGCTTGGTCTCCGAGGCCCCTTGCAACCCAATGAGTCTGATGGCCTGAGAACAGAAACGTAAACAGAAGGGCAGTTCACACAATTCCCAAAGGCCTTTGCCCTTCCGGGTTGGCATGTTGCACTTGTCATGTCCTCCGCTTTGCTCCTTCCAGCTGGATGGCAGCCTCCTCATGACAGCACGCTCCAGGCCGCCTCGTAGGTCCCGTCGGGTTCTGTGCACGTGGGTGGGGAGTGGGGGTTCCTGGAGCAAAGGCACTGGATTCTTTGATCTGGCCCAGGAACCGTACACGCAGGCTGACCCTTACCTGGGAGGTCTGGGACGCTCACTTCTGGGGTCTTGAATTGGACCTCTGACCACCTACACACAGGAAGGAATGAAACTAGCCCGGGGCTATGAAATCCGAAATGAAAGGATGGGAGAATAAAGGGCCTGCAGAGGGTTCTCTGCTTAGAACTAGAGGGAGGAGGCTCTGGGCCTTTCTTCGGGGAATAGGGATGGGAAATGTCTTTTGTCTTTTCCAAGACATCCACGTGGGTTCTGAAGAGGCCGCGACAGGAGACGGGAGGGTGGCAGGCAGGGTGTAAGCAGCAGCCTTGTGTCTTGTCCCCTCTGCTTTCGTCGCAGTTCTGTCCCTTGCCCGGGAGGGAAGAGGCGATGAGACCTCTGGGCAGGCTTTCCCACGGTCTCCTGATTTGGTCACAGAATGTTGGTACTGAGGAAACTGAGACTCGGCACGATGGAGCAAGGACACTGATATTTGGGTTTCCTCAGGCCAGTCCCCCCACCCCGACCCCACACCGCCCCAAGGACACTTTGCTTTTCTTTCACCTTTGTCCTGTTTTCATTCGAGCTGGGGAATCTTGTGTTTTTTCTCCCCTAAACCGCAGGGTGTCTGAGTGACTAGGGTTCGTTTGTTTGTTTGTTTTGTCCTGTTCTAGCTCTTCTGGGAGACAAGCTTGTTCGATTTATCTGCAATTTAGATCATGAATAACCATCTCTCTTAAATTACACATGTCTCCTCAGAGGTCACCCCATCCAACATTTTCCCAGTGAACGTAAGTGCTCTGAAAGGTGACCCAGCCGGGATGGGGAAGAGGAGCGCTGGGGACTCCCATGACTGTGATGTATGATGATATTGCTGAAGAAAGTCAAAACCATTTGGAGACCAGGTTTTGATGAATTGCAGGAAATGGCAGCCTTGCAACCATTCCAGATTCCCAGAGACGGGTTGTCATCGGGCGATGATAAGAGCGTTAACCAGCATGTCATGGAACCAAGAGCGGGGCCTGGCTCAGGCAGACGCACGCGGTCGGGTCCCCTGGTGGAGAGCATCCGTCCCTGGGAGAAGTGCTTCAGGTTGTTTTTAACTTACCTGAGACTCATGTTTACTTGGGTGCTGAGGCCAGAAAGGAAAAAAATATACCATGGAGATGGAAAAGCTCACACCGCCCCATCCCTGCTCTACGGGGACACTTCCTCCAAGGAAACACGCACTCACTGTTGAATCATTAACTCGGGCACAAGGCTGCCAGGGCAAGGACCAGCATATCAGTGGGCCTCTACCCTTCAATGGTCACTGCTGCTGGATCAAGACAAAGCAGGGACATAACTGGGCACTCTGACCACCTTTAATCCCTTGGTGGGAATCCAGTAACTATCAAGATGATGTTGACCTAAGAACAAGAACACAACTGGGCCGATGGAAAAATGCCATCCCACTATGTGGGTTGATTGGGATAACATGGTTTCATAAGAATCGTCAAGGGAAATGCTAATAACTCAAAGGAACAAGAGTGAACAAAAGCTTGGGGCGGAGCCTGGCATGTGATAGCTTCTCTTTTGGACCGCTGAAATTCTCATCATGTCCTTTGGAGGGTGGTGGTGATCTCTGCTATGTCTTCCGTAAGTTCTTCTCCACCTGCCTCTCTGTCAAGCGTGGTCTTGGGCACCTAGGCCGAATGCCATCCATGTGTTTCAAATCGATTTCTTTCTTTCAGGTGGTAAACCCAAAGGTAGGATTTTGGCAAGGCAAAACCAGGTCTTCCCCTTTCAACACAGTTATTAAATTATTCAAAGCATGAGATATTTTTATAAAAGCCTGTAGTGTTTTAATAAGGCCAGCTATATAGGAAGTGGTGACAATGTGCAATCTGCAAAAAGGGGAAGCCTTGGAGGTGCTGTGGTAATAATGCAGTTACTTAAAGAACATTCAGACTACAAATATCTCTGTGGTTTTTTATTTGGTTCCACGCTTCAGTCACTCTGAGAAATTTCTTAAACCTTAGCTAATCACTTTAAAATGTAAGGCTTAGCAAATGATTATACTTCCCCAAATGGTCTGATCTTTTCAAACCCACCCTTCGCTTTTTAAAATTATTTTTGTATTTGATAAAGGTAAGTAATTTGATGCTGAGAAAAACTATTGAGTGATGTTGAATTTTAGCAAACAGATGGAAAAATAATAGCTGTAACTGAAGTTGCAATAACCTTCCAGCTATGACAATACCGGGGAGTCACTTCTTTCAGGGGCAAAACATTTGATCCTTTGAAATAGTGCTTTGTTTGTATGACTGGAGACACAGAACTTACTTAGAGACGCTAGAACCCTGGTGTTCAGTGTGTGCTGAGTCGTGTTAGAAGAAGCAGCTGGAAATATGTGTGCATGTACACGTGTGTGTGCTTGCATGTATACGTTTGGGTGTTTTAGCCTGATTTGGAATGACGTTCACCCTTCTCAGAACCTCTTCACTTGGATGATGACTGACCTAGACCAGAATTCTTTTGTATAACCCAGTGACTGAGAGTACAGTGTGAACACACAGACTCTGTTGACTTGCCCAGGGAACCAGAGTTAGGTCTGTGGACTGGGAGACACATTGAAATGCACTTTAAGAGCAGCATGACTATGACCTTTTGAGCTCTGCATTTGACCAGCAGAAGAGGCGTGAACCAATGGTTTGCCTGGTCTTGTCTTGGCCAAGGATGGCAGGAGGCTGTTTCATGAGTGTTAATCTTGTTTAAACAACTAGATCATGAATTTCTGGAAGGTGGGTGACCATACCTTATATTTTACTTAAATCTTTCTCTGTACCTGGTACGGTACATAAAGGGTACTTAAGATACATTTGATGGATTAATGCAAGACAGCTCCGGGCGGGAGACTCTACAACTGCCATCTTGTCATAAGCTCACTTCCCGGAGGGCCGAGCTTAGGTATACATCATGTTCTCAGGCCTTCTTCCTGTAATACTGCCTTCTCAGATGTACCCCAGGGTACACCCCCCAACCCCCACTGCAAGAGATTTACACTCCTGTGTTTAGTGTAGGGGACCAGTAGCTACTAAATCAGGCCATCAAAAGCAAAATCTTTACTCTTAATAGAATCCAGAACCCTGAGCTGGATGGCCTACGGCACTGCTTATACTGATGTATGGGTATGTACTGGGTGAATACAGTTCTGTGTAAGTCATTCTGATAGTAATTACAGTTGACATATTTTAAGGACCGCCTATGTGCAATGGTCTACACCTGCGCATGCAACATCACCTTTTCTTATAAGACTCTTTAGGATAGGTATTGGTGTTTGTATTTTACGAGTAAAGCAATTGAGTCTCAGAGAGACTTGGTTAGTAATCAGATTTCATAGCTAGAAAGTAGCAGAATTAGGATTTAAAGTCAGGTCTCTCTGGTCACAAGACCTGTGTTCTTGCCACCAAACAGACTGCTGTTCTAAAAGCAAACAACTAAAAAATAAACTATTCAGTTCAGCATGGATATATAAGTATATATTTACTGCTTAAAGAGGTTGAAGTTTTACAGAATTATCCCATATGCTCTTATCTTCAACTCTTATAATTCCTTTTAGGATCTTACGGCTTTCAGTTTTCAAAACAACTACATCTTTTGCCATCTCATTTTATCCTCACAATAGCCTATGTTGTATATAAGGTTTAAGTGATTTGGATTCCAGACACATAATGGTCAAAATGAGGTCATGGAGGGGTAAGGAACTGGCCCATGGTCATCCTGCCAGAAAGTGGCAGACTTAGTAACCTCTTTCAGTCCTTCTAAATCTTCACCATTTCACCAACAACTCTATGTATGTCACTTGGTCCCTGTGCCTGAAGACTGAGACAAGCCCATTGTGAGTCATCGGCCGCCATCTTAAAAAAAGTCATGGAGAAACCATTTGGGCAATCCCGGGCCCTTCCGTCCCCATCCTACACTCTGTGTGTGACTTTAATATGACACTCAGGGTAGTCCCTCCTCTGTGAGACAGTTCATGGCCTTGTTCTGCATCAATATAAAAATAATGTAGTTTGGGGTTTGCAGTTCCAAAGGTGTCAGCATTTCTCTGTGTTCGGCCATCAGGTTTCTTCGTTGGGATGACATCTTCGAGACAGCGGGAGGCTGCTTAGTCACTTGGAATGCAAAGGGATTTCATGACTGTTTTCACAATCACGTCTCAGCTGATGGCATGCATACCTAGCTGCCAGGCCTAGTGAGCAGTGCCCTCCCCTCCCATGTTTCTACGACATCTTCCAGTGGAATCTGGAGAGGTGGAGGGACTATTGACGTCTGCTTAACAGTGGGTGGCAGGAACTCAGAAGTTTAATCCCAGACCTGCTACTAATTTCCTGGATGGCTTTTGGTCTATCCATTAATCTCTATCATCATTTCCTTCTCTGGAGGAGATAGCAAGAATAATGGGGTGGTTTGTGCATTAACACATTTATGTGCTCTGTAAAAGCATGGTTTTCTGGAAATGCTCAGGGGTAGCAGGTAAATCAAAAGAAAACCAGTTTCTTCTTCTCTAATACGACAGATTGAAAGGGTCTATCTTTTTGTGATTGTGATAGGTAGAAACTAGAACTGAGATGGATAAAGAGCTGAGTGGTTTATTGTAGGAGAAGTACTCTATTTTCAAATGCTAAGTCTTGAATTATCTAATAATAATCACAAAGGAACCTTAAAATGAAGATGAGTGCATGAGGGATTTTTTTTTCTGGTATTAGGACTAATAAAATTATAATCTCATATTTTCTCAAGAGGAGTATTTTCATTATTCCTGGGAAATGTGAAGCTGGGACTGGTCTCATTAGCACTTTGGCTGGAAGTACTTATATATATATTTTTTATAACAAAACATTTCGGTTATGAATTTTACAAATATTTTACTGTATCAGCATGACTTATATGAGACCAGGGAGGACAAAATAATCTCCAAAATGTCATTCTGAATGAAGCGTCTTGCATATTCTTTAGAAAATGTCCGTGCCTATTTTGTTTCTATAAATTCTTCTGCCTTCTAGGAAGACATGGGAAGGCTCTAAGGAGAACTCAAATCATGTGTGCAATGACCTTGTGCAAGACAGAATTAAAATGTGGTGGAGTTATAAAATTGCAGTCCAGTCGAATCTTATTTTTAAAAAGTAATTCTACAATTTAAATGCATTGGCTTGTTTTTGCTCTTTGGCATCTTCTTTATTCAGGGAATATTGCTTTTGACAGTAGAACTGGGAAAAAAGCAAATAATAAAAAATAGTTCATTTTTAAAGGAACCAGACGACTCCACAAGTTTTTCCTTGCAAGGTAAAATAGAGTGTCTGCTTCGTCAATGAATTACTAGTCAACTGAATCTAAGTAAACCATGTGGTTATATGAGAAAACATAATGTAGATAAATCTGGAGAAAGTCTTGATCAGATAAGTTGCCTTACAAAGGCCACCTTGCAAAGTGCTCATGCCATGCTTTCAAAAATCTCCCATAATAGAGAGTTTTTGTCAGAAAACCTAGATATTTTGATGAGTGATACACAATGTGTGAAATGTAGCAAATGCCAGAGCCTTTTTGGAGTTTATTTTGGGGGGTTTTCAAAGCCATTTATCATTTATAATCAGTATAGTCAAGAGTCTCTCATATGATACTAACATGAAATTATGTGCAGTACACCACAAAGCTCTCTGATGAGACTCAAAATATTGCGAGAGTCACATAGTTTAGATTCATTTAAATATTCATAGTAGATTTTCCATGTAACTTCCAAATTGAAACTGCCCTCTTATAAACTATTTCTGGTTGTTGTGGTCTAGGTTATTCAGATCTGTCTTCTTGTTAAAAACAATGAAAAATGCTGGATAAAATTTTCATTTAAAATCTTTGAAGAGCCGTAAGAGAAAAGAAATGAGAATTTCAAGTCAATTTATGGGTAAAAGTCAGTATCCAGAAAAGTAGGTAGAATATTGGAACACCCAGACTGCGTATGCCCTTGAAGTATTTACCCATGCAGCATACTTGGATTTTGGGCCAGTGATTCAGTGGGACAGGAGAGACAAAAGTAAAGATCCAAGGCATGCTGAAGATTAGGAGTTTTAGGGGCTACCCTCACTAATTAAGTGGGAACACAAAGAGCTATGTACTCAGAGGGCTGAACCAGAACTAAACCCATTCTCTTTCCTTTAATATTAGGAGTATAGAAATGACTTCATTGGTGCAGAGCATAGCAGGAGGAGAAAAGGAAAAGAGAGAGAAAAGGAAAACTTATTTCTGAGATGCGTATAGGCTGGTATATATTTGTACCCTGGACACATATAACCTGGGTGAACCTCAAGCTTTGGTTTGAGGTGGTTTCTGTCTACAAGTGTCCAAGATACTTGGCAGAAGTAAACACAAAGCCTCTGTGGTGGTGGGAAGTATTCATTCAGGGTTGCAGGTAATATTTTCAGGACAATGACCAACATGTACTCAAAGATCCCTCGGCACCCAGGGGAAAAAAAACGCAATGAGTGAAAACCAGCAGAAGCAATAGACACTAGCAGACATTGGTTAGCACAGATACCAGATTCTGGAATTATCAGTCATAGATTATAAAACAACCATGCTTAAAATGTTTAAAGACTAAACACGGAGCTTGGCAATATCTACAGGACATAGAAACCATAAAAAATGATAGAGAAGAGATCTATGGTTTTACTACCTCATAATGCAACTGAAACCTGCTAAACGATAGAAATGACATTACTTCTTATCCCTTGAGCTTCATCCCTGATTTTGATCCGCAATGTGATTCTCAACATGGTCAATGTCTTTGTAAACCTCAAGGAATCAGGTAAAAGAGTGATAACACCTTTATCCTGTCCACGGAGTAGTTATTTAGCAAGTCAATGAAAATAATTGTCTACCGCCCTTTCTTACATGATACAAACCTCTAGACAACCAAGAACAAACTGAACTCAGGGGTTTCTGGCACGTAGTAAATGATTACTACTGTTTCATTTTTCACCATGAAGGCCATTGTTTCAGTACCTATAGATGAGTCTCTTGCATGGATGAGACAGTCTCTACTAATGTAGTCTTTTCACAGATTTCACTTGTATCACAAGGAAAGACTAAGCCTAAGTTCCGAATGTCTATCATGAAACAGTTCATCTTCTTCTGAGTATTAACTGCCTCTAGATATTTTTTGAACATCTGTATCAGAGTATGTTTTCTGAGTATGTGCAGGCCTATGTATATGTGTATATATGTGTATGTGTCATATGTGCTGTGCGTTTATGTGGGTATATCCAGAGTGGTATATGACTGTGTGTATGAGGGAGGGGGGGGTCTGTGTTTGTGTGCATGCATGTGTGTGTGTGGTATGTGCATGTCTGCCCTCTACATTTCTGAAATGAGATTCCACACTCTGGGTCATAAATCAGGACTTCCTCTTTTTCTTAGTTTTAGACTTACTGCTGACAGCCACTTGCAACCAAGTTCCCCCAAACACCCACACATGATGGTAAAATGGAGACCAGGACAGATGGGCTTAGTTCCTTCAGGCTTATGAGAAATTTGCTCCTATTTGTTGAAAAACTTTCTCGAAATGGACATGAGCCAAAGACTGGGGCTGTGAAAGTGATGTTTACATGGTCCCTTGATATTACGATCTCTTGATCCCAGAAATTACTGAGACTGGAATAATATGAACAGCTCAAGAACTTGCACTGATGCTTCTAAGACAGGCTTAAAGAATCATACCATGTGTGCGTGTGTGTGTGCGTCCCTGCATATATGTGTGCATATGTACTATGGTGTTTTGTGTGTATATGTGTGCATGTGGTATGGTCTGTATGTGTGTAGTGTGGTCTCTGTGTGTGCACACGTGTGTGTGCGCACGCATGTGTGTGTGGTATGGTATATTCTTTAGGCTGCACTAGGAAGCAATGTCTTCGGGATTTCTGATGTGCCCAAACCCCACACATTTCATCATTTCCATCATTTTAAATTGAATTCTGTTAATGTGACAAAGCTGCAGTTGCTATTCTTTCATTATAAAATCATTATTGAAATCATAAACTTGTAGGTAAAACAGAAAGCATTGGGAAAATAGTGATTTTTATAATCGCTAAAATTGTTTTAATGAACGTTTTTTCAGTATAGCTCTGATCCCTTTCAAGAAAGGGTACAAAAGTTTGCTTTGTTCAAAGGTAGTTTGGACGTGTCTTGTCAACAATGCTCTATAGCTGGTGCTCACTGTGCTTCCGGTGTAGAGTGGCAGCTCAGTGAATATTTGTTGAATAAAGAAATGAAGACATCAGAGCTCAGTGTTAAAGAGCACTGGGTTAATCTCAGACAAGTGTGCCTCAGATTTCGTATCTGCAAAATGGGACAAAGAATAGTATCTGCCTACTGGTGTCATGACGATGAAGAGTTAGGACCGTTAAAATCCGTAGCCTGGGGTCTGGCATGTAGAAAACGCAACGTAAATAGTACTATGGTCATGGTAACTGCTTCCATCCTATAGATGTAGGAAACTAAAGCCTCAAGCATATTTTGAGGTTCGGATCCCACATCTAATCCCGTCTTTAAGAAATGATCAGGTTGACTGGGGTGTTCTCTGCTCTCTCCATTGCATCTCATTTGGGGGAGAAAATCTGCAGATAGGAAAATCACGGAAATTGTGCCCAGGAGTCCAAAGCTTGATAGTTTCCTGGATAGCCCTCCTCTGGTTGACTTCCCAATTTCCCCTAATTCCAGGGACCCCCTGTGACAAGCACCGTACAATCTGGGAAGAAAATGGTTTTCATTTGCTTACAAGGAGTACGTGTGAACCTGAGCCAATCAATCTTGTGGCCGTCACACTTTCTGATGCAGGAATGACTATTCATCTCTTCTTCTAACTGAGCTTTGAGGAGTCAAGAGTCGTAGGACGGGAGCACAGGGGACCGACGGGAATGCCGACCTAGAGCTCTGGGGAAAGGCAGGCAGCTCGGGCGGAGGAATACCACCCTTCCCCCTGCATCAGGCTGGCCTCTAGCGGCCCACAAGCAGCTGACAGACGGCTCAATCATTTCCTCAGAGCCAGCAGGCCCCGGCACCAGCTGGCTTTGACATTAGCGCTCAGGCCCTGACTGACAGGGGACTTGTCCTGGGCTGAGCCCTAGAGGCCCGTGAGAGTCTATTCAAACTCCTCTTTTAGTCTGTTGATTTAATGTCCCTGCTGGCCAGTTGTTGATCCATTTTTCCTCTCTGTTTGCTCACAGGGCACCCCAGAAACCATCCTCGAGTAATATATTTGGTTTATGATTTCCTCGGGAGCTAAGGAAGGAAAACAACCTCAAGGTTGCACCTGTTGGGTGTTAACGTGCACGGGGCCCCCCAGCCAGGACAGAAAGACAGACTGCGCGGGTCCCAGGCCTCGCATTCCTCCATCAGGATACGGGCAGAAGCAGGATTAGGTCCCTTTGAAATATATTTGTTATTTTATTTATAGCTCCAGTTGGGCCCTGCTGCCCTGCAAGTCTGATTTGGGCCAAGGTACCGCTGCAGAGTCTGATGACAAATGACAAATACGAGGGGGACAGCGATGGCCTAGAAGTGCCAGCGTGCAGCGCCGGGGGTCGGGGCCTATCCCGCTGAGGAGGGGTGAGGCCAGAGACAACCTGTCCGTCCTGACTTCCTCCCACAGGTGGCAGGTGGGCCACATGCCCCCTGCCCAAGGCTTAAGACATACTGGGCCACTCTTGCAGGAAGGCTGTCCAGGATAATTAGTCCCTTCCATCTCTCCTTCTAGGAACTGGTGTATAAGGAAATCATAGCTGTGAGTACTTTAAAAATACCAATATCGAACTATTCTTTTGAACAAGAAACGATAGATTAAAAATATATATATAAATATGTAATGTGTTTGTGTGTTCTCAAGAATGAAATGAGGAGAGAGAGATTTAAAGGAAGACGGGAGGAGGAGGTATGACTCGCAGTACCTCTGAGTTTTACCTACGCAGAGATCCTTGGGATGGAATTAGTTGCTCTACACAGCTCTGCAAGGCCATTTTGAAGAAAGCCAAGATTCATGACATGTATTTACGGAGGAAATCCTGACACAAGATTTCTAAATTCCTGACCTGGGGTGGGAGGAGTTATTAGGTAATTTAGACTTTACATATAGAACACAAATCTCAGTTTCTAACAGCATCAGGCTTTAGTGAAATAGCTTTTTTTAAAAGAACAATTTAATTTATGCTTTTCTTACCAGGAGCATTAAAGTGATCTGCAATCATCAAATTATGTGTCAAGAAAGGATTATTAATATAACGTGGTCCCTCTCCTGGCTAGAAAGTTGTTCGGTTGATTATCAATCAGTGTCTTCAGGCTGAAGGGTTATGAGGAAAACCAATTGGAGGAAGTCTTCGTGGTCTCAGGAGAAGAGAGGAAGAAGAGGGGAGGGGGTGAAGGGAGAGGAGAGAAAGCATGGTGAGAGGCACGGGCAGAGCACAGCTGTCACAATTGTCAGCAGTTTTGTACACAGCGAAGCCCAGAGCCAGAATATATACATCTGCATTTAGTCCGTGACTATAACACGTGCACCTAGAAGGAGGCCTGGGAAGGCCAGGCGATGCCTAAGAATCTGCTCTAATTGAAGCTGGTTTTGTCCTCCTCTCTTGCCCTGTTAACTTAAACTAATCCGCCAACCAACCGATCAACCAGCCAGCCAAAAGGAAACTCACTCATTCAGTCAATACACAGGGCCCGGGAGAAGGAATGCCCTTTCCTAAAGTAGTTAAAATATTGTTACATTACAGAATTACATGCTTATGATTTTGTAATAAACGCTTGGTATCGATTACCAGCTCATAAAAAGGGTGGGGGGGGCACTCCTTCAGCTGGACCCTGTATTTTCATTGAGCATTAAGTAAATACAGGGCACGAGGCCAGGCTTGGGCATGCAGTGGTGAGAGAAACACGCACAGCCTCCGTCCTTCTGGAGTTTATACACTAGAAGGATGCATTTTAAACAGCCACTCAAAGAAATTATAAAGCTGGAACTGCAATGCATTCTTTGAAGGAGGGTTTGCATGTGTTTAGAAAATACAAAGTTGTGAAACATGGTCCAAGAGTTAAGAGACAAGGTCTGTCACTGCAAAGTGACAGTAAGCAAAGTGAGCAGGATGAGCAGGGGAATGCTGGGTGAGGCAGGGGAGGGAGTGTGTTTGGGACAGACCAGCCTGTGCAGAGACCCGGTGGGGTCGGAAACAGTAGTACAGGCAGCCGAGGGCAGCCCCGTGGAGCTGGAATCCAGGGCATCCCGACCTGCAGTCCCAACTCGCTCTCTGGTCCTCTGTGTTACAGTCCTCAATGGCTTTTACTAGCAGGACAGCTATTGTTCCTGGGGGTGCTGACAGGGTCTGCTTCCAAGCTGGTAGGAGGGAGGGAACCCCGTGGGAATGACTCTGCCCACTGTGTAAGGAGTACCTGGGTCTAAGGCAGCTGAGCAAAGCCTCTCCTTATAGGGACAGAGGTAGCAGGTGAGCTCAGATGGCCCAGATCACACCTGGAGGTGGAGAAAGTGGCACAAAGTCAGCAGGAATAGGGAGCAGGGAAACCTTCAGACAATGTGCCTTTTGCTTTGACTTTAGCTACAAAGAGATGAATTAATCCTAATCCTCCAAATATGGCATATTCTCTTCCTTGCTCTGTTCAAGGGTTCTCTCTTGCTTTGATGTATATAGGTGTGTCTATATTGTATTCAGTTATTTTTTCCCCACTTATTTTATTCTCCATTCCCCACTGGTCCCCTCCTCAGGGAATTGGTAGTATTTCACAGCAAACACAGTATTACTAGAAACTTACAGCAAATGTCATGTAGCAATGAACCACCAGGAGTCCAAAGCCCAGGAGGGTGGTGAGAATGCCTGCTCTTATGAGCGTAATACTGGATTGGCCTCTCCACACACGGGAAAGCAATAAAAATTCAATGAGATAAAAATATCTGAGAAAAAGGCAACATTGTCATTCCACGCTGTAGTGGATGCTTCGAGGTGCCACCCACATCTTCCCCGTGTATGACAGAAGCTCTCACTCTCCCGGCCGCTATGAAGGTTGGTGGAAGACAGCTCACAGCCCAGGTCCCCCTGGCGGTGGCAGCTCTTGGCGGAAGGACGCAGGGCCATCTAGCTCTGCAACAATCTCGAGGAAAGCCCTGTGTCCTTTGTGGTGACAGGATCACAATCCCTCTGCTCCCTCTGCCCAGTCTTGCTGCCTTTCCTTCCCCAACCGGGGTTAATCTGGAAAGATCTTCCTAATAAACTTTCTGCATGAGAATTTCATCTCAGAGTCTGTATCCTAAGGACCTTGACCCAAAACCCATACCGAGGATTTCATGATCTAATACAACCCCTGCCAAATAAACCAGCAATATATTAATATTAATAACAAAGGTCTATCAAAATGACCAGTAGACCAATAACAAGATCAATGTCAAAACTCAATGTCCAAGTTTTCCTTTAATCAGCAGAAAGCAATTAGAAAATGACCAACAAAAATTTGTACCATAGCAGCAGAACTATAAAGCAATTACAAATAAAATTAACAAAAATACACAGGCTTTTGTGAAGAAAAAAATTTTACTGAAAAGCATTGAAAGAGACCTGGATAAGTAGAGAGAAATGTTGGGGAAAGCCTCCATTCAGTTATGATGGAGACTGAGAGTCAGGTGATGATAAAGTTTCTTAAGGCATGGAATAATGAAAGAAAAAGATAAATGTACACCTAAAGTATTTTATTGCACCTTCAACCAATACATTTGCATTTATTCACCAGCAGAGCCAAAAAGTAAGTCTTATCTTTTAGCAAGGTCACTGATTGGGGTTCCTTAATGACTTTTTGTGTAAGTCATATCTGTAAAGGCAGCATCTCAGATACCCAGTTTCACTTCCTTTGAAGTGAAATTACGAGTTGAAAGTGTGGATGAAGCAATATTTGACTAATTGCTCACTTACATCTAATTTTAGCAACCTCCCCTCATTGAATCTTTCCGACCTCCTCACATTTTATGCAAAACAAAAACAAAATGTAAGCTGGTAGGAAAGACAGTTCTGTCTTTTTGCATGCCTTTGGTTCCTATTCAGTTGCATAATAGTTCAACTCATTTGGTTGAACTAAAATTTGTGGGTGTTCTGGAAACTTTCTTCTGGGTGCATTCAGCTTGCATAGGTGCCCATGAGTCTATTTCAAGTAACTTGGTTATGGCGAGTTTGACTCCATATTGTAAAGATGTCAGTTCTTCCAAAATTAGTTTATATGTAATGTAATTGCCAGAATTTTCAATGAACATCATAAACTGAGTCTCAAAGTCATGTGTTATCATTTTACTAAAGACAAAATTGATAGAAAGTAAAGAAAGAGAATGGGTCCAACTAGACATCAAAACACTATGAGTTCATGGTAATGATGTAGGTCAGTGTGAGAGAAATAGAGCAGAATAAAGGATGAAACTATAGAATAAAGAAACAAATTCATGCATCTGTAGGGATTTGGACTAAAAAGGGGCATTTGAAAGTCAGGGGAGAATGGTACTAGGGCAATAGGCTCTCCATACAGAAAAAAATGCTAACCTCACATTTTACGCAAAACAAACAAAAACAACCACCTTCATGAATTAAAGACCTATGCTTTTACATTATAGGTGAGGCTGTTTGGGGAAAAAATCCAGCCATAAATGCCTTTATTTTTCATATTACATGGCTGGATACTTTTCAGACAGACCTTGTATGTTATAAAACCTCAGGGAGGATATATTAAAAAAAGCAAACAAATGAAATATGGATAAAGTTGACCATATTTAAAAAGGGAAAGAAAACTCCGATATAAGAAAAAGATATACATAAGCAAAGATAAAATACAAGGGACAGACTGGGAGAAGATCGTTGCAACACATTTCACAGACAAAATACTTGCCACCGAAGTATATGAAGAGTATCTATAAACCATTACAAAAAGAGCAGATATTTCAACATAAAAATGGACAAAATAAATCAATGAGTAATACACAGAAGAGGAAATGCAGTGGCCATTGAAATAGGAAAAGATGCTAATTAGGAAAATGTAAAATCAAACGAGATGAGATACCGTTTTCACCCTTCAAATTGGCAAAAAATAAGCAAAGATGTAAGGAAAGAGTAAAGAATGAGAAGTTATGGAAAGCAAGGACCGGAAAGTTCTTGAGAACAGGATTTTTGGCCTCAGTTCAGTTGTTTTCCGAAATTGCCTGGGGATCTGGTTAAAGTGCAGATTCTCCCTCAGAGGGTCTGAGGTGGGGCCTGAGACTCTGCATTTCTAGCATGCTCCCGGGGGACGCCCCCGGCATCGGTTCTTAGCCCACGAGGAGGCCTGTTCGGGTTCTTTGGTGCTGCCAGGATCCAGCACAATGGTGCTCAGGACGCAGGGAGTGATTTGCTTTATTCCTGTGGATTTCAATCCTGGCTTCATGTCAGGACAGTGGGGAGGCTTTTAAGCAATTCCATTGCCTCGGTCTCCTCTCAGGGATTCTGACTTAATCAGTTGCCGGTAGAACCTGGACGTTAGCAGGTTTTCAAGTTTGAATGTGCCCCTGGGATGGAGAACCGCGGGCTGAGTCCGTGAACTCTTGGAAGATGAGGATTCTCCCGGTTATTCCAGGCCCGATCCAGGGCCTGGCGCCCTGGAGCCACTTACTAGAAGGTGGTCGAGTGCGGGAACTCCTGTATTTTGGCTCAAGTTTCTAAGATACATCTACATCTTCAGGGTGGGCAGGACATTTTCTTAAAAAGGAAGGTGGTGCTGGAAGTGACACATTTATGAGGTGACAAAGTCAAGGGTGAGAGTGTCAGAGGACCCTGAATTGGGAAGTAAGCCGACTCTAGTGACATCTTAGGCCTCAGAGTGGGTGGTAGAGGGGCCTCACTAAGGACGTCAGGCCTCTTAAAGTTACTGCAAGAAAGGAGCTTTGCCCAGGCTGTATTCCAAGGAGCCCCCTTTAACAGTGAGCACCGCCATCCAGCAATGAGCACATTTGCATAAGACAGTTGATGGTTTTATCCATTTACGTGTTTCAAGATACTGAATATAGATGTAGGTAAGGAACCAAACTGACTGAAGGCCAGACATCTTAGCAAAGAGGATTATTGGGAGACCTCTCCACAGCTCAGAAGAATTTTTATTTTAAGGAATAAGATTTTAAACGCTGAAAAGATTAGGAGAGCCTCTGAAAAGACCTTAATAACAAATAAAGAAACAATGGCTCACCAAGGCTCTTGGTACCAGAAGGGGCGAGCAGTTACTTGAGAAGCAGATTGTAGTAAAAGCTGCGTTGAATCAATGGCTTCTAGAAATATCCAGAGGGACAAGTCCAGCCACGTGTCCAGTGGCTGGAGGCAGACATACCCTGAGGTGAGGATAAGACGGCTCCTGAGAGCCTCCTGTTACCTTTTGAGGAGTTCTGTGAGCCCGTTGTTAAACACAGCTATTATTTAAAAAGATGTTATGCAAGTTTATACCGAAACAAATTGCATGTAAAACACACAATTAAGTATTCAAAACACTTCCTAGTTATTTTACCACATTTCACTATTATGTAAACTCTGGCGATAATGTATGTCTATTGCAACTCTGTGGTGGAAACACTGTATAATGGTGTACTATAGAGTGGGTATTTCTTTCCTACTCAACATCTTCTACCACACCATGGACATAGGCAAATGATGCAAATGAGGGTTTGAGTCGTTGTCGACCATCTAGTCCTAGGAAACTGATGGAGAAAATGCTAATAATGCATATCAAATAAATATTAAATCAATTCATATTAAAGAGCATATATTGCCTTTAGCTATTACATTTATGAATAGCAAAAGGAAAAAAAAAATCAATGAAACAATTCCGTGATTTGAAAACTATAATCCAATTCAGTAAAGATGTCACTTAAGTAATTGACGAAGGAGTGAAGTTAAGATGTATCTTAATTTTTTTAACTTTCCTTTTATTCATTAAGAAGTTGTTAGTAACATAAAGAAAAATGTCAACCAACATTCATGTGCAAAGTACACTGGTCAATTGAAGTCATTTCTTTTTCTTATACTCCAAGACATTATTAAAAAATAAACTTGTTTCATTGAGCATAAAATTTTGCAAAGTTAATATATGTCCTGAAAATTATAAAACTCTGTGGAATAAATAAGAAGATTTAGAAAAATAGAAATAGGGCCAATAAAACAGAAATGTTTGAGAAACCTTAAGTGTGTAAAATAATGCCGTATTTTTTACACTTATCAGAAAAATATTTATATAATTATTCCCTTTGGTCAATGCTTGCAGGAATAATTGCCTTCTAAAGTATTTACTATGCAAGTTCTGATTTTTATATGCTGGGTTTCATTCAATGGGGCAGAGTGTTAAGGAGTTTTCTACTGAAAGGAATTTATAGTTCACAAAAGTTACCTATTTTTGTGGTAGGAGCTATTTAAAATAGTACGTACACGTACAAACAACAACCACAAAACCCCTGATTCAGGGACACTGATGAGTCTTGGGTCTTTATTTACAGAGCTGGGCTGCTTGAGACTACAGTTAGGGTAAAGAAATTAATATGGGATGTATGTAGACTTTTGTGATGTCTTTGAAAGCTGAAAGGCAAGTATGGAAAATAAAGAAATGCTTTTTTTGGTTCTAATTTAATATTTTAAAAGGAATGTAAGTGCCTAGAAAAAAATGTGGCTTTGTGACTGTTGGTAATCTTTTTGGCAGACCTGGAAGGGAGAAGGCTCCGTTCATTTGTATTTTCAGTCTCCAACAAAGGCCGACTGTGCATGAATGGGGAGAACATTAACCTCCACTTGCCCTTGAACATAATCTGTGATCAAATTGTGCCAACTCTACCAGTGAACAGCACCGACAATTAATTATCGGAGGTTTCTCAAACATTGGACTTTTGGCACCCAGAGCCAAAACATCTGGGTGACGGTCTGAGTTCCCCACTGTTTCGACATTGTGTCAGAATAATCGCAGCCACGGAGTCCTTCCTGTGTCCCCGAGCCAGGCTAAACATTTTCACCTGCGTTCCTTGTTTAAGCCTCCCAGCAACTGAATGAGTCCTGAACTGTGAATGCATTCATCTCAGGGTGAGGATTCTGAGGCTTCGACAGAGCTGACACAGGAACCCCGTCTGTCTGATGATAAACTCTGGGCTGTTAACTCTATTCCATCTGGCCAAAACAGTTACGGAGGGGCAGAGCCACACACGGCATGGATCCAATTGGTGGCTACACTGCTTAAAGAAAGGGAGACTGTACAATCCCTAAGTTTAAAATGATACTCAGAAGTGTCACTGCTGTTAGCCAGTTTAGTACCTTTGAGAATATAGTCCTTGTCTTGAATTACTCTAATTAGCAACATGGACACGTTCAAATTCACCCTGTAATGGTAAGAACAAGAAAACTAAAACTATTTGCATCTGCTTTGTCAGGTTAAAACATTTAAGAAAATGAAAAAAAAGGACACAAGGACACATTGATTAAGGATAATAATGGATGCCTGGGTTAAAGATGAATATTCCAGTTGTCATTATAATCTCAACTATGTAAACTGGAGCAAGTTACTTAATCTATTAAACCTTAGTTTCCTCGTTTAAAAAACACAAGTAAGTAACAGAACCGACTTCACTCTACTTGGTGAAGGACGGGATAAAATAATGCTCGGAAAGTGATGAAAGCAGTGCCCGGCTGAGTACGGTGTGCCAACGCTAGTTGCCATTGTTATCATGAAGCCTTGTCACGCGTTCAGCTAGTAAGGGACAGAACTGGAATTCAGAGCTACACCTGACGCTTGCCCCTGCCAATAGAAGGACCCTGGAAAGCAGAGAAACCTCTTGCAACTGTCACCCTCTCTATTAACCTAGTTCCCTGTTCACAGAGCAAAGCAAGCGTCACTTCCTCTGTTACGACTGCCCCCTGCTGGCTGGGGAGGGAAAGAGGCGTCAGGGCAGATGAAACCCAATTTGCCTTCTGCGGGGTCTCTCGCCCTTCTCTCTCCCAGGTCTTCACGTTTCTTTCCATACTCAAGCTGCCTAACTCCAGCCTCCTGCACCAGGATGTGAGAGCATGAGCATAATCGGTGCCTCTGCAGCACGGTACAATTTTATGTTTATGTAGAAATTCAATGTTTAAAACAACAACAACGAAAACCCTGTGATGAAATTTCTCTGGATAAATAATCAGTTGTGGCCGAAGACGCGTTGGGGGAGGGGGAGGGTCGTGTGTTTTTCGACTTTTCAGTACAGACAGATGGTTTACGCATCTTCAGCGTTCAGAGTTTTCTAAGGAGCATTATATAATCTCAGGGCAGTTACCAAATGAAATAAGAAATTCCTCATTTGGCAGATGGGGCCTGCCTATCGAGTTCATAAACTTTAATACTTCTCCCAAGTCCAAAATCAGAGGCGACCTGCTCCAAGTCAGTTTCCCATTTGCACTTAATTAGGGAGTGTGTTTTGGAGGTCAGTGAAAACCAGTGGAGTACGCTTTCATAATAACTTTCCTCACAATAAAATTATTTGGGAGGCAGCTATCCAACTTTTTCTGGAATGAGGGCAAGAAAAACGGGGACACAGAGTGAGGTTATTGGATACCTTATCTGGAACTGCCCAAAAGGTTGTCTGCGATCCAAAGAACACACAGTACCTTCTGGATCAGAGGAATGAAGCCAAATTCTTTTATAGTCCCAACAATGTTCCTAAGCGTGCGATTTCGCACCATTTGAAGGATTGCAAATACTGGAGAACAGATCCCTCTCAGCGTTGTAATCGTGCCATGCTTATGTAAGCATTGTCCTCCTGGAGGAAAAGGGGAACGTGTGAATCCGAGAAAGTGGTGGGTAGTTAGGACCGGTAGCCAGGTTGTCACCTAATGGCTAGATGATCTTGTGCATTTGGGTTTCTCAAAGAGAACACGATGAGCTCCAAATATATTACCCTTCGCTTTATGAATGTGCGATGTCCTTGTGGCTGTAGGAAAGGTTATTATGCTCCCCTGAGCCTTGTCCTAAAACATCCTAGAGAGTAAGAAGATGAATTCTAAGTCACAAACTCCAAGCAGAAAATCAAATTAGAATAAACCTCCTTGACAGATTAGGCAATCAAATTCTGATAGGCTACTACGTTCTTTGAAGTTGTTTATTTTCCTTTCTTTTTAAAAAATCATATTTTGGCTCCTTCTAAATTCCATTTGGGTTTTACAATTCACATGAATCTGGGGGACAGTGCCAAAACCTACGGTTTCTGAATTGTGGTTGATAAGCTTTTATCGTCATATGGAGCCTTTGGAGGCAAGATGTTGAAAAGATCTTCAGCTTCAGAAGCAGAACCTGGTTAACCTTTACATTTTTCCTTACACACACACACACACACACACACACCACACACACGGGCGTGTGCATGACTTGAGGCAGGATTAGTTACAGTTATACTGTGTAGGTTCTGTGATAAATGGTTCTGAGATGAAGTCTTGAGGCTTCTAAACCAAATTTCCCTCACAAGCAGTTCATATGTCAAGTTGCTCCAGTCACCAAATGACTGAAGTGTAACCATAACCAATGTAGCATGACCAATGCATCAGAATGAATACGCTATGTCGCTTTCGTCTCTTAATTTGATAGCGATGATGACAGGGGATTTGTCATACTTTGTTTCTAATATTTGGCAGGTTGTCCAGATTATGGCCTTCACAAGTTACCTGTATATAAATCACCCTAAATTCAGTTCAGCTGGTATTTTTTTCTGTATTGATGGAAGTTGCCTGGTTTTATGTGTTAATTCTATGAAGCTTTGGTGTTCCAGGTGGCTGTGTGTGTGTGTTGGGGGGGGGGTGTGTCATGTACTGTGTGGTAGGCAGCCTCTAAGATGTCCAGCAGTGATCCCTGCTCTCTGCAACTCTCTCCTGTTCAATGAGGCTAAACTTACTCACTTTGAATGAATAGAATATGGCAGAAGCGATAGGATGGAGGACCAGCCAAGATTAGGTTACACAAAGACTGTGGCTTCCCTCCTGGATGTGCTCGCTTGCGCTCTCTTTCTTGGAACCCTCGTGTTGGGGGCGGGATACTGCCATAGCGGGTACAGCCCCATGGAGAGGCCCACATGGCAAAGAACTGATCAGTCTCGTCAACGGCCAGTGAGCCTTTGGGGTGACTGCAGCCCTAGCTGATGCCTTCATTGCAAATTACTGATCCCCAGAAATTGTGAGGTCATAAACATTTCTTCTTCAAAACTACTAAATTTGGGAGTCACTTGTTACACAACAATTGACACCTAATTCCTACTCCTACCTGTATTGGTGATGGACTATTACAGCGTAACTCTTTCTAAGCATAGCCTGTGCTCAAATGCTGACTGTCATGATCTATGTCCTTTGGCACGCCTTGTAAGCCAGGCCTCTAGCCAACAGAAGAAAGGCTGGTTCTAGACTTAATAACTATATTGTGCATGTTTAATGACAACGCCCCATTTTATAGGAGATTCGTGTCACCTTCAAAATCATATAAAGAAAAGGGAGATGACTAAATAAATGCAAGGAAAACTATTTTTTTGAAGTGTTTTGTAAATGGATTTCTGATGACTTCCCCAGAATTCTAGTTTTCTGAGCATTTACAGAATTTCTTTCCTATCAAGTGAAGTCAGATCGTCTTTCTTCAGTCACTTTAATTATATATAGATTTGGTGAGAAGGGAAATGAGACCAGGGTTTTTGTCTGTTCATTACCCTAAATGACACAAAAGCGTCCAAGTCCTAATAGTTTAGCCTTAAATAGTTTCTTGTGAAATAGAATAACTCAGGGAATTCTGGCCGAAGCAGATTTTTTTTTCTTTACAAAATGTAACAATAAATGTCTCAGGGTCAGAAGGATGCGGTTGATCAGAGCTGAGCGCCCACAGAGATTGTAGCAGAATCATTAAAACAATATTGTTTGTCTTCCCCTTCATTTCCTCCGAGGTGCACAATACTTTTTCCTCCCCGCCCTGCAGCTCTCTGTCTAAAATTGTTTTGGACCTTTGGGGGCCTTCTATATTAAGACTGAAGGAAACTGGAACTGATGTGTGTTCTTTCTCCTGAGCACTTTTCCTGGATGTGGTCAGCTGAGCGAATGTGGGCCAGCAGGGGCTTCCCAGCAGGCCTTGGGCTTCCCAGCAGGCTTTGCGTGCCCCTCTCCTTTCTCTCAAGTTATTGGCCTTCTTTCCCCCACATCTTCACACCTCCTCGAGGTCCCTGAACACTTGCTGACCCCCTCCCCGCCACCTTCTTGCCCAAAAGAAAACTGGGGTGAAGAGAAGGACGAGAAGAGAAAACCCACAGAAGGCGGCTCAGGAGTTTCTCACCTGCGCTGAAAGACAGACAGCTTCCTCAAGCCAACACCTTGGGGTGCATTTTGGGGCGGCAATTAGTTTCTTGGAATTTGCTGAGTTGTAGACTCTTTTCCGCTTGGATCTTGGGAATGTCTGAAATGCCAGACACACGCTCTTCGCACAAAGTCATGTTAAGAGGTTTAATGAACAGAAAATAGTGTGTTGATTCAACATTGAAAACATTTAAATGAGGGCAGTGTATCGGCCGGTCAGGTTTCTGAGACAACTCTGCGTTTCCAGTCTATATTTCTGTGCCCATGAGAGGACATGAAAGGGATGTTGGGGACTTCAGCTTCCTTTGGAATTATGCTGCTTCTGTCATTTTCTCCAGTGGTTACTTTTCGTGAATCTATAGGGCAAGCTATCATTATGGATTGTTTATTTGGCTTTTCTTCAATCCACAGTACTTTTAATACTCCTTTCTTGATTTTTTCAAGGGTTGAGGAAAAGCCAGT
The DNA here is from genome assembly GCA_004026885.1 of Lyroderma lyra. Classification (NCBI taxonomy): domain Eukaryota; kingdom Metazoa; phylum Chordata; class Mammalia; order Chiroptera; family Megadermatidae; genus Lyroderma; species Lyroderma lyra. The sequence continues at coordinate 215,890 of PVJL010000449.1, read as the reverse complement.
TTATTGGCTACAGGCTGTTATTCTTTTCCTCTTTGTCTCGTCTTCCTGCCTTCGCCCATGTAAGAGTCCCTTCCTGTGCCCACTGTGTCCCCCAGAGGCCTTCCTGCTCTTGACCTTGAATTAGAGTTGTGTTATAAATTGAAATAAGAGCTGTCTCAAGCGTAACTAGAATTTCGTCTCTCCTAACACCAAGCATTATTACCTCTCCAATGTCAACAGAGAGCCTTTCCTTTTTCAAGAGTTTGCAAAATTTAAAATCACAGCTTCCGGATGGAAGAGGGGAGACTTTGCATAGTGGCAAGAAAATGGGTCTACGGAGAGACTCACTATTCTGACGTCCCGGAGCCCTGCCTGCCCCTCCTGCCTCCCAGGCGGGGCAGTCGCCTTCACCACGTGCAGTCCTTCCAGATCTCTCTGTGGAAACAGTAACCGGCGAATGACTCTAGTGCTTTCTTGTGCTTGAGACATCAGATACATCTCGCCCTCTTCCCTTCTAGAAAACAAGAGCATGCCACCTCATAGCACACTTTATGACTGCCTGATGGATAATGTGCTCCTGAAACAAGATTTTATTAACAGATGACTTATAAAAATCATCCTTGCCGTTCTGAGATGGAGAGCAACTGTTACTTAAAAAAGACTGGGCGAAAGATGAAACTTTTTTTGACTCTATATGTTCGATAAAATATATTGCATATATGTCCAGTAAACATATACATAAATTCCAGATAATCAGCGCTGGTTGTTAAATATGAAATGCCTTGTGTGCTTCTGTATTCTGGCACCTATAAAGAGTTGTGTGACTTTGTCCTTTACCCTCTCTGGGCATCAGTTTCTACATTTGTAAAATGTGAGAACTGAAAAATAATTCTGCTGCATCTCGATAGCAGCTCATTCTGTTTTGGTGACTCTCAGAATCTTACGTTTTTAATTTCAGCGTCTTTTAGAGAAGTAGAATTCATGATCCATGGCCTCTGCCATATAGAGGGACATATATATAATAGATGTTTTTTTCTGGCACATCTTTGTCAGAAGAATTATTTCTCATGTCCGAGGAACCCACAGATGAGTCTTTAACATCAGCAACCTTCAAATCAAACTTCCAGCCAGCCAGCAGACGCAGCCTTCATGCACTTGAACTAGACTGACTCCAAGTGCACCAAGTAGACTACATGAGCTCATGTCTCCCACTTACTGCTCTAACTGATGCCATAGAGCTGAAACAAGCAATGAAATGATGAGGAGGGAAGGGACGGAGGAGAATTCAAGGCCTGCGCCCATTCACAACCTGGATTAGTGAACTGTCCTTGTCACCCATAGCTCATGCTAAGCCCTGCGGGCTCTGACAGCCCAGCGTGGAGATACGTTCACTTCTGCAATGACCAAGTGGCTGAAGTCACGTGGGAGCAGGCTCTGGTGGGGACCGAACTGCTGTGTAGTACCTTGATCTAACTAAATTCGGCACGTGTGTGTGTGTGTTGACTCCCTGACTGAAGGACCTCTTGACCACGAGAATGAAATTGCATTGGCGCTGTTGAAAGAATTATGGAAGTTTATCCTTGTTACTCTTCGGCCTTCAGGGTGAACCACACCAAACCTCTACTTGGCTGAGAAGAATCATCATTTTTCTTATCAGAATCTTCTTTATTTTTTTAATTTCAGCATCTTTTAGAGAAGGAGAATTCAGAATCCACGGCCCCTGCCCTCTAGAGGGATGCATAATAAATGTCTTTCTCCGGTACTTCTTTGTCAGAAGAATTCTTTCTCGTGTCCAAGGAACCCACAGGTGAGTCTAATATCAGCACCTCCAAACAGAAGTGTTTCAAGAGTGCTTTCCCTCATCCACGGGCTTTCACGTTGCCCTTCACGTGGCTCATTGACGGAAGAATAGAATGTCATCCCTGCAGTTGGTGGGGGCGGTCGTAGTACATAGATTTAAGGCGCTGGTGGCCTGGGGATACAAGGCGGGCCTCAGGTCAGGCTCCCAGCTCTGCAAGTGCCATGAAGGCTGCTGAGCCACGGCAAAGTCTCTTTTGAGCCCCAAATTGTTTTGTGGGTTCCCTGGGCGATCATCGCTCATTAGCTACATGATCCTTAAAAAGTCCCTGTGCCTCCATGACATCAGTTCCTTGTTTGGAAGTGGACTAGCAATCCGGGCCCTTCCCTGCCTCACCGGCCCACGATATAGATCGGAAAGGGTGACGTACGGGGCGGACTTTTGGAAAAAGTACAATTTAGATGCAAACACAAAATGCTGGGTTGTGGCGACAGCAACATTTTGATATGAAACCCTCCAGGGTCAGTAAGTCAGAGAGGATGAACTATATCTTTTTTATGCTCAGGAACTTTTGAAGTCCTTTCCCCCAAACTATAGAAACTCAGATACTCTGGTCAACTTCTCTGTGTCCAGTAAGCTGACGTCACAGCCGTGGTTAAAATCAGGCAAACAGACAGTGGCCCAGATAAACGGGGGGTGTGCACGCGCGCCTGTGTGCATGTTTAAGAAAGTGCATGCACCTTTGACCCAGCTACTGCATATGTTCATACAATTAAAAAAGGAATAATGACTCATTAACCAAACAAGTCCTAGAAAAAAAAAAAAACTCATTTAATACAATCACAGTGACTTCCTCACTGTTTCCACTTCACTGCCGCTTATGTGAGTAAAAACAACACGCTAAATGGAGACTTTCAGAACCCCGGGGGACCAATTAACGCCACGTGACTTCCTCCCGGCCTTCCATGAAAATAACTATATTATAATGGTCTGGGATATTAATATCAGCTTTGGAAAAGCCAGGCAGCGGCTCGGTGGGGGAAGGAAGCGGCCTGAGCAAGGACTGTGGAATGCGAGGAGGCCACGTCTTTTTAGAAGCTACATCACACGGTTAAACGAGGTGGAGGCACCAGCTGGTCCGGTGGGTTACTTAGGGTTAAACGGCCACCAGGGTAGTCTATCTCTGATCTCAAACTCCAAGACAATGTGGTTATTGGTGGAAATTAAAGTTCTCAGAAATGAAACCATGTCCAAAGCATTCCCTCCTCCCGCCCCGCTGAATTTCTCCAGATTTCTGCCCACCACAGAAGCAGGATGTGTTATGACAGCCTTTGTTTGCGTTGGCATGCAGACCTGAGGTGAGGCCAGCTGGGTACACCTCCCAAGTGTGTCGTCTGGTGGGGTTTTGCAGTGACACCAGAATGCAGGGCAAACCAAAGGGAATGTGAACTCCAACATCAGTGACCTTGTTCCACGTTTCCTCCAGATGCAATTGTAGTGATCCCAGGTCCATGCCCCACCCAGATCCCCTCCCAGTCCCACTCCCTGCAGGGTCTTGGAGAGATTCAGTGTTTTCCCTGCAGCTTGTCCAATGTACCTCACTGGCTTATGGCTGTGGGTCAATCTCTTTTCTGGGTTGTAAATCGCTACGGTGCATTAACTCCACTCAGGGGTGGTCCCAAAGCACAGCGGAGAATAAATATTCCCCTGGGATCAAATGTTTAGTGGTACACCTAATTATCCAGGAGACATTGCCTAAGACAGCAATCCAGATCCAATTCCTAGACAGTGGCTAACGGTTTTGTCAGACAATCAGAGGCTTACAAGGAAATATATTGGAGGACGGGGGGTGAGCACGTTTAGGGGAAAGTTGGATAAGCTCCTTAGAATGAACCCAAAATACGAGACTATTTGTGCCTAATGTGCAAGCTCCCCAAAAGGCTCCCCCTGTAGAGGGATATCCAAGAATCAGGGAGACAAAGTGACTTTCACTAAAGCTATCCATTGGTCTTTCCTTGGGGCTTTATCAATGGACTCATAAGCAGAACAGCTGTGGTAGAAAGGACCCTAATGACAAGGACTCCCTCCCGTAATGGTGACCCGGCTCGTACCTCAGCTGAGTCCTCCATGGGCTGGGAGTAGCACGTTGGCCCGAGCACCACCATGGCACTAAACCCAGGCAGACCAACTGACTACCTGGTAGAAACTGACTATATTGGACCCTTTTATCAAGGACGGGGCAGAAATCACCCACCGTCTTATAGTTAGGTTGGTTTTCGCTGTCCCACCGTGCTTTTGCCAGCAGGTTGGCCAGAGGAACTTACTTAAAGTTTTACATATCATAATGAAACTCCTGCTCTATATTCTTTTGTTTCATAATCATTATGATTTTCTTGCCATTTATTTTCCAAATCTCTTGGAGTAATATTTAAGGCCACTAACCTATGATCCTACTAGTCAAATAAGCTTTTGAAATCATTTAAACAAACTGACCTATAATAAAAATTAAAATTGCAAATGGATTGCTTCTAAGGAACCCACTTCACAGAGGAATACATAAGACAATGGACTGATGACCTTGGAATTCATCTAACCACGTGCCCCACTTTCTGGAAGCAACTGACCTTACAGAAAGATGGAATCATCTGCTGAAGACTCAGATATGGTACCAACTGGCTTTCAGTTGGTAGGCAACATCTTGCAAATGTGGGGTGCCATCCCACAGGATGAATCATTTACTTTGAATTAATGGTGATTAAATGGTACCTTTCCCCTGTCCCTGTTCTAGAACACACAGATTTAGGAGCATTGGGGAGAAATATGGGGGAACCACTCACAGTTACATCTAATGATCAGCTATCAAAATTTCTCATTCTGTCCCTGGCTCTGCTGGTTTTAGTACCCAGTGGAGAATGGCTTTCACTAACAGATACTACTCTAATTTTATACAACTAGGACTGAAACAGCCACTTGGACTTTCAGGGATTCTCTAGAAAACCTTGAAAAGAGGAAATTGAATTTTTGACTGGGTGGATTGATCCTGACCTGTAAGAAGAAGGAGAGAAAGGAGCATGGCCACAGCCCAAGGGCACCTCGTGTATATTGTTTTATGTGGCAAAGGTGAATAGAAGTCTGTTGCAAGCTCACACGGGCAGAGAAAACAAGCGCTCAGATTTCTAAAGAGTGAAGATTGAGGTTTAGGTCGCCCTCCTGTGTGCTACCCCAGGCAAAAAGGACTTCAAATGGTAGTAGGGGAAAAGCCACAAATAGTATCTGTGGTCTAATATGCAGAAACAGCTATTAGAATGCGTCCTTGGGGGTTATCATTTATAGTGAACCTTCGGTGTTAAAAATTCAGAGTGGGATTCTAACAGGAAGACTGAGTTTTGGCTGTAAGTGAAGGGAATAAGTAATAAAACTGTGTTTTCTCTGTTTGGGGGAAGACAGAGTGTGTGCTTGGTTGCATGGGATGGGCTTCCTACCTTGGGCAGAAATACTTTTGGAAGTGTAAGTTTGAGAGGAAGTGTTTATGATGACGTAAAGCAGTCAAAGAGATAGATCATAATGGAGTTGACTACACAGAACCTCAGCATTCTTTTTATTAGTGAGGAATCCCCAAATTGGTAGACTAGCAGGACGCTACTTTCCACGAGGAAAATAAAGGAGGCAGAGGTTTCCTCTCCCTGCTTCCTGACAGCAGTATATCCATGTGGCCTAGACTTGGCCAATCGTATTTAGGATCCCAGCTCTGTCTTTGAAATCTGGGGGAGTGATGCACAAACCAAGAGGCTATTTGTGATGGTGGGCCAGCAGAGTTGAGAGTCCTGAGGTGGGGTCAGCTAGTGTCCAGGGTGTGTGTGGTGACAGAGAAAATAGCAACACATGCTGAGAGCTGGTGAGATTTTAACCAGGTCGTTTCAGCACTGTGAGCTCAGCGGTACTTCTGACTGCCCAATGTTCTTTGATTCCCATCCATTTTCTGAGTCAGGTTCTGCAGCCTTTCATGCTGATTTGGGAACTATCTCATGTCCTTCCAATAAATTTCTTTCTTGCTTAAGATGACCGGGGTTAATTCTCATGATTTGTGCAGTTGTATAATGGCTCAAGATGCCATTCGTTCTACCTGGATAATCTCACACTGTCATCACTTGGGCTTGGTCACTACAAGCCGCTTCTTTTCAACAAAGGCTTGTCTCCTCTGCCTTTCCGTGTAGTGGCTGTTTATACTTCATCTTCCAGTTTAGGACAGTCCTTCCCTCTGAGAGCATGGCATATTTTTAAAATTTTAGTACTGATTTAGGAGACAATATGAGGAAATCATCACTCTGAAACAAGCAAAATTGTCCGTGAAGTTAATTCCAGCTGTTTTGTGGGGACTGATTAGATGAACTCCCTTGATTCAAGGGAGTTCCTTTCCCATCGGGCTGAAGGTATGCTAATTTGCCTTCCATTTTTATAATGTGAAGTCACTTCCTGGATTTGGCAATTGACTTCACACGACCGCTTAGGACATTAAATGTCTTATCTCCTTAGTGTTCCTTAGTCTGACACATTTTAAATTCTCCCCCAATAAAGACTCAGGACATTTGAAAGCCTTAGCCATAGATACATAGTTTTAGATACACAGAGATTCACTCAGCAATATAGATTAGCTTAGACTTCTTGAACTGAAAGGGCCCATCGAGAATAAAGAGAAAGCAAAATGTTTTTAATGGAAGAAATGTTTATTCATGAAAATTTTTCACTCAACAAATATTTGTTGAGCAACTATTATGCACCAGGCATTACCCTTGTCACTGGAGATTTATTTACAAACAAAATAAAGTGCCTTATACTTATTTGAGGGGACACAGCTGGTAAATATAAAAAATAAATTTATGTTTGTTCAAGGAGAGAAATAGAGAAGGTAAAGGCTTTAGGATGTGACAAAAGTATGCCCATACTTTCAAAACACCGAGAAAAGGCCAAAGTACCTGCAGAGTGAGCAACAGGGAAAAAATATGACATATACTGGGGAATTGGAACATGTTGGGCCTTGAGACCATTGAGACCAAAGGATTCAGGCTTTGACTTTGCGATGAAAGACATTTGAGAAATGACATTATCTGACTTCCATCTTTTCACAAGGACAAGTGCAATATTTTTAATTAAGGTAAAATTTACATGCAGTGAAGTCACAGAGTTTAAGTGAATTCTCAGTCGAAACCATTGGATCCATAGATCCTGTGGCACCAACACCTCTCTTCAAATAAGATACATTTTTATCATCCCAGAAATTTTTCTACTTTCTCTTTCTAGTTAATTCCTGCCCCCAGGCCAGGACAATTCCAATTTTTATCACAATAAATTAGTTATATTTGTCCTAGAATTTTATTTAAATGGAATCATATGGTGCCTACTCTCATGTGGCTAGCTTCTTCCATCAGCATAATGTTTTTGAGAGTCTTTCATGCTGTTGGACAAATCAGTAGTTTGTTTTTTCTGTTGCTGAATATTATCCCATTATATGACCATGCCACAGGTTATTTATCCATTGTAGTGTTGATAGTTGTTTGGATGATTTGTTTTGTTTTGTTTCTTTGTTTATTTTTGCCTGTAGTAGTAAAGCTGTTATGAACATTCCTGCTATGTCTTTTTTTGGACACATGTTTTTAATTTCTTTTTGGTATGTACCTAATGTGCAGTTTCTGGGTACAGGCTAAATGTATCTTTAACCTTATAAGAAATCGTCTTAATAGTTTTGCAAAGAGGTTGTACCATTTTATACTCTCACCAACAATGTAACAGTGGTTATTCTCTATGCTCTGGAAAATTCGGTAGTGTCAGCTTTTCAAATTTTACCCTATCTTTTATTTCTGTATATGTTATAAACCTCATCTTACAAAAGTATTAGTTTGTTTTCAAATTACCAATTTTTAAAGGAAGTTATTAAAAAAACATGATATTTTACAGTAAGTCATTTATTTCCAGCACTATTTATTTTTTCTTATGAATTCTAGTTTCTGTCTGGTATCATGTATCTTTAGCCTTTGGATTTTCTTGTAATAAATTCTCCCAACTTTTGCTTATTTGAAGATGCCATTGTTTTACCTTTCTTTTTGAAGGATATTTTAGTTTGTTGTAGAATTATGTATTGATAGTGGGATTTTCCTCTTTTGTTATTTAACCCTTTCACTGTGTTAACTGACTTCAAGACCTTTTTTTTCAAAATGTGTCAAAAAGCCACAAAAAATGAAAAGTTGATATTTTGACAATTTTATGCATTGAATAATGGCATTTTGAGCTGCTTTGTATGTAAATGATATTATTTTATTTAAAATTTTTGTTATATGGTAATTCAAATTATATTGAATTTTAGCAAAAAGATACTCAAAATGTACTAAGCGACACCAATTAGATTTAAATATAGATAAATTAGAATCTAATGACATTGATGACATAAAATTTTATTACGAAGTGTTACACAATATGACATACAAAACATCTTTTCTGTTCGTAGTGGAAACCAGAGGAAAATATTTTTAAAAATCTTGTAAATGGAGAAAATTCCTTAAAACAGTTTCACACTGAATAACAAATTTACAATAATTACAGTATTTATTTTTTAAGTAAATCCAGTTAAGGCAGTACATTTTATTAAAATAAATTATTAAAGTATAAAAATTTTCTATTTTATTCACTCTCGAAAAACACAAAAATACAGAAAAATGTACATTTGATATCTTAAATTCTTTTGAGCTCGTGGGGTAAACGCAAATGCTGCAGTCAATGGATGGAAATAATCATTTGAATTTATCTGAACATTGCAGCAAAAGGGTTAAAGATGACATTCCATTATCTTCTGGCTGCCATTGTTTGAGAGCAGAAGTCAGTTGTCATTTGTATCATTGTTACTCTGTACATAACATGTTTTTCCTTTCATTGATTTCCGGGTTTTTCTCTTCATCTTTGTTTTTCAGTAGTTAAACCATAATGTGCCTGGATGTGGTTATTTTGTTTGTTTTTATTTGTTTGCTTGTATTTAGTCTCAGAGTTTGCTAAGCTTCTTGATCTGTAAATTGATATTTTTGAACAATGGAAAATTTTCAATTACTACTTCTCATTCTGGTCTCCAAATACATGTGTATTAGATTGTTGTAATTGCCCCATAAGTACTTCAGCCTCTATTTTTCTTCAGTTGCTATATCTCTGTTCTTCTGTCATTTCCAGTCTATTTTTCTGCCATCTCCACCATCCATTGAATTTTTTATTTATATTATCACTTTGTTTTAATAATTTGTATTTGATTCTCTATTTTATAGTTACATTTATTTGTAACTATTCTCCATATCTTCATTCATTAAGGCCCTATTTTCCTTTAATACTTTGAACATATTTCCATTTATTTTCTCAATATTTATAGTAACTATTTTTAAAATCTTTGTCTGCTATATTCTATATCTGGACAATTTCAGAATAGGCACCTATTGTTTGCTTTTCTTCCTGATTGTGGGTCATACTTTCCTTTTTCTTTAGATATCTTGGTATTTTTTATTGTGTGTTCACCTTAGTGAATGCTTTATTGTAGAGTCTCTGGAGGGTGCTGAGTTTTGTTTTAGTAGGCAGTTCAATGATTAGCAATTTACATTGAACTTGTGGAGGCTTGGTTTGTGCTTTGTTATGGAAGACCTATGGAAAACCCAAAGTGTTTCCTAGCTCCCGCTGACTTGGGAGTTGGAAGAAGCATTTTCCAGATGCTATCTCCATTAAAGCTTTGTCAGGGCTTAATTTAAAGCAATTTTAGGGCAGATACAGAGTAGGAATTACTTTAGAGTGTAGTCCTTATTCTTAAGGCCTGATCTTTCTGTCTAACATCTCAGCTAGTTGCCTAGGGTATTAATGAGACATAAATAAAATTTCTCCACTCTGGCTGCAGCAGAACTACAACGTTCTCCAAGTACTGCTCATTTCTCTACTATTTTTGTTCTATTTTCAAACTCATAGTAGTCACTCTCTTGATTTCTCTATGTATATTTAGTCCAGCCTGCAACCAGGAACTCACAGGTTTCCTCACTTGGGTTTTTGAACAGTTCCTTCCTCTCTGGTTACCTATACTTCCCTCACTGTCCTGAACTCAAACATGTGCTTAGTCAACTCAGTGGGATTGCTGTGTTCTGCATGCATTCAGCTCAATGCACTATGGTTGTGGACTTCTGAGACTGGTTTGTCACTCAACCAAGTTCAGTAGAATTGAAGAGTTATACTTTTGGTTGTGGTGTGTGTGTGTGTGTGTGTGTGTGTGTGTGTGTGTGTGTATTGTGGCATACAGATGTAGTTGTGAGTGGTGTGGCACAGCAAGCTCTGGAGCTGGGGAGACAGGAAATGGAAAAGGAGCTCTAAGTACCTGGGGATGGCAGGGAGGCTACTGCTGGGCTTGGCCTTGTTTAGTTCTTTCTAGTAACTAGAGAGCAGATCCATGAGTGTCTTTAAAGTGAAGGAGTTGTCCTCATTCAGCCCCTTGTGCCTTTCTAAGATTTCACATGTACATTATCTCTAATGATACCTATCTCCCTGGCCCTCTGTACAGAGTATTTTTGTCCAGACTCCAGCCCTTGACTGTGCTGGCAGAAAGTTGAAACTCAGATTGGAAATCAGGCAAGCTCCAGCTCTGGAGCCTCTGGGGTCCCTCTCTCCCCTCTCACCGGGTCCTCTTGCGCAAGGTGATGGGGGCAGGAGGCTGCTTCTTGCGCCTGCTTCCTTCTTTCCTCCCCAGGGACACTCAGTGTCCACCCCTGAGAAGCAGAGTTCACCCAAGCAGCCCTAAGGGGTGGGGGGCTGCCAGCTTTCCCTGTCCCCCCATATGCCCCCGCCCCCAACACAGTGTAGTTGTGTTGCAGCCGCATTTGGAGAAACCCATGGGGAGTTGCTCCGCAGGGTGGCTTTGATGATTTCTTCAGACACATGGAGCAGACTGACAAATTGACTTTCAAGTGAAAGGTCAGTGTCGAGAACTGAGGGTACAGCATCTGGATTCACAATTAGAACGCCTTCGGAGCACCGTGTGCAGCTCCAGCGTCTCCGTGTGTAGGAGGTGCTGTCACGGGGACTCATTTGGCAGCTGTTTCTGACTCTGGATTGGGATTGGAGAAAATAAAAATTCCTCATGGTCGTCTGTGCTTGTGTGTGCGCGCGCACATGCCCGCGATCGTGTGGGGGTGTTGCAGGAGAAATCCCGCTCTTGGGCAAAAGCAAGCACAGCTTTTGCTAACTCAGTTCTGCCCTAGAGTTGACCTCCAGAATGGTCTGTCCAGGGAGAGGAAGCCCTCGGGGAGCTGACTGGCACCTCACTACGCCCACCTCCTGTAGCCAGGAAGTAAAAAACACTGAGGACGGAGCTGGAAAGCTGTCTAATCACCGATCTGCTCTCTGAGCTCGCGCCAGTTGTTTTGTACAGTATATGAAGGGCTGTACCCAGACACCTGCAGAAAATATATTTGCTTGTCCAGTTTACAAGCAAGCCAGGCCCCATCCACTCCTTTCCTCTAGCTATGTTACTTGGTCACAGGAATAGTTGTTCTGCTTCCAGTGTACAAAGTGTTTCCATACCCAAAGATAATGGTGAAAGAAAGCAGGATATTCCTAAAATGTCTGAGAGCCCAGGACCTCAGTAAGTGCTGTGTGGTTTGGGGGCTCAGCGTGCCTTACACTAAGCTTTCTCAGGGTGCTTGTCCTGTCTAACACTTGCTTTTGAGGTCTTACTGACATAACTGAGCAGGTAGATGATAAAACCCTGGAATAACACCATTCATTACGGATTGTTTACTTTCTGCCCCTTTGCAGCCGTCAGGCCTGCAGGAGGTCTCTAAAACCCTCTGCTGAGTGATGGGAGGAGAACCTCTGCAGTGGAGGCCCTGCTTCTCCCTCTACCTCACATGGACCCAGCAGGGGGTTCCACTTTGGGGGGCACTTAAGAAGGGATATTTATAGCTCACTCTCCCCCTTGCTCCTCCTCCCAGGAAGCAGTCAGGATCGTGGAACTAAGCTTGTGGGAGAAAGTGCAGGAGATGTTTTCTAGAAAGAGAAGGAAAGAAGCAAACATTGGAGTTTGGAGGGTCCTGATTTGAAAGGACCAGCGTTTTCCTAGCAGAGGTAACAGAAGAGAGTTTGAGCCCCTGGCTGCCCTGGGTGGGAGACAGGGCACCCTGTGCTTAATAATTGCACCATTAAATCCTGCCTCGTGCTTCACTAGCTGTGTGACCTTGGGCATATTCTTTAACTTCTCTGTGTCTCAGCTTCCTTTTCTGCAAAGTGAGGAGAATAGTAAGACGGGTCTCACGAGATGAGATTAGTTATCACGTGTGAAATGTTTAGGATGGTCTCAGTTGCATATTAATAGCAAGCACTGCAGAAGGTTTGGTAAATATCATTAACTTTCTGTGGGGTTAGTCCATTGTCCTTTGGTTACCCTTCTCCTCTATCTGCTGCTGTCAGGTAAGCGCATTCTTGTCTGTTTTACAACACCCTGCACGAAGGCAGCAGGGCCAGGGCATCATCCTTGGACAAATGAGGACCTGTAGATAAATTCTTCTTTTGCTCGTCTTTTAAGCTTCTGATTCTTACCTAGATTTTTCTCTTATGTTTCTCCTGTTGGCTCTTAACACATTCTGTGAGGCAAAATAATTATTTTCATATATAGCAAATATTTATTGGTACCTACCCTGTACCAGAAACTGTATGAGCACTGAGAATGTGGGGATGACTGAAACACATACGGTTTTTGCTCTCCTGAAGTTTATGCCTTCACCATATCCCATCTCTCCTGGCAGACAGAATACACACCTGGCTTACCTTTACATCCACAGAGGTTTTTAGCACAGAAGTTCAGAGTAAGCATTCACATGCTTGTTGGCAGAATAGTTATTGCAAACAATTGAGTCTTTCCTGTCAGACATCCTGCTAATGGTCTTCCATTCATTGTCTTGCTAACCCTGTAGTAATTTTCTGCTCTTTGACTTGGAGCATGGAGTTGAAATCACATGGGCTTTATTAAGTTATGCTAACTGGTGAGTAAATGGACTCTCAAAGTGGCTAGACAAGCTCCTGAACGTGGCACCTATCCTCATGACTCGCTGCCTTTTTTCATCGGACCCTTTTTGTAATTCCCTCAATAATGAAACTTCCCGCTTGGACTCAGGCATGGCCCACAGGCGTTCCTCTTCCCTGGCATCCATGCTCGGGCGTCAGTTTATGCTCTCTGCATCCCACTGGCGAGGAAGCAGCCCTCAAAACGCTGGGCTGTTGCCACAACGCTGAGAAATAGAAACATTGATCATTTCTCTTGCCACCTTGCTTGAAACATGGAGGCCTATTTTTGGAGCTATGCGAGGCAAAGGAATCGCCAAACAGTAGCTTGCTTTGTGACTGAGCTGTAGGCCTACATTCTGTGCAGGCAGCGTGGATTTTAAAATATTTATTTTACTTGTTTGACTATCGATTGACTTATTTTGGTCCCAGCCAGTCGGGATTCCAGTATATAGAACTTGTTTTAATGACTTCGGATTACCAGAGAGATGAGTAATTTTTTTTGTCTCTACATCTAAGCTTTATGGTGGTCTTTGAAGAACGATTGATCTTCAGGATACATTTAAGGATTATTTTAAGTTAAAAAGTGAAAGCGTGGTCTCCATCTCTATATCTCCTTGTCACAGCAACAGGGTATGGCTCAGTGAGTTGTCAGTAAGTCTCTGTCGTGGGAGTGACTTTTGGCACATTGCTAATATTAATTTTCATGCATGATTTGTGGAATTCACTTCATCACTTTAGAGCCACTCATATTTAAACATTAAAAAATAGTGAAAAATACCTTCTTGCCATAGAGAAGCAAAGGGTAGCCATAACAAATGAAAGGCTTACCAGTTGAAGTATTTTAATTAATCAATTCTGTCAGTAAGTACTTATGAAGCACCTCGCTGGCACATACTTGAACTAGGACATAGACATTTCCCCAAACTGTAAGGCGGTCACTCATGAATTCACAGTTGTGAATACTCTATGTTAAAATCCATGCATGGGTCAGGCTGCTTGAGTGATATTTTGATTTGACCATATCAAGAAAATGGTGAAAGAAAGCACTTGCATTTCTGGACATATTTTGAATTAAATTACATTAAAATCCTCTTGAAGAAACACTTAGAAATATAGACTAAAATATAATAAACATTGTATTAAATGATCAATCAGGTTTGCAAGAAGGAAAGGAAATTTTCTAGGGGGAGGAGAAGGGAAACAACGAACAGAGAGATAGTAAACACGGGAGCTTTGGCTCCTGTTAGGTGCGTGTGGAGGCATTTGATCTGCAAGATCTGAGGGTCTGGGTTTTAAAGCTCATGAGGGAATAAACACACAACAACAACAAATTCAAAAATGTCTTTCTTGAAAAAAAAATAGATACTTGTGCTCATGTGGGATTATAGTTCAATATTTTTACTTCCAATGTGGCTCAGGGATACACATCAACATCAAACAGGCCCTGGGCTGAAGGTAAAAGTAAAATACCTCTTTGGGAGACACATTCGCAATCTAGGATATATAAGATTTCTGTAAGAATCCCTGTTGAAAATTGCCTGGTAATCCAACATTACAAAAGATAAATCCACCATAAGCAAAAATCACATAATAAAAGGATTAAGCTACCAAGATACTCAAATAACAGAACTACCTTTTAGGGATAATAAAATAAGTATGTCTTAGATGATGAAAGATGTTAAAAAGAAAGGATTAAAAACACAAACATTTAAAACATTATCAAAATAGATTTAAAAAAGAAACAAATAAAACTTCTAGAAATGAAAAATAATATCCATTAAAAAAAACACTCAGTGCTAGATGAAATAGCAGATTAGATATAACTGATGAGAGAATGAGTGAATTGAAATTGAAATAGAAAAAATATACATATTTACAGATGAAGAGACTAAGAAGATGAGATGAAAATGTTCATCATGCAGAGAGGCAGTGCCTCAAAAAATAAGGCAAGAAAGTTCTAGTTAGTAAAAAGACGTAAATATTCCAAACAAGATATATAAAAGTAAATCTGACTTAAATACATAATGGTGAAACTTCAGGTAAGATCCAAAAGTCCGCTGTAAAGAGAAAGGGAGTCTATCTACAAAATTTAGACAACGATACTGATGGATGACTTATCACAAGCATCAGAAGAAGCCCAAAGGAGTAGAATCACATCTTCAAAACGTGGTGGAAAGACCCTATGAATTTAGAACAGTACATCCAGCTAAATTTTCATTCACTGTAATGAGGGTTAAATGAAGACAGTTGAGATACAGGCACTGGTGGTATATGAAGGGTGTGTATGTGGAAGGGAATCTTTTCGTGGTATTAAAGATGACAGTGACATTAAAGTCTTTATAGATGAAATTACACCTCAAATTGCCCTAGATCTCAGATAATATCAATATATCTTTAGGTAAAATCCATACCCAGATCATTAACAAGTAAGGAAATCAGGTAATACTTTGTGACTAGCTGGACTTTACCCTAAACTCAAGGCAGAATTCTAATCAAAATCAGACCATGTGAGAGGTTCTTTCTATTTTATGCTAAGTCGTCCAAAATAATCTCAAATCAAAGAAGTATAGTGCTCAATTTATCTTGCTTCCTTTTAATTCCCATGCCTGAATCACTTATCGTGTGTGTGTGTGTGTATGTGTGTGTGTGTGTGTGTGTGTGTGTGTGTGTAAAAAGGCAGCTGTAATAAATGCAAGCAGATCCAGACAGACAAAAAGAGGTGAGAGAGAGCGTATCTGTGCCATTGCTTAGTTCAGGACTCACCTTGGTTACACAAGGCATAGGCAAGTAGAGCACCTTGCCCATTATATTCTGCAAGAGTGCACTGAGGAAGAATTAGATATGACTGATCAATGGAACTCATTTGAGAAGTCTTCCTAGACTTTAATTCAAACTACACCATCAATTTTATTGCCTATGCTTATCATATCTATTGCAGAGAAAGTGCTCAATAAATATGTGTTGAGTTAATTAATGAAAGAAAATGCAAAGACCAGCACTGGCGGGGTAGATAGCTGTAATTACTGGGGGAAGAGTGAGAGACTTCTTACATCTTAGAAAGGTTTTGTAAAGAATCTCCATGCTTCCTATTCTGAGGCAGAAATCTTCCTGGTGAGATTTTTGCTATGTTTTATTTTTCCACAGCTGGACTCTGGGTAGGACATCTAAAAATGTGTACTGTTGCTGAGAGAAAGAGGCTGAGTAAATACAAGGGGCTGTTGCTATGCAGTGGTAGGACACTCAGACCACAGGAGCTGCGAAGGCAAATAGATTATTTAAAGGCTTTAGGCCTCATCATGAAGGCCTTGAACTTTGTATGAGCGTTGTAGCCAAAGTAGTTTCCAGAGGGTGGGGCCCAATGACTCTTTCACCCCAATAGTAGAGAGCATCAACTCCTACAGTTTACAGCTGCTACAGCAACTGGATGCCTTTTAAGGAAGAATGACTCATTTTAGAGTTCCCTGTAGGCAGCGACTCATGTTAATGACAGCAACAGTTTGATGGAATTTATCTGATTTTCAAATATCACCAAGCCCTGTGATCGGCATAAAATGCAAGTCTTAAAAGGAATAATGACAATAATCTAGCTAAATTTTAATTATCAACCCTAATGTTGTAAATTTCCCTAAAGTAATTTATGTTTGGCTTTGGAAGACATTGGGTGATGTTGTCTTTGTTTTGCAATAACAGATTTATGTACTCAATCATGTTTGGCTTAACTCTATTGAAGCAATTTTTGCATTGTCTGAATACTCAGAGGAAAGGAAAGGAGGCCCAGAAGACACTTATTGGCAATTATAAAAGCAACATAGAATAATCATTTGTACATGGCTTTAAAGTTTTCAAAGTTCTTCAAAATTTACCTCATTCATTTTTATGAGTAACCCTGAGCAGACATGGATGTCAAACCATGGTAGTTGGCAGGTTTTACCTTCCATATTAGTAATTCCACTTAGCCTCCTATCAATTCATAAATTATTAACTTTTCTAGAAAAAGACAATATATTTGTCATGCAAACACAACTTCAGGACAAAATCCTTTAGCCCTCCCTTCCAACTAGATGAACACTCCAACCTTGGGCTAATTGATTGCATTAATGACCCAAGTCTTCATCCTTCTCCTGTGCACACCTTTTATAACCTGAGTTTATAACTCCTCCCCTCAAGAGGTGGAGTCTGTTTTCCCACTCCTTGACTCTGGGTTTGGCCATGCAACTTGCTTTAGCAGTTTTGAGAAAAGCAGAGGATTGAAATATGCCTGCAAATTGCTGCTAATGCTTTTGCTGTAATGCTAGTGCCATAAGAAAACATCTAGTTTAACTGCTGTTGGGTAAAACACAAAGAATACAGTCTAGTCAACTCATCCTGGGAAGGAATGCCAGGATGTCAGGAATGCAGAAATGAAGGAAGAAGGAAAGGGTGGGGGGAAATGAAGGAAGAAAGGAAAAAAAGATGTCAGGAACAAAGGCTGATGAACAAATTATTTTACCGAGAGCTAAGCACTATTAGTATTTTGGAAAACATCCTTCCCAATATCTTTTGTGTGTGTAGGCATGCTTGTATGTAGGGTGTAAATCAGAAATTCTGTAATATGTCTTGTTCATTTGTAAGTATGCCATAAGCATCTTTCCTAACCAATAACTTTAGATCAGCATCACCATTTTTAATACTTGCTGAATAGTCTAATATAATGATTACCATAATTTATTCAACCAGTTCCTTATTTCAGTCCAATTGCAAAATGGCCACAATTTTCTACCTCTCCCTATATCCATGTTCCTTTGCAATGTGTTTGCTGCTCCTGCCATGAAAAAATAAAATCCATTGCTCCACCTTTTGAATCTGGGCTGGCCTTGTGACTTGCTTTCGCTGAGAGAATGAAATAGAAATGATATTATGCAAGTCTGGCCCTAGGCCTCAAGGGACCTTGAATGCTACTATTTGTTTTCTTGGAATCCTGCCAAACTGCTGTGTGAACTAGCCCACCTGACAGTCAACTACTGACACATGGATGAGGCCAGCCAACACCAGAAGAACCACCTCACTAAGCCCTGTCCAAATGCCAACGCATGATCAGTAGCTGAATAAGTGGTTATTGTTGAGGTCACTATCTTTTGGGGTGTTTTTTAAAATAGCAAATTGATAATTGGTACACCTATTGATGAACTTTTAGATTATTTCTAATTTTTCTTTCTTATAACCAATGCTTTGATTAAAAAAATTTGCATAGATCTTTACATACTTGTCACAATGTTTCCTTAGTATAATTGCTTAAAAGTGAGATTGCTGGATCAAAGAGGATATTCACCTTAAGTTAGAATATACATAGCTAAATTGCTCCCTGAAAAGTAGGATTCACTGATGCTTTAATGGAATTGTGTAAAGGGTATCCATTGTGATAAGGTCAGAAGCAGGGACTGCGTGCTTGCTAGGGTGGTCAGGGAGGGCTTTTCTGGAGAGCTGACTCTTGAGCAGGGACTTGAAGCGTGAGGCAATGAGTCATGTCGGAGGAAAGAGTGGTCCAGGCAAGAAAAAATGCAGATACAGAGAGACTGAGGTTGGTGGGCGAATTGGGTGTCGGCTGGTGTGACTGAACCTGAGAAAAGGCCCGCCTTTGCAGGTAGGTTGCAGGTAGATAGGGCCCAGGTCATGTGGCGCCTAGTAGGCTGCGAGGAGAGTTTTAACCTTTTTCCTGAGAATGATTGGATGCCACTGGAAGATTCTGTGCAGGGGAGTGGCACGATCATCATCATCAGTGTTAGCAGCAGCAGCTTCTTCATCACTAACACTTACTAAATGTTTGCTGGGGGCCATAAATATAAGGTGATGGAAAGACAAGTCACATTAGGTGGTGAACATTATACAGCAAGTTGACAATGCACTGTGGAATTGTATGCCTGAAACCTATGTAATCCTTGCTGACAGATGTCACCTCAGTAAGTCTAACAATAAAAATGAATTTAAAAAAATGTTTGCTAGGCTAGATGTCATTCTAATCAAGTTTTATGTATTAATTCAGTTACTTAGATACCATGGCTATCACCCTGACTTTAAACGACGTAACTGAAGCACAAAAGGATGAGTTGAATCACTCAAGGTCACACACGCAGGCAGAACTAGAACTCAAACCCATGCAATCAGGCTCTAGATTCTAGAATTGTGTGATATATGTTTTTAAATGATGCCTCCTGTGAGAGTTGTCTACAGAAGTGCAAGGGTTGAAGCTACGTCTTCAGAGTCTATTACAGGAGCCTTGAGAGGATAGTTGTTGGCCTTGGACTTGTTAGTAACTATAAAGGTGGCACAGAGGAGAATTTGCTGGTGGATTGTCAATGATCCAAAATCATAGATAATCTGGTTGGTAAGAAATGATGTCTCTGGTGTTTTATTTGCATTTTTTAATTAATAATGAGGTTTAATAGTTTTCTTAATTATATTGGTTATTTGTATTTCTTCTGTTAATTGCTTGTATATATTCTTTTTTGGGGTTCATATTCTTCATGTATTTTTCTATTGGGGGATTGACTTTTCATTGATTTCTGAGAGCACTCTGTATATTAGGGTATATTAACTTAAACAATAATTTATTCATACAAATATAATTTGCTTATAGACACGTAGAAATAGAATATTCTTATGTATTTCTGAGTCTTTTGTCTTGACTATTTTGACTTTGTTGATTTCTTTTTGGCACAATAACAATTCATCTTATTTTTGTGTTAGCAAAAGTACATGATATTTTATGGTTTCTGAATTTTCTGTAATGGTTGGACCAGTTCCGTCCATCACAAAATTATAAAAATAGTCACCCATATTTTCCTAGTGTTTTTATGTTCCCATTTTTTTTAACTTTAATACTTGATTTATTTAAAATTTATATTGGAATCAGTAGTAAGTTGGGACATAGCTTAATTTATTTAATAAATTACTAACAGATTTTTCTGACATTATTTTAAGCATACACCATATTTTCTGCACTGATCTGAAATCTCACCTTTGATGGACATTGTATTTGCATATATTCTTGATATTATTTTCATACTCAGTTCCATTCCTGCCTTAAAATTGAACTGTTTTAGCGATAGTCATTTTGTAGTTTATTTTCATCTCTGTTAGGGTAAATAACCCCTTCTCCCCATTATTCTTCCTTTTCAAAATTTTCCTAGCTAAGTCTTGTTGTTCATTCTTTCAGCTAAATTTTAGAATCACTTTTTCAGGTTCAAGGCATTTTGTTGAGTTTTTGATTGAGAGTGTAGAATTCTATACACTTTTTTTTTGTAGATAACGTAGAGAGAAATGACATCTTTAAAAATTAAAGTCGTAACTGAAAGGTAGGAGTATGCTACTAATAATACAATATTATTGCTATGGTAACTGTTAATATGTTGCACTTTGGGGAATTCCTTCTTATCATCTTGTTTTCCCCTCACCCCCTGCTTCTCTCCACACAAGTAGAAATTGCAGAGCACTTTAAAATAGGGGATTTCCAGTACCTTCTCTTGAACTTGAGCTTTCTGCTTTTATTTTCTCTGCTTTACCTGCTCTCAGAGCTGGGGAGTTGTTATTAATCAGCTCCAAGTCTTAATTCCCAGAAGGAGATTGTGTGTGAAACACCAGATTGGCCCTCAACATCTGTAACTTGCCAGCCTTCATGTGACTATTCTATGAGTGAGCCACCGGGCTTTCTTTTCTGTCCGATCTGAAACTCACTTCATGTTAGCACACGTTTTTTGTTTTGCAACACTGTGTCCAAGTTTATAGCTTCCTTGCCTGAACCGCTTGTTCCAATTACATCTGATATTTCATCAAATCTGGTAGAGAAACGTTGACGATCAATTGATGCTCCTTAGGAGCTGTCTCAAGCAGACACCGCCAGATTGCTGCAAAATGGTTTTCCTCTTTAGCCCTTCCGAATCGTAATACGTTTCTGAGGCCAAATTCTTCGGGGAAACATTATGACTATTTAAGGTCTCCAAACTTCATGCTGCAGTACAAAGGGCTAAGGGTGAGGATTTTAAATGGATGAAGTGGAGAAATTTGCACTTCCTTAAGCAAACATATAGCATTTCCTTCCATGTGTCAGAAATGAAAACAAAAAATACAAACTAATTTGTCATGAAATTTTCCCTTTTATAATTCCCTCTTTGGTGCTTTTTCAACCTAACAAGTCGTATTTTCTCCTCTTTCGTGTCAGGTTTATAGCTTTGCTGGTCACAGTTTCAATAACCGTGATGGACGATCTTCTGTTCTATATATCATGTACAAGTATGCCGCTTAAAAGTATCTTTGTGTTCACAGCTTGCCTTCTGTCACCTCCCTGATTCCGCGCCCCTCCCCCCGCAGATGCGCAGGGCGTTACATTATACGCACAGGGAGCTTGGGGAACGCTTCGATTTAGGGACGAGAAGCAGGCAGAGGATGGCTGCTTCTTTGGGCTGAGCCTGACCTCAATGCGAAATGAGGTAAATTGTCATATTTATGACTCAGGGTTAGTCAATAATATATTGGCATTCGCATGTGGAAACGCATTTACTCCCCACCATGTGGCCTCTACGTCGTTTTTCTTCCAAGTAGTGGTTTTCACTGAAGCGTAGGAGTCTTTTTTCTTACTTCTCTCTCTGCCTTCTTTCCTTCATTCTTCATTCGTTCTTCCTCCTCTTCTCTCTTTCTTTCCTATCTTCCCTTTTTCTCCCTCCCTCCCTCCGCAACTCCTTCTCTTGCTCCCTCCCTCCCTCCCGTCCTTCCTTCTTTTTTCCTCCCCTCTTTTTGTGCTTCTCCCTGTTTTCTCTTCCCTGAGCCCTGCATAAACCTGATGGGATTTGTAGCACATGTGTACAGCATAAAAGGTCTTCTTTTTCAATAACTAAAATAATTATTTCCCTTCCCCTCCTGTCTCCACCCTCCATTTGCTAGATCCAAGCTTTCACACATGTATACACACGTGTGTGTGCATGCACACGCACACACGCACACATGCACACACGCGCGCGCACATACACACATGCACACACACGCACACATGCTCACACATGCACACACATGCACACACTCACACACACATGCACACTGCTCACACGCACACACACGCGCACACACACATGCACACACACATGCACACACATGCTCACATGCACACACATGTGCACAGACAGGTGCTCACACACATGCATGCACACACACACGCACACACACAGTCACACACTGAAAAAATATTATGTGGCTGGATAAATGCTATTCACAACTATTGCCCAGAAATCTGATCCTATTAGGCCCTTTGGAATCTGTCAGTATCGTGCTGTACTGCTCTTCTGTAAGTTACAGCAGGAGAAAGAAAGGTCATGTGGCTTTTGATTTACTGTAGAGAATACTGAGAAGGAAAAAAAAATCAGAGGAGTCATTGATAATCAGAAACAGAGAAAAATCTCCTGTGAAAGTCTTCCTTGTGTCTAAATTCGGTCAGCTATACCTTCCTGTTCCCCAAACTGCAAGGCTCCTGATTCTCCCGAAGCCTGATTTTATAACAACTCCGTTGTGTAGGTGGGATTTAGGTTGGGTGGGCTCGGAGAAAGTCTCTACACCCCTTCGCCTCTCCCCACTATCTGCTGGAAGCCAGGGTTCTCTCCCCAGTTTTTCTAGTTTGGGCAGATTTGTGGGAAAGTTGGGCGACACTTTCTGCCCTGTCTTTGTCCTCCTTGCATTTGGGTCACGATGTGGATTCCATGGACTGCCTTGTGCATACCCCCCCTGCCCCCCAGTCATCATGACACACAGGTGGTCTGTGTACCCGTATCAGGGGAGTGCTGCTCTGGGAAGGGCCTCAGAGTGCTGCGATGGTCTCCGCTAGCTGCTGTCATCCTTGGTTTTCCTCACCATGCTGCTAGCAGTTTAAAGAGGCCGGAACAGCCTGTGAGACTCCGAGCAGACATAGCGTCAGTGCTGAGTGTCATAAACACGGTCGCCCATCAAGTGAAACCAACCGTCCCTTGTTTGCATCGCTTTATGCAATTCTAAGGAACTGGCTGGGATGCATGGTCTACTCTCTGCCTCTCATATTCAGGAGGATGGAGTTCCTACAGCTCAGAGCTGGGCACCAGGAAACTGGTTCAGAACATCACCCGTGTGGCTGCCTTTCTGTTTCCCTCAGGTGTCGTTTACTTTCCCTCAGCCTCTGATGCCCCACCTGAGATCTGAAAGGGTTGAGTCTCTCCGAGGTCTTCCGATAATAACATTTGGTGCCCCTGTGGTGTTGTGCACAGAGGGAATTGAGTAGGATTGTTTTACTACCACACGTCCAGTTTATCTTGTGACTAGGGCAAAGAACAGACCTGGTTTCCTTCATCTGCATGGGGAGAATAATATGTATGAATGATCTTCTTCCCACAGATGTTGACAAGGCGAGGGCCTAAGGCTGTCTCCCCATAACATAAAACAAAGCAAGATTTGGCAGCCGTCGGGTTCATTTCATTTGAGTTGAACAGGGGCAAATTTTTCATGTCTTATTTTTGGCTTGATGCTACTGATAGTTTTTAGGACAGTGGATATTGGTGCAATTACTGATCATTTTAAAGGTGACTTATTGGATTGTATCATGTAGCTTAAGAAGCAAGTGTTATTCTCAAGAATCCCAGTTGTGTGACTCATCTCTACTTTAAAAAATGTTGCATGTGGATGAAGAGATCAGACCATGAAGTATGCATTTATTTTAGGGATTTTGTTAATTGGTTTAAAATGAAGAATCAAGCTGCCGAAGCTGGGCTCAAGCTTAGTTCAGGGACTTACTTTATGTTTGTTCCCATATTAAAAATAGAATCTGGATTTATATTTTTGTCCATCAGCAAAAGGGAGGACTGACAGGAACTCTCAACTCCAGATACTTTCACAAGCAGATACATTTTTAAAAGAACAAATCTAGATGTTTAGGACCAGAAAATGTATTCTCTTAAAATTACTCATGTCACCTGTCCCTTGGAAAGTGTGTCTCTCCAGGGGTACCCTCTCCAGCTTAACAATCAGTGTCTTTGGGCTCCTTGGGCTCTCCCCACTCAGCTTAATCCATGTTGACGTGCATGGTGATGTCACCGCTGTATAATAAATTCCTTACTTTCAGGATGCTATTTTTTATGAACTGGTTAGTTCCAGGGGTTACAGGTTGCAGGGCACTGTGCACAGACACCTCGTTCATTCATCTTTTTCTTTTGTTAATTCAGCAAAAATATGATAAGCACCTATCATTTGCCAGTTGTTGTGGCTCTGATAAAGAGAAAGACCACATAAAAGAAGGAGCTCATATTTTGTAGGAATGAGAAGGCTCATACACAAATAACTACAGTACAAATTAGAAAGTGGTAGGTTGAAGGTGTGGAGAGGTTAGAGGAGGGTACAATTCCTTGTGGCTTGAAGGATCAGGTCCCAAGAACGACAGTGTGCAGGAGTGTACATAGATGCAAAGCCATAGAGACTTCTAGAAATGCAACCTGAAGGACCTGTAGACACAATCCTCCCATTTAAAAGACAGAGCACTTTATTTAAAATTGAAATTCACGTGCTCATACTTACATTTTTGCGTCTATGTGTTATATATAAATCTGTTAAAATGAATAACCTATTTCCTACCTATGGAGTTGATTGAATCATGCTTTATTTTCTGTTGAGAATAGGCATATAGCATCATAATCTGTCCGTTTCACATTTATTGCGGGAATGTTTTCAGATCAATCTTTCCTCACTGACTTGAGAACACATTTACTTTTATTTCATGAACTCTACTTCAACCAAAAAAAGTCTCTGATGCTGACTCAGCACACAAAGCTACATTTTATACCTGTCAGGCTGCATATAGATTTTTATAAGGTGAACAATGGCTGTATTTAAGTTCTGATGTAGTAATCACGAAGTCTTCTGGCAGTCTCCTTTGGAAACTGAAGCCATAAATTTTATTAGAATTAAATGTTTCTAATGGGAGTTGACAAATAGTTGAATGAGATAACTTTTTCTCTGCACTTGGCAAAGCAGAGAGGAAGAGAGGGTCCCTGTTACACAATGAGAAATGCATTAATGCTCAAACGCATTCATCTCAATTGTGCACAAATATAATTTAAGACCTTTTACAACTGTTGGTGAGATTACAATGTGCTGCAGGGAAGTTGCAAAAATTTTATGGGTCTAATAAAATTGTCATTGTAATAGCGTTATAGGATAACGGGACAATATAGATATTTATAATGCTCATACTGCCGTGCCAAACGGAGAAAGGAGATGGTAAGTTTGACTGGAGACAAATGCTGAACAGAGCTAAAACCCAATTTGTGTGGTCATGAATGTGCCTCTCTTGGTGTTGTGGTAGAAAGCAATTGGATGAGTGATTAAGTATTTTTACTGGTTGTCTTTAGAATGAAGCAGATCCACGTCACGGAGCACAGGCTATAAAATAAGTTATTGTTGAAATAATCATGTATTATCTTCAAAATATTTCAAAATCATTTCCAGTTGTGTAGTTCCTGCTTTCCCTGTCAAGTTTGGCCTCGGCAATAGGCCCAATGGCCTTTTGGACTGTCCCTTTTAGCGTACAGCCCATCTCTAGACGGTCTTGGGTCAGACTAAACGCTTTTGAAAATATCTGGTGAGAAGTTCAGCCACTTCAAAGGATGAGGTCAAAATAAAGAGCTCTTCTTGTTGTCTACACCTCTGATGATGGCAGTTAAAAGAGAAGACTGTAAAAACAGCTCCAACACCGCAATCTGGAGGATTGAAAACAGAACTTGTAGGATGTGTCCCCAAACAGAGCTCTGGCCTTCTCTATGTGGCCACATCCTCTGCCTATAACCCTCAGATTTGTGTCTGAGATCCACTCAGAGCATCCAGTGGATTCCACATTTGGTTTCTCCAAGGTGGAGGTTGAGGCAACACAGACAGGCGCGCTGCCGGCCACCCCGGAGGTCACTGAAGACCCCAATACCTTCTGCCTGGGACCTGCTGGGCGGGGGTCTGTGGCAGGGAGGAAGCTTGGCCAGGGACAGACTAGCAGGGCTGTGCCACTTGCCAGTCACATAACTTTTGGAAAACTCTTGCTATTTCTAAGTCTTGATGTCCCCATCTATGAAACGGGGATAATAGAAGTACCTAGCTTGTAAGACCACTGTGAGCCTTCTAATACTCTGTCGTTGATTTAACAAAGAGTTCTTCAAATACTCTGTTGGTGTTAAAGATCAAATGGTACAAATAGCCCTTAATTCACGTAATCTTTTCATATATATTACACATTATATCAGTCAATCAACCTGATTCTCGTAGTACAATAATGGCTTTTCCAGTGAGGGCTCTGATCACGACTTAAAATTTCGGTATGAAAATATTTTGAGCTTCAGAAGTCATTCATTCTCACAGGGTTATATGGAGCTGGTGAATAAATAAATGAATGAGCATTCGTATAGAATGGTCTTTTTGTCTTAATGTTTTGTTTTGAGATGCCTATTACAGGGGCTGTTTGTCAATACAAGCCCTCATAAAGATAAGTTATCATTACTATTATTTTAGTCAAAATATAAGGGCTGTGTGGAAAGTATCCAGCCATTTAATATGAGAAATAGAGGCATTAACGGTTGGAGTTTTTTACAGACAGCCTTTGTATATTGAGATCTAGTAATGCTAACTAAACACCTTGTAGCCAGCCCAGGATGGCTTTGAATGTGGCCCACCACAAGTTCTTAAAATATTATGGATTTTTTTGGCGACTTTTTTTTTTTTTTTTAAGCTCATCAGCTGTCGTTAGTGTTAGTATATTTTATGTGTGGCCCAAGACAACTCTTCTTCAATGTGGCCAAAAGGTTGGACACTGTCACTTTACACAGTTACCTCATTTAATCCTCACTGCAATCCTGTGAAGTAGGAGCTCTCCTCGTCCTCATTTTATAGTTTAGCTTCTTGGACTGCAAAGTCCTTATGACCATGAAGCATCTCGAGTACTTCCAGGGTGTCACCTCACACGCTCAAGTGCAAAGGTTTCTTCATGACGGGCTCTAAAGCAGAGGTGATTGTCAGACTGGCTGAATTCCTTAAAAGACTTGCCTTTTATTTATTTATTTATTTTTTAAATTCATTTTTATTGTTAGACTTATTGGGGTGACATCTGTTAGCAAGGATTACATAGGTTTCAGGCATACAATTCTACAGACTTGCCTTTTAGAAAGGCCTACAAGGACTCTCCCTAGCTCTCTCAGGGATCATAAACCTGAGTCTTTTCAACTGAACTCTTTATTGTGGTGCTGCCAAAACCAAAACACCTTAGATTGGAAAACTGGAATGGAACACCCTTTCTGTCTTGTGCCTCAGAAGCTTTGAATTTAGGGTTCATTTCCATGTTCCCTTCGATCTGGAAAAGCGTCATTTCATTTTAAGGAAAAAGAAAACAATCGCTTTAATAAAAGTCTTTATGAACACGGTTCAGAGGGCTTCTTGGACAACAGATCACTCTTACAAAACAACTGTGGTGAGCTGAGTGTAAATGGCTCAGAAACATGCAGATTAAATTTCCCTGGAAACACTCAAGGGCTTCCAAAATTAATGAGGGACAACACTTGGACAATGTATATTTCAGACGTTATGCTTTCGTTATTTTCACTCCGCTGCTTTTATTTCTTCTACAAAACACTTCCTAGGGTGACTTCATCTCTTGTGGTCAGGATGCTGTCAGGCCAAGTTCTCATTAATCCTGGTGCATTCTGGGTGGCCCAACCTGGGTATCAGCTGTGTTCCCTCTCGTACAGAGCTAGCTTTTCTCTCGATGATTTGTCTTTCAATATAGGAACGGTATAAAAATAAAAACACAATTTAAAGTCTGTGCCAAGCTTTTGGGCCTCATGAAAGTTCTCCATTGTAACGCTTGAAGATAAATCCGTGAGCTTCTTGTATGTTGAAAACTGATAAATCTTCCGTGTTTTAGCTCAGAAAATACCACTGTGGATGTGGATATGATAGGGGTATCCATAAATCAAGATGCAAAGATTCTTAAAAGAGACTTTTTAAAGTCCTTCCAACCCATTCTCCAGCCTCAGATATATCTCAATATAAAACATCACAGCAGCATAACCATAGCCCCAGTTCTTGACTGCTACCTTAGAGAAATTTTCTTCAACAGGCTTCAGAAAAATATTCCCATGTTTTCTCCTCTATCGAAGATCCCGTAAAACGAACCGAACTTCACGTTGTAGGAATTGACGTTGATTTTCTTTTCTCCTGTCTTTGAAAGAGGGCAACTCTGGAATGCTGGGTTGGATATCCATGACTTTGCTTGCTCAGGCTGTGCCCAAACTTCGTCAGGGAAGCTTGTCAGACATTTCTCTCTTCCTGAAGATAACCAGGCCAACGAGGCAACATATTGTCCAGTGTTACCAAAGGGTATTAAACCCTTTCTGTCTCAGCACATTATGTGATAAGGAAAAGCAATTTACATTATTTGAGAAGTGCAAAACTAATGGAAAATAGGGTACCTCCTAGAGCTTTGAGTTTAGTTGGGCTTACAGAATTTATGGATACAGTTACGTGAAGGCTTCGGCAAATCATCTCCCCAAAGGCAACTACAAAGCTGGACAAAATTGATTAAAAACAACTATTTCTGGAATTCACCCCAAAGCGTGCAACAACCGGCAAATCCTTCATGCTTGGAATACTGCTGAACTTGGAGTCAGAAGAGAGGGAGTAGGGGATGCTCTTGCCTGGGCTGCACCTACTCCCCAGCTCAGTCTCATGGAGTGTCTGGCAGAGTCAGGCAGCCCGAGAAAACAGGAAGCCTTCTTCCACAGTTAAAGGGGTGTCGTTTGCTTTGGCGAGGTGGGCAAAGGCTGAGCGCAGCGGAAGGGGCACTATTGGCAGCGAGAGGGCCCTTGCCGCCACTAGCCTGAAGTTGTGTAGGACGCCGTGTGGTCAGGCTTTGGGCATATCCACAGTATATGTGACAATTACAGTACACACACTGGGATTTTAGATTGTCCTTGGAGTGAGCTTAGAGGTCATGGGAAGGCATTGAGCAGAGAACTGGCATGATCTAACCTGTTCTAATGGTTCCTTCTGGCAGCTGGGGACAGAGATGCCAGCAGCTTCCATCGGGATAGTGGCAGTGTACCCGATAAGCATGGATCCTGGCACATTGTGACGAAAGAGCCAGTCGGGTTTGCTGATGGATTGGGTGGCAGGTGTGGGGAAAAGAGGAGGGTCTAGGATGGCGCCAGTGTTTCTGGATGGAGACACTGGACGAGGTGGTGAAACAAGTGGACTTAGGGGGAAGGATGACCTGAAGTCAGTCGCCCTGTCCCTGATACAACAGGAGAGCAGGATGGGATAGCCGAGCCCTCTCTGTGCGGTGCTTTTGTGGGGTGTTGGAGTCAGACCCGGCGTGGCGGGTGACTGCCAGCGTTAGTCTTTGCTCCTGACACCACCGTTAGGGAGGAGTCCCAGGACCGTTACCCAGGACGCAGTGACATGTCCCCTCGGGTTCCTAACATCTTCAAGATGGCGGTTGCCGTCTTTGTTCTGTGGCCTTTCCAGCACTTTCTCCACCAGGTGGCAGCACGGAAGTCCAGGGGCCTTGGGCACGGAGCCTCCTTTTCTAATGACTAGAAATGGAAAAGCTTCAGGCCCCTTTTCCAGACAAGTCCCCCTCCTCCTCCCCTCCCCCACCGACGGCCACCCCTCCCCCTAAGCAGCCTTCTAGACTATAATAGAAGCTTTTACCAGTATAATCCTTGTCACATTACTCAGCAGAGTCTCATCTGGGCTCAGGAAACCATTTCCTGCAGGCCTCGTTTTCATTTGTGTTCATTAGCTCCACTAATATATTCTCTCGGAAACCACAGTTTAATAAATTTCAGAGTCCATGACCAGCGGACTTAATGAATATTAGTCACTCGGAGCAATTTCTGTTTATTCAGCTTCTCCGCCCTCTCCTCCCTTCCCCAGCCCAGACCTCATTCTGGGCAATGATAACACACTGAGTGCCCTGGGCCTCGGCCGACTGGAAACCAGGAGGGAAAGAACCTCTCTGAGCTCACACCTGTTTTAGGGTTTGTTATCCTTAAAATGAAAAGCTGTAGGGATTCACTCGGCTCCTTCCTTGTAGCTCCCCGCGGACCTTGCTCTGAAACCACAGGGAGGAGCCCAGCCTTCCGAGCACTTAAAAGTACTTATGTCAGATCCGTCCCGCTCTTCCGGGGGCTGGGGCACATTCCAAGGCGTTCCGTCCGCACGAACGGGCACAGACAGACTTTTTCACCATTTCGCCGTGTCTACATTTGCAGGCACATCCTGTAGGCTGCCTGAAACAGCCTTAATTTCAATTTACTGTCTCCCCAAGGATCTTGCCCTTCTCGCGAAAGCGAGCCGCTCGGTGGTGGCCTCACTCGCTCCCCCACCCCCCCCACCCCCGCCCCCAGCCCGCTCCCCCCCCACCCCCGACCTCTCACCCCAGCCTCTCTCTGCCCTCCTCCGCTTCCAAGGAGAAAGCCGAACTGGGAGGAACATCTCGCTCAGGATGAATCGGATGACGTCCTGATGCTTCTAACAGTTGCATGTGAGCTTTTACTTCTAAGAAAAAGTCATGGGCGAGTCGCACCAGATCATCACATTTGGGACGTGTTCAAAGTCAATGCAGAGCCCAGGCAATGCCATTTGGGGGCCCCCAGGATTACGGCTACTCACATGAGCGTCAAATTGGAGTCTTGGAAGTTTAACGGGGTTGTTTCTGTTCTGCCCGGGCCACCTATATTTACCTTTCTATGGTGGAAATTTTCAAGTGTATACAAAAGTCGAACGAATAGTATCACGAGCCTCCATGTGTCTATTCCTTAACTCTCACAAAATCAACATTTGAGCAGTCTTATATGATCTGATCTCCCTCCACACATACACATCTTCTTTATGTGGAGAATCACAAATGTTACATCATTTTCCCTGTAAGCAGTCCCGTAGGCATTGTTAACTGGTAGGGCTTCCTGTTTTTCACATAATCACCATGACAGTATCACACCTAACAAAATTAATGAGAATGAGAAAGGAGTTCCATGACTCCTCCCACGTTCTCTGGAGTCACTGGTCAATCAGGGGTGGTCTGTGTTCTACAGGCTTGGTACCTCCCATATGCAGTGCTCTATCCCAATTGCCTCCATGAAGATCAAAGGTGTTAGCAATCGAAAAACTTCATCCTTAAAAAAATTAAGAATTTATGGCCATATCTAAAGCCTCCAAGAAAATGGACATAGGAGGCCGGACAATTGATTTTGCAAACTCATTCTAGAAAAAGTGTTACATACCTCATTGCTGACTACCACTATGTTCTGCCATACCACCCTGAACATGCCCAATCTCATCTGAACATCACTACGATCACCTGAGAAGTGCTCCCCTTGGGAAGCTGTGCACCGACGCCAGCACCTGGACCACCCTTCAGAGCCATTTTGGAACTCTGTTTCTGGAATGGTCAGCAGAGCTGTGGTTGTATCAAAAATCTGAACTTGCTCACAAGAGAAGTCACATTAGGTGGTGAACTTATTATACAGCAAGTTGACAATGCACTGTAGAATTGTATGCCTGAAACCTATGTAATTCTTGCTAACAGATGTCACCCCAACGAGTCTAACAATAAAAATGAATTAAAAAACAAACAAACAAACAAAAAAACAAACATCTGATGGTTAAGTTTGTGAACTTGCCACCGTGCGCCTACGTTGGTGGCACTGTGCACGACACCTTACTGAGTTGTTTGTACAGTGCTTCACCGTAAGTGCTGCGACAGCTCTGACGGCCATTCCAATAAAACAGTTCTGAAACTGCTTTGAAAGGTGGGCTAGGTGCTGGCGTCGGTGCGTAGCTTCCCAAGGGGAGGACTTCGAAGGTGACCGTAGTGATACGCAGCCACAAGGTGTGCAGCACTTTTTCTAGGAAGAGTTCGCAAAATTAATTGTCTGACCTCGTATAGGTCTATTCACTGAGGGGGAAATGCACAACACAAGTTTTTTGGCATCATACACAGATTGGATTTTGAAGTTCATTGCCTTGGTGGTGTATTTGAGCAGTTAGACTGTGTAATTTGTTGGCATTTATTTGACATAACCAAATCCCAGATTTTCATGAGGATTCTAGAGAATCAGAATTACAGCTTTATAGAACCCAAATCATGAACATGACCCTGGAACGTAATTCCTCATCCTGCACTGCCTTGGGGGGAGGACAGTCTCAACCCCGCTGGTGTCTGTTGGGGGTGGGGGTGCAGTCTGCTCTGACACATACTCACAGACTCAGCCCCTTCCAGGCTGTGGTAATGTTTCCCCAAAGCTGGGACCACCCATAAGGGGTGTTCTTGGAGCAGACTTGAAGGTTGACCAAATGACTCTAGATGTGTGACTAAGCCTCTTCAACACTGTCCTAGAACTGAGTACATAATGTAGCTATTATCCATCAAGGGATTTCAATAGAAATAAGTATGTAAGATTCTACATGCTGAGGGGCACTGGTGTTTCAGAAGTAACATCTCTGCTCCTGAAGAATTTATAGTCTGGCTGTGCAGACGCATCAACCAGTCGTTCCCATGCAGTGGGAGATAGGCTATAAAGGAAATACTTCCCAGTGGAAGGAGAAATTAATTTACCTTTGAGGAAGATTGGGACAATGTCATAGAGGATGTGCCATCTGATTTGTCCCTTGAGAAAGTTGTAGGATTGCTGTAGGAGGTAATGGAAATGGGGACGTACTGGCTGGACAGAACCGTATAAGCAAACAGCGGTGGGTAGGGAAGTATCTAGCCTGCTTGGGGGAGAACAAGGATCCTGGATGTGGCCTAAATTTAATGACAGTGAGGTTGGAAAGTGAGCACAGGCCAAGTATAAGGATCCTTTCCTATATTCCATGCTAGGACATTTGGATCATAGCCCATTAACAATGGAAAGCCGTGAACGTGAGCAGTCATGCTGGTCAAAGTTACTGCTAAAAAGTTTACTAGACCAGAACATTAAGGAAAGCACAACGGACTGTAGGACTGGAACTTTCTGGATTTAGTGCCCCTTGCAGGGAATGGCTGTGTCCCCTCTTCAGCTCTTTCTAAGAAACAAAGAAGCCTGGTTCTTGGAGTTGAACTCCAGTGTCACCAATGGTTGTCAAGTCATTGCCATCAATGGGACAAGGACTCATCTCCTGATTCACAGTTGGGGTGAGCTGATGTTCTCTGTGAACTGGTCCAGGTTTTCTACACCTGTCTCTTAGCGAACCTCTCAGACTTTGCAATAAAGATCCTCACATCCAGTAATGTCAGTCCCCTCCCCTCCCATCCCTTCCCATCCCCTCCCTTCCCCTCTTCTCTC
Source organism: Lyroderma lyra (assembly GCA_004026885.1). Taxonomy (NCBI): domain Eukaryota; kingdom Metazoa; phylum Chordata; class Mammalia; order Chiroptera; family Megadermatidae; genus Lyroderma; species Lyroderma lyra. Next base: position 182,707 of record PVJL010000449.1, on the reverse strand, counting down.
TTACCTCTGGTGACTCTGATGAACCAGAGGGACACACAGCCTTTCTAGAATCTCACTGAGTAATTTTTCATTGAACAAATATTTGCTGAATATCTTGCATATGCCAGGCTCTGAGTGAGAGACTCCCTATACGGTGCTAAACAAGAGTGACTGGCTGGTGAAGTCTGGGGACATGTGATTGATTCATGAACCCATATTTTGTTCTATCGTTTCTCTTGCCTCACACCTTTGCCTTGATCGGGGTCACTCATGATCTGACTTTGTATTTGTTCTATAAAAGCTATAGCTCTGAGCACTCACCAGTGTGCTCCTTCTCCTCTAGTCAAGTCTGAAGCCAAATCTCCTCTCCTTCATCCATCTTTCTGGTCCTCCCTCATACTTTCTCCTTGTCCTAAAGTCCCTTTTCTTTGCTGATCCAAATCCCAGTCACCATTCAGGTGAATCACATTCAGGCCAGCCATTCTGATGGCTGTCATCCTCATTGATTTCATTGGAATAGTTTTTTTTTTTTTTCATTTTCTTTTTTTAAAAGATGTTTTATATGAAAATACAGCTAACATACAGTATTGTATTAGTTTCAGGTGTACACCATAATTATTCAACATGTATATCCTTAAACAAGCGACTGCCATGATAAGTCCTGATGGTTGCCAGATGAGAGGGGAGTTGTAGGGTGCAGCAAAAAAGGGGAAGGGGTTAAGAAGTACAAATTGGTTCTTAGGAAATAGTCACGGAAATGTAAAGTACAGCACAGGGAATATAGTCAATGATATGGTAATAACTATGCATAGTGCCAGGCGGGTACTAGACAAGTCAGGGGGATCACTTCGTAAATTATACCCATGTCTCACCACTATGCTGTACACCTGAAACTAATATAAAATAATATTAGAATAGTATTATTTTTAACATAATTCTTGTATCTTTTGGTATGACTGGATTATTTCATTAAAGAGAAGGAATGATTCGTTCCTAAGTGCTCACCTCCTACAGTGTATTTGGTGAGCAGTTCGACTGTGTAATTTCACGACCTCTTTGCCCAGCAGTACGTCATTTATAAACTGGAAATGATCACAGGGCCCACTTGACTGAGTTATGACGGTTCATAATGTTAATGCCGGCCAACTAGTTACAAAGTGCTTGGCCAACAGGAAGCACCCTCCCAGTAACTGTTCGTGGTTCTCTCTATCGCTCTCTCCTAGCGAACTTGCTAGAGGATTTTTGCTGTAAATTATATAATTCAACATGTAATTAGACCCCGGCTGGTTCTGTAATTTCTGTTGCTTTGCTATTACACTACTTTTTTCTCCTCAGCGATGCCGTAAACACCTCAAGAGTGGGCACTTGCTACCTTTCTTCAGGTGCTCTGTGGTGCCCCAAGAGGGTTTGAATAGGTTAGGAAATACCTGTGGGTGGGTTGATTGCAGTTTTTAGAATTAACTCTGGAGGATGCCCATGGTTTGTCATTCACCTACGTCTGAAGATGTCTGTGTGTGTTGTTACTTTCTTCCCTTCAAGCGACCTGTGAGAAGGCCACCTTGGGCTCCAAGTTGAAATATATGAATGAGCAGAGGACACGCTCATTCACGGGCTTGACACATTTCACCCACGGCTTCCTTCTAGAACATCGCCCACTAATTGAATAAGCTTGCCCACCTACCCCTTCTCAAAAACGGTATTTCTGAAGGTTGTAATCCTCTATTTCACACTGTATTTCTGAGCTAACCAGTTACTCCACACCCCAGTTCTGGGGTGATAACCAGAGAACTCCTGGTGAGACTGTTTAGGGACCGCTTAAAGCCAGGCTGGTTCCAGAGTCCAGAGCGAAGCCAATGGCTCCTCAGGAGTGGCTGCAGGGCCTGCATTTACCCATCTGCATCTCACGAGCTGGAACCAATCCAACCCAAACAGAGTGGGCCCAGCAGACTGGCCTGAACCCCTATTGTGTGCTTGCTGATGAGAGATGACATCTCCGTTCAGCACCGGAGCTCCGAAGGCCCTGGGAGGCCAATGGTTCCTGGTTTGCCCGTAAGAAAATTTAGGGGACCCCAGTCTCTGCCTTCAGGCTTTCTTGTTAGAGTTTGGTGCCACCAGTCCTGGGTCAGCTCATTTAAATGTGAGGACTCTATTCACTTGAACTGCCCCTGCTGGGGGGTTGGTAACTGGGCAGTTGAGGGGAAAGAGTGGCCAAAGGCAAAGGGGAGGGGTCAGAATAATGAAGATGAATCACTGCAAGGAGAAATGCCACTCCTCTGAATTGTGTCTCTAAATGGATCAGAAGTTATGCTGAAAGGAGATCTAAGATGAGTCATCTCACCCAGTTCTATACAGGGAATCTATTGCCTACAAGTAGAAGGGAGTATTTAAGGTAGAAACAGAGGTGGAAATAAAGGTCATGTGCAACTTGAATCATACATGCTTCGCGTGCTCCAACTTTGCCACCTGTACCCCAGCCCCCAGCTTCTGCACGGCATCCCAGTACCATGGAGAACCCACACATCACCACCACCAACCACCCCCGAAGGCCTGCTGGCCTGGGAATTCCACGCTGTCAGGCCTGACTCCTGTCAGTTACCCCAGATGCTAAACTAATTGGCTTGATGCTCAGATGAAAGAAGCTGAGTCTAGAAGGCAGGAAAAGCCCCCTTCTGGGACCACAGCCATTAAACCTCAATTAGGACATAGACAAGGAAGGTGTAGATGAGCCTGGGGTAATTACCCGGGTCTGGTTGACAGCTCAGTTCCTGCAGGCCGGTTGGAGCAGGTGATTTGGAAATCCGATCCACAGACAGCTGCAGCCGTGCGGCCTGATCCCGCGCTGCCGGCCGGACCTCCCGGCCACGGGCAGCTCCTGCGGTGTTGGGGGGCCCTTACAGCGTATCACTGCCTGGCAAGCTGGGCCCACCTGTCTCAGAGACGGATAAGCACATCGAGAGCCACCCAGGGCCAAACACCCATAGACTGCAGCCCAGCAGACAGACCTTGGGGTGCTCATTGTGTTTTTCTGGAGACCCTCCTATCCATGCTTCAGGTGAGTTAGCAACTAATGGAAGGTCCCCCTTTCCCTTTCCTGGGTGCCTGGGGAGACATGATGACTAGCTGTCCCTGCCTGTTCTCTGAGGGCTCCTTGGGACTGGAGTGACTCCTGCCTCTCACACTGAAAGTGCATTAAACACAAGGATGAGGCCATACCTGGTGTTGGGCTGACTTGTATGCCCCCCAAATTCCCATGTTGACATCCCAACGTCCAGTCCCTCAAAATGTAATCATATTTGGAGGTAAGGTTTGAAGGGCTTAGGTTAGCATGAGGCCATTACGGTGGGGCCCCAGTCTGCTGCGACTGTTGTCCTTATGAGAAGAGGCAGTTAGGACACAGACCGGGAAATGCTGGGGGGTCCACATGTCCAGAAGGCTGACCATGTGCAAAGTCATCCAGAGGTCGGCCGTTTGCAAGCCAAGGAGAGGCCTCGGGGAAACCAAGCCTGTGGCACCTTGATCTTGGACCTCCAACCCCCAGAACTATGAGAAAATGCATTTCTGCTGTTCACGCCACCCAGCCTGTGGTACTTCGTTATGGCCCCTTGGCAGTGTGGCGTATCACATGGATTGGTTTGTGAATGTAGAGCCATCCTCGGATCCCTGAAATAAATCCGCTCGATTATGGTGTAAGATCCTTTTAACGTATTGTTGAATTCGGTTTGCTAATATTTTGCTGAGAATTTTTGCATCTATGTTCACCAGGAATATTGGCCTGTACGTTTCTTTCCTGGTGGCATCCTTGTCTGGGTTTGGTCTCAGGGTTATGCTGGTCTCATAAAGTGAGTTTCGAAGTACGTGCTCTCCTTTTATTTTTTGGAAGAGTTTGAGAAGGCTTAGTATTAATTCTTCTTTGAATGTGTGAGAGATGTTACCAATGAAGTTACCTGGTCCTGGACTTTCTAGGAATTTACCCCTTTCTTCTAGGCTGTCAAGTCTGTTGGTATACAATTATTCATAGTAGTCTTTCATGAACCTTGGTATTCCTGTGGTTTTATTTGCAACGTCTCCCCTCTCATTTCTGATTTTATTTATTTGAGTTCTCTTTCTCCTTCTGTGATTGTATTAATGGAGGAGTGTCACCTTTCTGGCCCATCCTCTCCACCTGTACTCTGTGTCTTGCCCTGGGGCCATAAATCTTTAAATTATTTCCCTTTTTCTGTCTTCAGTTATTCCCAATCAATTGGTGATTCGTCTCATTCTTTCCTTAGGGGTAATCTTTTCACTCTGTCTACTTTTAGGAGGTTCTCCTTGTCTGTGGTATATTGCATATCACTACTATGTCTTGAAAAACATCCTGCTTGAAATTTGTAGGTTGCCTAAAGTTAAATATTGATTTCTTTCATCAATTCCATAATACTTTGTCTATAATATCTTCAAATATCGCCTCTCTTGTAGTCTCTTACTTGCCTCTTTCCACAACTTGCATCAATATTTTTGACTTTTTACTCTATTTTTAATACCCTCTTTTATTTCTTTTATACAGAAAATACTTGTTGTCCTTTACTTGATAATTCTAGACTCTATAGACTTTGTTGACATAACTAAGATAACTCAGATCTCTGCTCTTTTTTATTATTGTTTTAGAGCAACATTTCCTTGTGTTTCAGTATTTTTTTCAATTTTTTTAATATAACTATGATTTTATATTTAAACTAGGTAAGGTCTAGTTTGTGGTTCCATATTTTTAAGAGAAATGTTTATGTTAAGGTGAGATTTGTATCCTGCTTTTTACTGAAGAGAAACAAGTCAAAGTAGGCAAGATTCTTGGTTCTCTTCTGCTGGACTTAAGTTATTTTTGACTTTTATACTAGAATCCTCACATATCTACAACATCTGCTCTTAGCTCAATAGCTCTCTACCTTATTGTCCCCTACTTCGTGTACCCTTCATGACTATCTAAATGAAAGCTCAAGATCTCTGGGGTTCCATGGCCATTTCTCTGAGAAAGTGGGCCTCAGTGCCAGCTTGCCTCTCTGAATCCATGCTTTTATTATGATTTTTGCTCCTGAGGATTCCTTACTTACTTACCATTCAGCAATGGTAAGTAAGCAAATCCATTCATTTGAAAATATGTTTAAGTTCTATCCACCCATTGTTTTCCAAAGAAGGGTTGTTTCGGGTCTCGTCTGTCAAATTGCTGGCAGTGCAAGGCTCTCCTGATTCCTTGGCGTCTTTTTTCTCCCTTGGCTTGAGATCCACCATTATTTCCCTCCCATTCTGGCCCACGTTTCTTAGCCTTCTTCACTGGATACTCCTTTTCTGCTCATCGCTCAAAGGTCAGTGTCTCACAGTGTTCTATCCCTTACCCTCTCCTCGTCAACTTGGAAAACGTGTCTCATGCCTTCAGTCACCAACCCACCGCACACGGGTGCCCATCAAATCACGCGGTGTCTTGCCAAATTGATCTTCGGAGCTTCGAATCCTTGTATTGAAAGGCCTGCTTCAGTCGGCGGTACCCGTGGCACCACACGTGTGATGTGTCCAAAGCTGATTGGTTCACCTTCCCTCACCTTCCTCTTCTACTTCTTGTTTGGGAAAATGACACGAACATCCATCCTGTTAACCAACATAGACATGTGGGAAGCATTACAGGCTCCTCTGTCTCCCACATCCTCCCCCTGCAATTGATCACTCTTTGTTGATTCTACCACCTGAAAGCCTCTCAAGTGTACCCCTCTCTTCTGTCACAACTCCCACTACCCAATTAATTAAAACCTTCATCATTTCTCTCCTGGATTGATGTAATAGCCTCCTAAATGTCTGCCATCAATCCACAGTCCTCACTGGAGTCAAAATAATCTCTCTAAAACACATACATGATCATCTCGGAACCTGCCCCTTCCCCCGCCTAAAATTCATCAATGACTCTCCATGGGGCTCAAGATAAAAATTCACATTCCAAGTTCCTCTCTCCTTAACCCAGGCTGGAGGCAAACTGAAATACTTGCAATTCCCCAAACATGTCAGTTTCTATAGGTTTGTGGCTTTGCATAGTTTTCTTGGCTTAGAATTCTCTTCTTCTTCTCCTTTGTCTGGCTTACGCATTCTTATAGACACGACGTATGTGTTACTTTCCCAGAAATTCTCCAAGTCTTTCACCTGCCCTGTTCTCTTGAATAGCCTTCCTCTACACCCTCAATTGATTCATTCCAGAAATACGTATTGAGTCTGTATTCTCTATTATTTATCTACCTATCTGTCTATCTCTCTCTATCACAATATGGCCCTATGCTGAGCATTAGAAAAGTAATAAGAAATAAGAAACAATCCTCATTACAGGGCAGCATCATAAGTGTAGCGATAGCAGAGAGCACTGTGAAGAGGAGCCTGAAATGACCTTGAATGAGGGGAGAGGGCTTTCTGGGGAGGTTGTACCCAAGCTGATGTAATTTCTTGCATTTCTGATCCCCTACTCAATCATTTGCCTGAAATTTATCTGCCCCTAGTAGTCAATCATTTGTGCCTGAAATACATTAGCATATGGTCGGTGGTATAATATTTTATTCTCATAAATTTCTGTAGTGTAAATCAGCCTCTGCCTGTTGCTGACATACTGGATATCATGACGCTCTGAATAATTGTGTCATGTGTTCTAATGAGGCTCATCCAACCCTGGGAAAATAATAGCATTTGTTCCAACAGGATGAGCAAAGACCAAACCCAAGGAAAGAGATAAATACATATAGAACTATATTTTTAGATCTTGAAAACACATTCACTCTTATACCAAAAAGGCACTGTAGAAGTGTATCAAAATGTACGGTGGGATAACATTTAAGATTATCAAGGGAGTGAGAGTAAAGGAGAAGACAAGGAATATCATAAATCTTGAATAAGATTAGTACATGAAAGTACTAGAGAAAAGCAACAAATTTGACTCTAAGCTTCTTTGCAGCCAAAACAAAGAAGGATCCTGATTAGTCACAGTTCTCCCTAAGAAAAATAAAACAAACCACTTGTTCAGAAGGAGCACAAGTTTTATTGAAAACTGATTCCTAAGGAATTTCTCCCATGAATGCAGGAACTGCTGTGTGATGTGGTAGACAACGGTCCTAACATGATTCCTTCAATAGCTCCAATCACAGATGTAATGAGTCTGTCTTACAATAGCCTTTCTTGTGGGTAGTTGGCATAATGCCAAAGAACAAGCCAGTAAAAGCTATTCTACAAGGAGTAAATTTCAGCAAAGCTCACGGAAAATTCCAAGAGTTTAGAACCAAACAACAGAGGATTGAATTCTGGTTCATTTAAGCGCAAGCGCGCACATGCGCGCGCGCGCACGCGCGCACACACACACACACACACACACACACACACATGCACGCACAAGATACTGTGACTTTTTCTTCATTCGTTTGTTCATTTGTGGAAACTGTGATGATAATACTGTATCTTTTGGTTCTATAAGTCAGTTAAACTTCAGAATATTTCCTAACAATAGTCAGCATCCATTGAACTCTTTCCTCACACCAGGCATTGCTCTAAGTACTTTACGTAGATCATCTGATGTAACGCTCAAAGCTAGTCCTCATGTGAATGCTGTTATTCCCACTTACCGATGTGGAAACCAAGGCCCAAGAGGTCAGGTGATTTGTCCAAAACCCCAGGGCTGGGAGAAGGGAGCTGAGATATCAGTCCAGGCAGACAGATGGTGGAGTTCATGCTCTTACAGCATTCTCTTCTATAATACCACACAATTTTAGGCATCTCCTGATGAAAATTAGTTGTCACAACCAGAGTTCTGATAGCAGGTTGGTGTTAGCGTTACCTTGAGCTAACCTGGAAAACAGATTTTCTCCATGGCACCTGAGGTGAGATCCCTTTGCTTTGCCAAAGGTAGTTTGGTCCAGTTCCTCCCATAAAACCAAGGCATCTGGCCATACAGATAGAATAAATGACAGGCTCCCCAAAGAGCTCTGAGACCCCAGAAGTTAATCCTCGTGTTCTGCTTACTGTCTGTGGCAAATACAGCGCCTTGCCTCTGCTCAGCTCATTTTTTCAGTTGACAGACAGCCGCTGGCTAATTGGCCTGCTGGGTTGCCTCCTTGGCTCATCTGTGGGACAAGCCACGTCTGGCAGGAGTCCTTTGACAATGCTCACCCAGCGTGACTTCAGTGGTGTCAAGCCCTAAAAACAGAAAGCTGAAGTTCTGCAGACCTGAGCTGAACATCCAACCAACCAGTCCATGGCTAGAAGATAGACCTGCCGTCTCAGGGGTGGCTTGTGCTTTCTATTCAACTGGAGTTGGAAGGACAAGGGACAAATTTCAAGTCTGAAGAGTGTAGCACAGGACTGCGATGAGCAGGGTTGAACCCTGGCTAATAAATCGTAGCAACCACAGCCCGAAACAGCTATCACAGCCCTGGCCTAGGTGAGCCATTGTGAGAAGTCTGCCTTCTCAGATGGGAGCATTCCATGCCTCAGCACGAAGGCACACCTTCCTATAACCCATATGCCTTTCTCTCAGCCAGACCTTTTTTCTCTGGAATTTTCCTTCAAGCTCCACGACCTGATCAAGGGTGGAAGACGATTCCATATCCCCCACATCATAGAGAGGCAGTCTGAACCTGTGTTAAGACAAACTGTTGTGGGATGCATGTCCTTTACCAGGCCTGTAACTTTGGACACGTATTGAATCGTCCCCAGTTTCATTATCACCCTTACACTTAATCTCATTGCTTATAAAACAAGAGGAGTCGAAGGACCCGCTTTAATAGAGCGGTTTTGAGACTCAAGTGAGCTAAAGCGCAATAAAGCACTAAACGTGTGTTCTAGAGAAAACACTCAGTAAAAGTTATTTTCATTATGATGATTAACGTTGTGTGTCACCTAGGGAGGTCCTAGTGCGTCCGTATTGGAGGGACTCCAGAGAAGAGCTTGAGTTAACTTTAGAAATCCAGAATGATGCAGAGGGTGACAAAAGGAAACTCAATTCGATTCAGGAGTGAAATGCTCTATAAAACACTGCACTCTCCATGGAGAGGCCTTTTCATTTTGGTAATTGGGGGTTTCCTGCCCCTCCTGCATGCACCTATTAGCATACCTACCCATTTGCACAAAGGCTGATCTTTCTTCCTTTACAAAGGCTGGTGAACGGCCTCTCACAAGCAGAGAGAACCCCTAAGGGCCATCAGTGCTAATCACCGAGGTCATAAATCTGAATGGACAATGGAAGATGATTTGACAGAGGATCTCAGAAAGGCACAATAAAGACATCTAACTGGCATTGGAGGAAATAGAAATAGAGCATAAAAAAGGAGAAAACTTGAAAAAGATTCTACCGCGAATCTTTGGGAGAATTTAAAAGACTATTTCATCGAGATTAAGAGCAGATTGCTATGACGGGATAAATCGGAGGAAACAGCTTAATGTATTCTCCCTGCACAATGCACACACAAGTGCAAGGCCCTCAGTCGAGAGCAGTCTGCCAAAACAGCATCAAAATAGGTGAGGCAAAAAGTGCTGGAAAAAAATGAGAGAAATCCAGAAATATATTGACGGTCAGTTGCTTTCATGCAATCTCTAGGATGCTGATAAATTATATTTTGAGAGCGAGAGAGAGACCACATTCACATAAGTTTTATTACAGTATATTGTTACAGTTGTTCTATTTTATTAGTTATTGCTGGTACTCTCTTGCTGTGCTAATTTATAAGTCAAACTTTATGGTAGGTATGTCTGTAGAGAAAAAAATATAGTACATACCGGGTTCAGTACTATCCATGGTTTCAAGCACCCACTGGGGGTCTTGGAACATTTCTCCCATAGGGGGACTGCTGTCTTATGCGAGAAAACTCGATAATGAGAAAAATATAGCCAACTAGTGTATTCACTTAGAAATGAATAAATCACGCTTCCAAGTAAAACTAGGGTTTAAGAAGAAATCATTTTAGAATTAGAGACCATTTAAAAATACATGAAAATGAAATCACTGCATTAAGATACAACAGGACTCCAATGTAAATCAGTACTCAGATGACTGTGTATTAAGCGCACTTTTTTAGAAATCAAGAAAGAATGAAAATAAAATATTTAGGCATTCAATTAAAATATGAAAACAAACCTGTAAAAGTAAACGAAGGGGGTTCATACAGATAAAGTAAAAATTAATGGAATATGAAACTATAAAATGAATTTAAAAAGAACACAACCTTCTATTAAATAAAAACCTTTTTTCTTTAAAAAGAATTGAAAGGTAATATTTAGCTATGTAAAATGGAAAAAGCACAGATGACTCTATAACAACAAAGGGAAAATAAGGAGATACAAAACGGTTTCAAAATTAGAGAACATACTTCCTACTTTTATATCCTTGAATTTGGGACATAGATGAAATTGAGTCTAGAAAACATGAAGTAACAAACAGACTCCAGAAGATGTATACAACCTGAAAAGAACAGCAAATCACACAAGAAGTTAAAGGAATCGCTGAAGTCCTATCTTTATAGAAAAGCTTCAAGTGATTGTTTTCCTGGTCCACCAAGCTTCCAGAACCATGTCATTTCTCTGTTATTTAAACTCTTTCAGAGCATAGGAAAATAGAAAATATTTTCTAACTCATTTTTCAAGACTAGCATACTTCTGACACTGTAATGGAACAAGGAGAGTATCAAAGAGCTATAAATCTCGCCCGTGGCCATAGGTATGAAAACCATGAATAAATACATGCAGGTAAAATCTGACAACTTTTAAAGCGAGTAAGACATTATGCAAGAAGAGCTCAGTATGGGAAATCTATTACATCAATGCAATGTTTTGTGTTTGCAGATAAAAAGAAACAAAATTACGTGACTATCTTAATAAAGACCCCAACGCCTACCCGGCTAACAATAGAAAGAAATCAACTTTAGTCTGCTAAGTGGTCTTTACCGGGAAATCACTGCAAACACCAAACTGCACAGTGGAACTTGAGAAGCTTTCCCATTGGCAGAAAGGACAGGACAATGCATGAGAGACCGCCAAAATGACATTTGTCCAGGGACAACCCATTGATAAAGAGCAAGCATTGAGTCAGCCAATATTTCCGCAAAGCATTCTCATTCCATGCATAACTTCCAAGTGAGACTTGTGCATACTTTCCAACCAAAGCAATCACCTGTAATTTGTGACTTTGTTAAACATGCTCCCCTCTAAGGAAGGAAAACATTCTTAGGCAATGCATATATATATATATATATATTTTTTTTTTTTTTGCATAATTATAATTTGCTAGACACATTCCTAAGGAGCATAGCTCATAGGACAGGAGTGATACTGAGTGAATAAATTAATAGTTGGCTTTAAGGGCCTGTCAAATGCATCATCAGATGTTTCTGTGCTCTTTTGCTCTGTGGAAGCCATGCAATTGACCCTGACCGTGGGGCCCAGAGTCTCACGTAATTGTACTGGGAGTCAACACACTCCTGTAGAAAATTGCAAACAAGTCAAAGTCTCTAAAAGGAAGTTTTGGGAACCAGCCCAAGCTTTTAGAAATCTCAGAATTTTTTTTTTTTTTTTTTTTTTTACGTATAATTGAAGCGGTGTTAAAGGACCTCCACTTAACTGAGTCATAAGATGAACTGACGCTCTAGTTTCTCTGGGAAAGCTGACTTCTGAAGTCCAAGGCACCCCAGATTTCCAGGAGATGGGTCACCCTGCAGGGGGGCTCTCTTCCTGCCGCTCCCAGCAGCTGAGTGCTGTGCTCCCCAGAAAGTGGTTGTGTTCATTCCCAGACACGTTTAAGTCAGCTGTCACAGTTACTGAAAGCAGGTAATTTCATTAACTAGTACGTGAACTGACAAACAACATAAAACAGAATTACGTTTCTATGAGAACTAAGTTGAAAGTTTGGAAAGGATTGAGGTCTGTGGCTACCTGGTGCCTTGTACTTTCTAGGTAGTCATGTCTTGTCAGTTTCGGATCTTAGTTTTCTTAGATTTTGTGATTAATATTAAGGCATATTTCTGCCATAGGATTTCATATTTTCAATTTATTGTACTCCCTTTTCTAAAAAATTCTTTCCTGCTTTTTATTAACTCAATATTAAGTTTTATCTTTTTGGTTTCAAAGTTATATATTCTTCTCTTTCTCTCTTTTTAAAGTGGTTATTCTCAACCTAAGATCCATTCCCATGTTTGTCTTCTCTATAGGTTTCTTCAGCTCATCAAGGACCGTGTCTAAATTTAATTCATAATACAAGTATCCTGGTATGTCTTACCTACCTGGAAGCAACTCCTTACTCATCCCCGCTCCGTAATACCAATTTGTCTAAAATTTTAGCTCTACATTTTATGGATATAATAGTTCTTGTTCTCTCCCATCTTTTTATTAATATATTTTCCCACTTAGATAAATTATTTGATCATCTTTAATTCTTATGTCTCCCACCACATCCTTCTCATGTACCCTTTTATTTGCATACTTTCTTCAGTCATTTCTTTCAGTGAGAGTAATATGAAAAAAATTGTGAAGCCCATATGCTGGAGAAAATTTTTTTTATTACATCTTCATATTTAAATGACAATACCCTTGAATGAAAAAAAAATTAAGAATCTAAGCTATTGTGTTTTTAAAAATTCGTTTACTTCTTGCATCCAAGTTGCTGCCAAGTAAGGCGATATGAATGCCTTTGTTTATCCTGTGAAAGTTATATTTTTTTGGAAGGATTTTGAATAATTTGTTCATCTTTGATGTTCTTAGGTTTCATTAGAATGCATTCAGGCATGCTATGAGGCTTTTAAATCTAAATGATTTTATTTTTTTGTGAATTCTGAAAAAAAAAAGATTTTTGTGGTGCCTTTTCCATCTATTTATTTCTTTAATTTTGGCACTCTCATGATCTCTACACCAATATTTCTACATGTAACTTCCATGTCTTTTAGTTTTTTCTTTATATTTTGTATAAAAGAAAGGATTCTTGTCTTACTGCCTTCTGGTTACCCAAATGTCTAATTAATCCCAAAACATTATTAATTCTATTATTGATTCCACCTATTAGACTCCTTATTTCAGGTATCATTTTTTGGGGGGGGGAGGGGTGGTTCCCTGGTTGGAAATCGAACCCAGGCCGCAGGGTTGAGAGCGCCGAAGCCTAGCCGCTGCACCACCAGGGAACTCCAACTATCATATTTTTTGTACTTGGTGTTTCTACTTGGTTGTTACGATCTCTTATTCCTGATTTAGATTATTGGTATCTTCGTCTCTTGGAGTATTTTATTGTGCTTGGTTTACCTGATTGGTATATCCATTCCAACTCTGTTTCAGCAATTGCACATTGTTTGGTTGGCTGATCCTATTTTATAGTGGATACATCCCTTGGGTAAGTAAGTATATCAGACTGCAAGCTCATGTAACCCGGGGTGTGTCATCTTCCCAATCAGGTGGCATTAGTCAGAGACGGCCAAAGGTGAAGTCTCACTATGTCTCTCCCTGTAAATTAGAAAGAAGGGGAGATGAGGAGCTCCAGTTTGGAGAACGTGTGGCACTCTGAACACATGACCAGCTACCGCCATTTTCTTCCACTCGACCGAGCAAATCTTGTGTTCCAGGGTCCAACTTTGACCACTCAAGTGACTTTATAATTTACCAAGGTCAGATGGGGAAAAGTCGGAGTGAGTGCTCGGGGCTGCGGGTTAGGCATCTCCTGGTTTTCATCAGCTTATCAGCCTGCAGAGTTTTTATACTCCTGATAGTGTCTTGACAAGTGGCCAAGGCTTATTGCTCATTTTTATGGCCACATGGCCTCCAATTACTGTCCCAGGCAGGAGGAGAACTTTAAGGCCCTTCTGAAAACTCACCTCTAGCAGCTAGTCATCTTCCCTTCCCACCATCCTTCTCTTAGACATTGTCCTCCGAAGTCAGCTGACTGGCACATTTGACAGTTAGAGCCAATGCAGACTTGCCTGGTTTCTGATGACTTTTTAACTTTGTCAGAAGCAAGGAAAGAATTCTATGAAAAGGGACAAGGACAGACCATTTCAGAAACAGAAGGGAGAAACCCAAACCACAGAGCCAGCCAATGAAAACTGAGACTGGGCAAGTGACTGGGGCATGTCACCTGGCCAGGAACGAAGTGTGACTTACCTTCTTCCTGAGCACTGTCTTACCCTAGAAGACTTAGATGGGATTGGGGACAGCTGGCACCGCATGTGGGAAAGCCCTTTCCCACGTACGAAGCGCCTCCTACAGACATTAGCTCTTTCAGTCCTTTCGAGGATCCTGTGCAGTAGGCCAGGCTGGCAGGAGTCCCATTTCACAGATGGGTAAGTCAAGGCTTGGTGGCAACCCCCTCACCAGATTGCTGGCATGGCCAAAAACAGTTCTGGAACACAGATCCTTCTGCTGCGGCACAGATATCCACATATTTCTTTGGAAAACATGAGCTCCCTTATCAGCAAATCAATATAAAATGGGGAACGACTTGCTGACTCCTTTAAACAGAAAAGAGCACCCAGGGTGTAGAATCACCCTGGAAGAAATATGTGCTTGCATCAGGGCCAGCTGGAAATTTAGCCTTGGGCCTATGGAGACAGGGGTAGGGGACTCCACGGAAGGCAAAGGAAGGAAAGGGGAGAGAATGTTGAAGCGAAAGGGTGAGCTCAGCAAGTGCTATTTTAGGAGGCTCCTTTCCTGTGAGCTGTATTCCGCAAGATTATGAAAGCTAAGCCCAGGCTGCAGATTTTTAAACAGGAAAACAACCCCACAGTTTGCTTTCTGACCTAGTCCTCTTCCCCATAACTCAATTTGTCCAACACACAGAGCACCGAAGTTCCATTTCTGGGAGCAAAACCACGAAATCTTTCTGGTCTTTCCCATGTGGTTTGTTTACTGGGTTACGGTTGGTTTAATCTTATCGGTTCTGCTGAGCAAGGCGGTCTGAGCAATCTTCCTGAAGTTTGTCTCTCAGCAGGCAATTCTCCATTCCTCGCTACCTCATTAATGTCAAAAACCCCAAGGTGTGGTGTTTGCCAAACTCTAGCTTTCAGGAGAGAAGGGGAGAGACAGAGAGAGAGAGAGGGAGAGAGAGAGAGAGAGAGAGAGAGAGAGAGAGAGAGAGAGAGCGCTCTCCTCGCCTCCTGTAGATACACACCACAGTACATTTTTCTCCTCATCTCTTCCCTGTCAGGAGGAATGATACCCTTCGAATAGAAGGCAGCCTAAAGCCTAAATCAGAGTCCTGAGGAGAACAAAAGAAACCCAGGAAAACATAAAGGAAAACCCTTGGACATCTTGGTTAGAAATTGCTCTAAAGATGGATCTTGTGGACCCCGGCTTGACTCCTTTCCTCTCCATCTCCTGGGGACTGAGGGTGGATCTTGGGGAGCGCTGGGGGTCCTGTGCTGACGGGGTGGGGTGTGGGTGTGAGGGAGAGGGAGGAGGCACAGAGATGAGTGTGGATTTCCATCTTCGCTGCTGTTCTTGGATGGTGGGGGGTGAGCCATGGCTTACACTCTGAGATGGTGAATCCCGGATGAATGAGAGAAACGCTGAGCCATCTCGCTTTGTTGTGATAGCAACACCCAGCGATCACAGCTCTCACGATGCATCCGCGGTTATCTTCCGGCTCCAAGCACTTCACACGTATTAACTTTTGAATTCCCAATGATAGCCCTTCGGGCGGGTACTATTAAAGTCCCATTTTACAGCTGAGGCAACTGGGGTGCAGAGAAGCTATGGAATTTGCCCAGGGACACACAGCTTGTGGTGGGATTGGGGTTCACCCTCAGGCAGCCTGGCTCTGGAGTGTGTGGTCTTAACACTGCATCCCACTACGTCTCAGTAGTTCACGCTCGTGTCATGGCTGTGACAAGCAAACAATCCACTTGCAGCAAAATGGGGACATGGTTAAAGCAATTGACTCATCACCTAAGTTTTAGAAGCATGAACATTGGTTTTAAAATCATGTTTAATAGCATAAGAAAGTCTTTTTGACATGGTACCCAGAGGAAAAGCACAACATAGAATAACATAGTGTGACCCCGACTTTAACAGCAAAGACTCCTGTTCGCACGTCTCCATCCTCTATCTCTGAATAGCTAAGCGTGTGGGGACAATTAATGGAAACAAATACGCCACCACACATTTACAATGTTTTTTTTCCTGGACGATGGGATGAATGGCCATTTGTATTGTCTTCTTTCCACTTTAAAAAAAGCAATCTGCACATAATGTATTTATAATAAAGGAACAGCTCACGGCGTGGGGAAGGCATATAGTTGAATCCGATTTCTTCTTTCCCATTAACCGCAGTCCATCCCGAGACCGCTGTTCTCTCCACTGGCTACCCACCACGGTGGAGTGGGGGGTTCTCCTTGCATCCCCTGCAGCCCCTCCTACTGCATGGTCATGTCCTATAAACCTCCCTCGGTCCCCAGGACGGAGCCTTGCTGTGAACTCTGGGGTGGGGCTGCCTTCTTTGCAGTAAAGTTCATCACCCCTAAATGACGATGCTTTTAAGTTTTGGTTTCGTGGATCAGATTTGTACTACAAGGTGGAGTTGTTACCCGGGGGGCTGAATTAAGATGTGCATGATGATTTCATGAAAAGATTTAATATAAATAGTAGCAGGTAGAGAATAGATTTATATGTGAGTCAGAAAAAAAAAGGGAATATTGAAGCCTTTCAATGTCCATAGCCACATAGCTCGATGATAGTTGATGGGATTACGGGTGACACACATCTCGGTGTCTCCCACGCTGACGACCACACAGCCGTGAATGCAGAATGATTCTCCGGCCTCAGATTTCCTGCTAAGTCAGAGCACACCCGGCTCCCTACCCCTCACCTCCTGTTCAGTGTTACTTGCTTACAGACTGACAAGAGATTGCTTTAGTCTCCTTGCTATCTGTGGAATTTTCTTGTTGGTGTTATGTAACCCAAATCCTTCCTTCTGTGACTGAAACATGTTTTTCTCTTTTCCTGATTAATATATTCAGCAGAACTAACCCCGGAGGGCAGCTGGCCTCTGGCTCTCTGAGATGAGCTAAGACATGAATTAATTCATGGATCGATTCCATTAATGAGAAATTCAAATACATTGATCAAATAGGACTCAGACGGATTCTAGAATTCCCAAGCCACCCACAAGGTACTCTGAGGCTTGCTGATGTGACTACCACCAACCTTCAGGTGACAAAACGGAGGTTCATGTGAGGAGAGGCAGGGGGCAGTGCTTGGCTAGGGATGGACCCCTGGGTTGGCTTCCAGTTCCCAGCAAAGTGGCATCATACCTACTGTCACCCAGTTATTGTGTCCTGCACCAGAACGGTGACATCCTAGGACAGAAAGACAAAAGACAGGCTCCTGCAGGGACTGACTGCGGGTCTGGGGAATTGTCTTCCGTTTGTCGTAGGACCCAAGGGGTCCCCCCCGCCCCCGTGACTGCTGTGGCCTTGACCAGATGTGGGGCCGGCACACTCTGCCTCCAGGCAGCCCACGGGCCAAAGTCCTCAGTGCCTCTTGGGCGCAGAGGCATAAATCTTCGATTTTCTATGAATCGGGGATTACTGCTAAATCGTGTGCTTTCGATTAATAGATCTTCATAAATGCTGCAGGTGCGGCTGGCGTGCGGCTTTGAAGTTCTGCTTAATCGCTCCCTTTCCAAATCCTCATAATCCAACCCTCATAAAACACCCCAGGGATTATTGATTGAGAGTGCCTTGGGGATCCCTAAAGGCGCGGCGGCTCAGACACGGGCCTGCCCCCAAGGTGCGGCTAGGGGCCCGGAATGCGAGCCAGGTGTGGCCGGCCGGGGGCGCCCACCTGGGGGTGGGGCCGGGGGTGCCCACCTGGGGGTGGGGCTGCGCCCCCCACCATGCAGCCCCGGGGGGGGGCGGTGGAGCCCCCGGGAGGGGAAACCAAGGGCCTCGGTGCCCACAAGCGGTGGTCATTTCAACCCCGGAGAGGGTGCCCCCCCGAATAAAAATCTTCCTTAAAACAATGTTCTTTGGAGCTATACACTGAGGCCCATCTTCTTACTCTAATTACTCACCGATGAATTTGAATCGAATAATTTAATTTGTTTAAATCACCTTAAGTGAAGTTTAATTGAACTATATTCGTAGAATTAACGTCTTGACCTCAGTTGCATCTCTGGCCTGTCCTCCGTGTCCCTTCCTCCAGGCTCTGTCCCTCCAGCCACCCTGCGCGGCTTCTCCATCAGGCCCTGCGCGGCCACGTGCCCCGAGACCACGGGGGTTCACCACGCTCCCACACCCCCAGGGTCTCTGCCGCCCCCCCTGAGGCCCCGGGAGGAGCCAGGTCCTGCTCACGTCGCCAGCCGGAGCCCCGGGAGACTGAGTCACACTCCTGCCCCCGTCCCCTCACACTGCCCCGTGCTCCCGTGCAGCCATTTACGTTTGAGTCTATTTTACCGGTTCATGCACTCAGCGCCCCTCTCGGGTCCTGGGCTCCAGGCGTGGGGCTGCGCGCAGAGGACGCGAGGCTCAGGAGGGCGGGGAGTCCGACGTGCACCGGCCACGGGGCCGTGGAAGCCAGACGTGACCCGGACGCTGCAGCCCATCAGGAACGGCCCTCGGGGGTCTGGGCCAGCGCCACCTGCCTCCGCCGGCTGTCCGACCTGGGGAACCGGCGTCCTGGGGACACCTCTGGGGACACCCAGCGGGGTGCCGGGCCTTTACCCGCAGCCCTTAATGGAGTTATGGGTGCAGCTGGGAGACGCAGGGATCTGGACTGATTTCCCAGGTTGGAGTCGCACGTCGTGCCTGTTGGAAGCTGTGCCACCTAAGAAGCTGCGTCCCGTGAGGCAGACAGGTCACTTCGTTCTGTTCCCCTCCCCCATAAATGAAATGGCTAGAAACGCTGACCTTCTCCCAGCACCGTTATCAGAAGCCAACGAGGAACCGGCGTGAGAGCAATTGGGACACGGAGGAGGTCATCACAGGGGAGGTCATCACGGGGGAGGTCATCACGGTGACGTCCTGCTGCGAATCCTTTGCCCCGTTACCTGCGTGACTCAGGTTCCTTCCATGAAAGCGTGTCTGTGCACGGAGCCCCGCGGGCTTGGCCTGCGACTGCTGGGACCTGCTGCGGGGACAGTGCAGACGGGCCTGGAAGCCCTGCTCCCCCTCCGGAGCGTCAGCCCACGCCCTGTTGTACGTGTGCGTGGGAGCCTGGGGCTCCCAGGTCGGACGGAGCTACGAAGGATGTTTGAGGTGCAGGGCCCGTGCACCAGGACCCCCGTGCCCCCAGGGAGAACGTCCCCACTAGCTTGCTGGGGCCGATGGCAATAGCCCCCGTGGGACCCAGAATCAGCCGGACACGTGTGGCTCTTATAAGCGAGTCCTGCTGCCACGTCCAGCCTTCTCGTGGCTTCGGACCGTGTGGGCAGGCGCGACCCGCCGCCGTCGGGTTCCGGCTTTGCGGTGGGTCAGCGGGTCGCAAGCCAGCCCCGCGGTACGTGCGTTCGGACAGGGGCCTACGTGTCACCACCGCTTACAGAACGCTGAAAACGTGGGGCAGAGTGGACGCACGCTGAAGGGCAGCAAAGGCTTCCAAGGAAAGAGGCGCCCTGTGCTCCGAGGGTAAGACCCCGCCGTCCTGGGTCACGCACGGTGACAACTAAAGGCCCGTGGGCCCTGTGAAAAGAAACCAGACCTTCTCAGGGTGCTCAGGGCCTCCTCAGTGCATGATTCAGTCAGAAGCTGGGGTTCGCTTCGCCATGACCTTACCCTTATGGCTGAGCATGCGGAAGTACCAGCAGCAAACTGCCCCGGGACGTTTACCCCCGTACTCCCCATCCTGGCATGTTAGGGGGAGCCCCCCTGCCCCCACTTCCTCAATGGGGTTCATAGTTTCTTCAAATCAATCTGCTGGCTACAGAAGGAGTCCCCAGAGGAGGGGACTCACATGGGTAGTCACCCGCCTTTTCTGGAGCGTTCTCTGAAGACGGCTGGTCCCCAGGGAATCTCTCAGCGATGCTAATTGTACATCTTTTCTGTAGAAAAACATGTGCCAAAAGAATTGAACCAGGTTATTCCCAGAAAAGGAAATGAAATGTTTGCTCTCTTCATGTACCACTGCACTGTGTCTCCCTGATGTGTGTGCATTTTCTTGGTAATGAAGAAAGAACCCAAAACAACAACCCGGTGACAATCCACAGGGCTCCTAGCACACTCTCGGAAGTTGTCTCCTTTGAGTCGTCTTGAGGGGTCCGTCCCTCTTTTCCTAGGTTTGCCTCGAAGGGCGAGCAGCTAGAAGGGTTCGTGCAGCTTCCCGATGCCAAGGCGGTGTGCTTGCAGCCTTTGGATAGCACTAATTAAGGACCTGTCGGGGTCCCCCAGGGGCTGCTCACTGACACCATCCAGTGCCCGCCGGGAGGGAGCCGGCACTCTCATCAGCTCTTTGCCCCAAGTCACCCACGAAAGGTGGCAAATTCCCGGGAAAGTATCCCATGAATCTGTTAATGAGGTGAACTCTAGGAAAGATGGCCAGTAGGGCGGGGTGTGTGGGGGTGCAGAGGCAGGAGATGAGGGGAGCAGAGCATGGATGCATCTGCTTCTTAAATGGCGCTCATGGGAGGGTCTCTCATCTTGCTCGAAAGCAGTTTCGAGCCAAATCTTTCACTAGATTGCGAAATCTCAGATAAATCAAGGGCTCCAGAGTTTACATTTTGAAAAAAAAAAAAAAAAGGCAATTTGAGCCTCATAAGGGGAAATATTTTTATATAAATGATGGTTATTATTTGTCCACCTTGAGATTTTTGTCTCCTTTCTGTAAGGATTTATCCCGAAACAGGCCCCGAGTTAACTGGAAAGAAATACTCAGAGATCACTGTGTTCAGACTCTTTATTTCACAAAGGAAATGAAGCGACACGTCCAAGTTCATACATGTAAATGTGACGTCTGGTTAGGAAATGACGTGGGCCAAACCCACGTTACTGTGCTGCAATGCTGTCATTTCTGCCCGTGTGTTCTGTGTTTTCTACTTGTCCAGTGTGTTTTCCCTTTCTGCCCTTTGCTGTCCCCCTCCCAGAAAGCCTGGCGTGTTGTGGCTGTGTTGAGACATCGCGAGGCTCCAGGGTGTATCATCTCTCCCCACTACACGTCTGTGGCACCATCCTTTCTCTCTGCTAGTTTGAAGACTGTACTCTCTCTTTCTGTTCTTTTAATGGTTCTTCTAGAAATTTTAACACGCATCTTTTAACTTTAAAATAGTAGGAGTAATATCCTGACCCTCCTTTAATTATAAGATTAATCAAATGTCTTTACCCACCTTCAAAGAGACCTCAGAAAATGTTTATATTGTATTCTATCGTAGTCCAGTATTTTGGTGCTATTTTGATTTTTTTAAGTTGAGGAAAAACTTACAGTGAAATGGACAGATTTAAGCGGTTAATTCCATGTGTTTTAATGAAGACCTAGACTCAGTGTTACTATCGATGTAACCCCCACCCCAATGAAGGTATAGAACATTCCCACCAAGTTCCCTTCTTCCTTCTTCCAGCCCATTACCACCCTCTGTGGGCCACCACTGTCCTGGTTTTTATCACTATGAACTAGTTCTGCCTAACCTGAAACATCACACGAAGGGGGTGATCCAGTACGCTTTCTGGTGTGTGTCAGGTCTCTTTTGCTTGGTATGTTTTCCAGACTTATCTGTGTTGTTTTATCAATAGTTTAGTCACTGGGTGGGGAGCACACAAGGCAACACGTAGACGATGCGCTGTAGGACTGCACACCTGGGTCCTGTGGAATTCTTGTTAACCAATGTCACCCCAGTAAGTCTAAGAATAAAAAAATAATAATAGTTTAGTGGTCACTAAAGTGAACCACTGGGAGTCCCCAAGACTCTTTCAAGGGGGTCCATTAGGTCAAAATATTTTTGGAATTATACAAAAGTGCTATTAACATTTTCTACTCCGTTTCTATCATGAGAGTACAATATAGTCTGTGTGTGTGTGTGTGTGTGAGTGTGTGTGTGTGTGCGCGCGCGCCTCTCTGTCTGTCTGTGTCTCTCTCTGTATCCTACTGGTTCTGTTTCTATGGAGGATTCTAATACAGGTACTATATAAATATAAGAAATGTAAGTAATTGTCATATCTATAAAGTCTCTCCCTTGTCTTCAAGGAGAGCAGACATATAATGCCTGTCAAGGTTCTACGTGGTCATTGACTCACTCATTCACTCAGACTAAAATATTTCATTTAAATTGGATTAAAAAAACAAAAACAAACTTGGCTCAATATTTGCTCACCTTGAGAAGGACTTGCCCAGGTGTGCAAACTAAAAACAATGGTTTAGGTACAACTCATAAATAAAAATTGGTTCTCAGTTTTTGAACGTATGTTCCTGTAACAGCGCTGTGCGAATGCCTCCCCCAAACCCCCAACCCCAGCTTACTCACTGAAGGAGTCGTTCACACTGGCTGTTAGTGCACCATCCTAGCGGGCTGCCAGCATGCCCCGAATTTAGGAGATAAACACGGTTACCCTTTGGGGGGGTCCCTTCCAGCGAACTGTTTCTAAATAGTCTCTTTTGAAAGAACACGGAAATGTGACAAGGGACACGAGGTCCGTTTCACTCCTGCTGTTTCCCTTCGCTGTGGACCCCTCCTGCCTTTTCACCCACATAAGGGTAACACTCCCCGGGCCTGTCGCCGAGGGTCTTTGAGTCAACCAGCCTCTTCACTCTTCACTCTAGGTCAAGCCTGCCTTGACCTAGACCCTCGTTTCTATGTTATCTGCATGTGTAGCCTTAGTTTGGGGACATTTCCACTCGATCTCAGAATCTCCCTCATTTTCATTTCTGAGCGTGCGTCAAGGAACGCCGGGAGAAAGGACGGGAGTGGAGACACTGAGGCATGGCTGTCCAATCCCAGCATGCATTTCACGTCCCAGCCTCAGCCGGGGCTTTGCACCAGCCATGTGTCTCTTCTTAGCCCTGGTGGCGCACAGTGGGAGGGCGTGGGAGGGCTGCAGAGGACAGATCCCCCACTCAGGGGATAGATTACTGCTAGAGCCAGAGTTCTCAGAGGATCATGGTTCCCCTTCGGCTTCTCGGTTTTCTTTCTTATATTTTTTAATGGCTCACAGTTCAGCGTTTCAAAGCCTTCTTCCCATCTGCTCCTAGACAAGGTGTCTGGCAAAATTACATTCTGTAACGCATGCTGACTGCAAGCTAATAAAAGAATAACCAGATAAGTAGTAAGTAGGTTTTTAATCAGAAGACTATATTGAACTGGAGATAGTAAAAACCCGCATAACTACCTGCAGATGCTAAAATTCTATAAAGGTACAGTCTGGGTCAGCGTGCTTTCCCTCCGCGATACGTTAGCCTTTGTTTTGCACGTAGCTTTATTATTGAACTTAATAAACTATCAGATTTATTATGTACAGTACATCACTCCTGGAGTTTTATTGTAGCAACTATAATCCCAGCACAGTTGAGAGAGACAAAAGAGATCATTTCATGGGTGGATATTCTGAAATACAAAGAACCAAAGTCACATTTGTTGAAAACATTTAATCTTACTAAGCAATTTGACTTTTGAAAACCATCAAATGCATCACCATTGAAAATCAGATTTCACCTCTCAATTTCTCAAGGTGGTGTCTTATGTGAATATGAGGTCAGACAATTTTTCGAACTCATCCTAGAAGAAGTGCTGCACACCTCATTGCTGAGTGTCACTACGGTCACCTTCGAAGTACTCCCCTTGGGAAGCTGTGCACCGACGCCAGCGCCTAGTCCACCCTTCACAGCAGTTTTGGAACCCTTTCTATGGAATGGCCATCAGAGCTGTTGCCAAGGTTGTGACACCTTACGGAATTGTTTGGACAGTGCTGTCAATGCAAGCACGTGGTGTCAAGTTCACGAACTTAATTGTCAGATTTTGGGTACAATGACAGCTCTGATGGCCATTCCAGAAAAGGGTTCCAAAATTGCTGTGAAGGGAGGACTAGGCGCTGGTGTTGGTGCACAGCTTCCCAAGGGGAGCACTTTGAAGGTGACCGTAGTGATACTCAGCAGTGAGGTGTGCAGCACTTTTTCTAGGATGAGTTTGTGAAATTAATTGTCCGACCTCATAGACCTAAACAAATCCTTTAAACATTGAAGCATTTTTGCCAGTAAAGCTGTTGTAACTCCACCAGAATCAGTGTGAAATGAAACCAAAGGAAAAAGATGGGCTAGAAAGAAAGGTGACACCCTTCCCACCACCTCAAACTTCTTGTAGAAACACTGGCTAAAAATATCAGGAAGGAGAGAAACTACGTTGGGATCGTAATGGGTTTTGCAGACTTTCCTATACTCAATGGTATATTTAAGCTTGTGATTTTGGCATTGAGTGTCTGGTGCATTTTAGAAAAAAAAAAGAAAAGAAAAGACAGTTTGCTGTCATTGTGCTTGGTGTTCCTCTGGAGAATGCTCAGTTAAAAGTAGGTTCACTTGACTTGAAAGCTGACCTGACTAGACAATAGCAGGAGAAAGGATCCATTTATCTCAAGTATACGGCAAGGAGAGGTTTGCTTCTGGTTTGACCAGAGGGAAATACCATGCCTGAAACGGTCCATTTCCTGAGAGATAAGACGTGGTCAACGTCACCCCTAGTAACCCAAGGAAAAGGGTCTTAGATGGAAATAAATGTCACATTTGCTTTTCCTACTGGTTTGCATTTTGGAACCATAGAGCTGATCTTCCAAAGGTTTGAAAATAATTTTGTTTTTCAGACCAATGAGCAAGCTGCAATTTGGGGGGCTCTGGTTTTATAGACCTGTCCCAGCCACCCAAGCCCAGACTCTCTGAGACAGAGATCTTGGCATCTGTTTATTTTGTCACCTCCTGCTATCTCCCAGCAGCCACCTAATGAGTACAGGAGATGGTTCCATGGCACTGACATTACTCATTTGGTTCGCCAAGGCACGTAACAAAATACAACAAGGGGACAACCTTCTTCTTATAAGGGCTCCTCTCGTAGGGTTGGCATCTCCAGAAGATGGGTGACAAGGGTTGGGTGACTGACCCGAGTGCATGACTTAGCATGTGCCTCAACCATCGGGTCCCCTGTTCTTTATGTGCCCCCGTGCTGGGGACAGGGTGAGACGAGTGGAAGGTTTACCTTAGGAAACTGACTTCTCGTTTGGTCGAAAGGTCCTTCTCGGCCTTGTGGTATTCTTTGGGTATTATTGGTAAAGACTTGGACGTTTTGAGAAATGGACTTCCTTGTGAAGCAGGTCGTTTGAATGTTGGGTTCATGATCTTTTGACCCACAGGAAGGAGAAGCAGCTGCATTTACTCCACCCCCAGTCCTGGGACTAGACAGTTTTCTTGTTGGTTTAGGTAAAAAGTTGTGACTCTCCATGATCTGGGGGCCTCGACGGGTATCACAAAAAGACAACACACGCGGGGGGATTATGTATGTGGAGAGGATGACTATGAATAACTTCTATTACATTCAAGGACTAGATTTAGGAAGGATCCATTAAAACTTGGAGTTAATAAAGCAACCACTGCACTTTATGACTGTTAAATAGATTTCATCTCACTTACAGGTTCCTCTATTTTTTTCCCAGCAGAGCAAGTACAATTAATACTCTCAAAGTGATACGGGCTGAAAACAAAACCAGTTTGGTATAGAATTACTACCGTTTTACTAAGTGTGTTCCAAAAGCATCACTAAAACGAAACAAGAAAAAATACTTTCCGTAGTCCTTCACATTTAGAAAAAGCCACATAGACTCCTGACCTTTGGATAATTACAAGACACATGACAGCATTAAAGGGTCTGAGCTATCTCACAGAAAAGACACTCGTTTAACTTGGTTTAACCCTCCGTTTTTCACATTGAGTTTACCAAGGATTGCCTTTTGCCCAAGCTCTTACTAACATCCCACAGAATGCCAGCTCTACTTCGAAAAGCGCTAACCTATGTTTATTGGTGAAGAATGGATTTCTAAAGGCTCCCAGGGGAAATCAAGATCTTGGCGTGTTATATTTGGTGTGTTATATTAAACTGCGAGGTTATATCCAGGATTTCTTAGTTCTTTTGTGTCTCTCCAAGATTGGATGTTCTGGAGTCTGACTTTTCTGGAGGAAATCATTTACTTTATGAGGATAATAGTTCATATTTATTGAGACTTACTATGTTCTGGAGACCTCTCCAAGACTTTTACCTACATGTAAAATATGGTTATTTTATATGACAAAAAGGTTTGATTTTATTGAATCCTCACGACAGACCCCTAGGAGGAGAGTGCTACTCCAAGTGCCATTTTGCAGGTGACAAAATTGTGACACAGAAGTTGAGTACCTTGTCCGAGACGACCCAGGAAGTGTCAGAGCCAGGACTCGACCCCAAGTTCCCTGACTCTGGCCTTGAGCCTTGTAGTCACCTGTCGCCCTGCCGTCCTCCTCTGAGTGGCTCAGCAGCACCCAAGGGAAAACCAGATAGGGAAGTGACCATCACCCCACGCGCCAGGGGCCATGACAGTGTGACACTTCATTGGTGTCTCTGTGAGGAGAAGAGAAGGCCTCCGTCCGTAAGAAACAGCCGGATGACAGACCTGTACCATGGCTTGAATGTTTTCAGACCCAACGAAGTGACAAACGCAGGCTGCATGGCATAATTGGAGCAATTCCTGGTGGCTTTCCGTGTCACTGTTTGTTTCACTTACTGTTTTGCTCCCTCTACGGTCATGGCCATGGCCCGGGCTCAGTCACGTCTCCCTGGGACTCCCAGCACAGGCGGGTTCCCTTCGGCCCCTGCCTCTGACAGCCAGAGTTAAATGTGACAGCTCAGGCAAGACCGGGCGATTCTCCCGTTCAGGATCCTTCGGTGCCCCCTTCGTAGAGGCAACCGGAAGTCCCCACCTGTTCTAGAAAGCCCTAGGCATTACCCCGTGCTGCGTTTCCTCTCTCACCTCCGCCCCTGATCCCTGCAGGGTCCCTGGGTCCTTGTCTAAGCCCGTAGCTCCCTGCTGTTTTGCAAATTCACGGTTTCCCGTCTCTCCCTCTGAAGGGTCTTTATTCATCAAATACTGGGAGAGGGTCCTCAGGGCCCCGGGTGAGACAGCAGCCCCCTTCCCTTTCTGCCCTCTCCCCATGGTCTCCTTCACGTCACTATTACAGCATTACAGTGCCTGGGCTCGTGGCACGTGTGTGTTCACTGCTGGTCTGCTGCACGAGAGCGCGCTCCGTGAGGGACAGGGACTTGGTCTGTTTCAGTTTAAGTTGTAGTCTGGGCCCTGAGACCAGTCTCTGGCACAGGATATGGGTTTCACAAGGAACGTGTGTTGCACCTGTAGCTGCTCTGTTCGTCCTCAGCCCAGAAGCTCGGTGTCCCGCCCAACTGCGGGGCCGGAGGTGGACGAGCTCCCGAGCTCGGGGTCCCGTGGCTCTGGGGTCCTCAGGTCGTAAGGGGCTGCTGGTGCGGGGTCAAACAGGGCATTCCGGCTTCCTGCCCAGCCCCTCCCCAGCACCCTGGCTCCTGGGTAGATGTCTGTCAGGAAAGCAGCTCTTCGGGATGGAGAAGCCTATGAGATTTTTATTTTTTCACCAGGAAACGATCTGGGATCCAGCGTGAGGCTGGTGCAATACAGGGCACCCCTCCGACGCCCCGCTTCTGAAATGGGGCCGTCACGTAACGGACCTGCCAGCGGCTCTGGGCAGTCAGGGCTCTCCTGGAGTAAAGGTGGGCTGTCGTTAGCCACGCTTCTGGAGACCAGCTTGTCGCTGCTGGCCCACAGCCAGGCCCCGAAACCGCCTTCCACCGAGAGGACACAGGTTCAAGGGGATAATTAGGCAGCGTTTGGCGCAAGTTTGTTGATCTAAATGTGCTTCGGATTAGCCTTTCCCCCTCTCCTCGCTGAGCCCCGATCAGAAAGAACAGGTGGGGAGCTAATGGGGGGAACATGAAATGAATACTTTGTTTCCTGGTCCCGCCTTTGTTGTTTTTGTATAGAGGATTTCTTTAGAATCTTCAAACACACGGCCAGCACCTTTTTTTTCCCCTGGCAGTTTTATTTAGTTTTGTCTAAAGCCTCTGTCCCAAAGGGGTCTGAGCCATCCAGGTTTTCAAAAAGGAGTTCCCCCACTTTTGTGGGAAAGGACCTAGCGATAACATCTGGAAAACAGGACAATTAAAAACCATGTGAAGTGAGACACCAGCTCTGCAATCTCGCTGTTAAACCCCAAGCACAGCATCACCTCAGCCTCCGTACTCAGCTCGACCTCAGCCGGAGCAGCTCATCCAGGCTCGAGAAATGCGCCAGGCACTGACATAGCAGCAGCTCACGTCTCTCTAATGACAGGGCCTCTCGTGGTGAGTGATGGTTTTCATAAGGTTTGTGACCTCGTGCAGGTACTAAAGACCCTAGGGCTTAACTCCAGATATCAATGGTCAGTCTACAAAAACAAAACACAGCAACCAACGCAAAGTGGACTTGAGACGCCATCAAATGGACCCACATGCACACTGGGGAAGTCCCAGATGGGGAAGAGAAAGCCAAGTTGGACAAAGGGATTATTTGAAGAAATAATGGCTAAAAGTGCCCCAAAGTTGAGAAAAGGTATGACTTATAATGCAAAATGTTTCACAAATTCCCCAATACGTTAAGTCCAAAGAGGTCCACGCAGACACACATTATAGTCAAACTGTTCAAAGTCGAGAAGAGGATCTTGAAAGCAATAAAAGAAGAATGACCGTGACCTACAAGGGAACCCGTAAGATTGACCTCCGATGTGCAGCTAAAACCTTGTAAGGCCATGGGATGATAAAAGCGATGGAAGAAAATAAAAACAAACAAATAAACAAACAAGAATTCCACAGCTGCCAGAATTGTCCTTGAAAAATGAAGGAGAAATTCAGACATTCTTGCATTAAAAAAAAAAAAAGATAAGACCGGAGGAGCTCATTACCGTTCGATCTGTCCTACTAGTAATGTGAAAGGATGTCCTTCAAGTTGAAACCGAAGGACACTAGACAACAACTCGAAGCCATACAAAATACCAAGTTTCCTGGCAAAAATGAACATATGAACAAGCATAAACACTTGCACCACTGTGGTTTTGGTTTGCAATTTCACTTCTGATGCTTTCGTAGGATTTAGAAGACAAAAGCATAAACTAATTGTAAAACCTCTGTTACTTGGTACACAGTTTATAAAGATGTCACTTGTGACATCACAAATGAAATTTATGACACGCTGCAGCATGGATAAATCTTGTAGCTCGCACGCTCAGGGAGATGAGCAAGTCACAAGAAGACAAATACCCTCGTGTCCCGTTCATGCGCGGGAGCCCGGGTGGTCAGCCTTCTAGAGACGGGGAGTGGGACGGCCTTGCCGGGGCTGAGACGCGGGAGATAAGGGAGTCGTCCTTCAGAGCTACAGAGTTTGCACTTGGGAAGGTGAAACAGTTGTGCAGAGGAGCTGGCCAACCAGGGCAATGCACGTGACACGGCCGAGGGGTACACTTAGAAGCGGTAGGGTGGTGAATTTTATGTGACGTGTTATTTCATCCCAGTGAAAAGTTTTTAAATCTGGGCTTTGGAGCTAGACAACCATGCGTGTGAGTACTAACTGAGTGACCTTAGGCAAGTCACTTACACTCCCTGAGCTTTAGTCTCCGGGATAAAACAGAAACGGCCTTGCTGGGTGTGGTGAAGGGCGGGTGAACTCGTGAACCTGAAACACCCAGGACACAGCGAAGACAGTAATTATCCAGGCCCCAGGCTGCTGGCGTCCGTTCTCGAGCATCACACACTACTTGGAAATTTGCACAGAGGGTGCTCATGTTTCTTCAGGAGTTTATTTGTGCAAACGTTTACGGAAACGAAGGTTTGGGGGCAAAAATGAAGCCACCCCGAAGCCGTCGCTCTGGTGAATGGGTGAAGACGGCAACAGCCTTCTCACTCCTGTGGCTGCGCCCACGTTTTAAAACAGAAGAAAGTCGGTCTCCCGAAACGCATTTTCTAAAACTGTGTTGGAGTGAAGGGGTGTCGAGAAGGAAACGAGGACTATAAAGAGATATATGAGCATGGATCGTTTCCCATTCTATAAACATATTTTTGTAGGATGCTTCACTGATGGCTCTGTGAAAACCCTCACTGTCCTTTCCCATCACCCCTCTGTCCTAAGGGACAGCACCCCTCCCCCCCCCCACACACACTGTTTCATGCAGATTCAACAATCATAAAGGACCGAGCTGGGAGATCCTCTCTTCTTGCTCATCCAGTCCCCTCTGCCAGCTGTAGGGGAAGATTCCAGAATGAGGATACAGGGAGAGAGGGGTTTGGTTTTCTGTCCTGAAAGCTACGCCTGTCTTATCAGAACCCCGCCCCGGGAACCCCACCTTGGCCTCAGCCAGCCCACCAAGGGTCGCTGCTCACTGACTAGTTTAGGTTTCCAAACTCTTGTTTATATATGGATTTATTTGGAAAAATAAAGCCTCAAAATAGAAGTCCAGGCTTATCACGTGAAGGCCTTTTCCTACCGACTTAGAAGCAACAAACTGCTTGGTGGATGTGTCCCTCCTCTTTGAGATAAAGCGCGTCCCGAGAGGAAGTTGATGTCAATTATTTGCACAAACAGCTCAGATTTGAGGACCAGCTTTCCGGGGATGGGGGAGGTTTCTTAAGATTTCCTCAGCGTTTTGCATTGTAAGTTTGTAGTAATTATTTTAAAGGCAGAGCGAGCGAGCGAGCATTTTCATCCCAGCAGAGGAAAAGACCTCTTCAATAGACTAAAGGGGCAGACCGGTCTCTGGGTGCTCTGTCACCCACTAGCCTCGGTGACTACGATCCCTGGAAAGCGACTCAGGTAGCCTGTTGGGCCGTCTCCCCAAGGGAGAATGCACCAGCGTGGTGACAGACCGGTGCCACGGCAGCTCTGAGCCCCAGCAGGAAAGCAGGCGACCGAATGGGGAGCAGTTACTAAACACAGACACGGTCCTGTTTGCTTTTCTTCCTGGAGGCAGCTCGTGCCCGGGGCGACGGAGATGTCTTACAGTTGTCCCCATGTAGTGTCACAGGAAGGATCACAATGGTGGACACCTGAGCTGCCCACCCAGGAGATCTTCGGTGGGAAACGGGGGGTGTGTGTGAGCCCAGGGAGGGCTTTGCAGATTCTCACTCACATCGTTGTCGTCTGAGGAGCAGTGGAGGTTGAGGGGACGGGGCCAGGCCTCCGTCCAGGGCACTGGAGTGGAGCAGAGGGAAAGGGACTGAAAATCCCCGGCTGCCGAGGTGCGGTTGGATGGAGGAGACAGGGGAGAGCGCAGCGATATTAAAAGCCACCGCAGTTTGATTGGGGGTGGCCCCTCCCCTTGCTGGCCCAGAGAGGACAAATCAGTCCGCCGGTGGCCTCGGGGGTTGGGCTGTGGAAGAAGAGCGACGATGCAAAAACAACAAGTTGTAAACCCTCGAGTCCACCATCTCCCAGCAGACTCGGTCTGCACGGCCTCCCGTCACCATGCTCCTCCCCAAGGGGCCTGGGGGGGTCTCCGGGGGGCCCCTGGGCTCTCAAGGCCGGGCCCCGGGGGAACAGCCCGGTGGGGTAGACAGGCAGACTGAAGCTGCCCCTTCCTGGTCTGAGACCTGAGGGGACATGGCAGGAACACTTGTCCTGGCCCTCACGCAGGACCCACCGCGGGCTGTTTCTGAGTTGCCTTCTCTCGGAAAGCCTCGGAGGCAGCCGAGGGAATGGAGCCTGGAAGCAGTGTGCCGTGGGGCGGCAGGGACGTTGGTGACCAAGGCTCCTGTCACTAATGAGCTGTACGGACAAACGGCTCCGTGCTCATGGTCTCTCGTTCCCCTCGTAAGCACGCGAGCGTCCTTTCCAGATCCCCAGGTCACCGGTTACTGTCCTGTGCATCTACTCATTTGACCCCCGCCGTGACACGTCACTGTTTGTGATGTCAGGATTCAGGCAAAGGCGAAGACCTGGGACCGGCCATGGTCTGTGCTAGAGAAGTGGTGGCCACATGAGGATGGCCCCGGGCACCCCCTCCGTTAACACCATGGTCGTGGGGTGGGGGCTGTTCACCATCCAGAATGAGTTCAGTGCTTATTTCGTGTTCTGCAAACAACAACAACAACAACAAACGGAAAACCCTACGTATTTTCTTCTGCCTAGTCAAAATCAAGATTGCCTCTTGCAAATGCCTCAGACCCTCTGTGTCATACAGTATCCATTTCTAGAAACATCCTCTAATCACCATGAAATCCAGGGGCAATTCTGCTAGAGTTAGGGCCTTCAGTTCCTCCTTCTGCCACTCAGACACACGTGCTACAACCGCTCCGCAGTGCTTACAGGGAATTATCTAGAAGCACGTTCTGTGAGCTTCGTGGCCGACGGCTGTAACAGCTAAAAGCAATCCCTTGTCCTTGTGGTTATGAATCTCTTCGGCTAGGACCCTCTTGCTTCTACAGACACTGTTTAGTCTTTTCTGGAATGCCGGGTTACATTTGCAAGAAGCACCAGGCTTTATATTAATACCAAGACTTTGAAACCTCAGTGGTTAATGACTCGGCCAGCTGCCTTTTGTCATCTTGAAGAGTGACCTCTTTTTAGGAATGACTGCCACCTAATACCTTCCTCTCCAGCACTAGGTCAGCAGAGAGAGTCATTTGACTGATTTTTCCATCAACAAGCTGGGAATTGGGGTTGGCACCATCGGGTTATGCGCTTTTCTTTCTTCAGCCTCTCCCTGTGCCTGTGTCTTACTATTTCTCCAGCAGACCCTAGCTGCCTCTGGGCACAGTTTAATGATGGTATTCCTAGTTAAGGAAGCGCACTGACCTCCTGCTCCCCCAAATATACACATAAAGCATGTGCTGATAGCATCTCTGTTATAAATACAGGCTCTGGGTATTTAAATATTTGTGTTTAGCTTCCATCCTCATACATCACTCCTTTGTCTTAGCCCAGTTATGAAATGCCTCCAATTTCAGTCCATAGAAGAGATGTCAGTGAGGCCAGAGCTTGGCTTCCATGGGTGACGAGCTTGCTGGGGCCCGTGCATGGGAGAGACAGGGGTTGTTCTGCAGTCTGGGCAAGGCCAGTGCTTAGAGGATGTGACCCCGAGCCAGGAGACGGTCCCCGAGAATGCAAAGTGAAGTGCATGGTCTCACACAGCTTCTGCCCTGTTGGATCCTCCGGCCCGTGTCCTTCCCAGGGGTTCAAACTCAGACACCAGGAATGCAGAACTCTTTCGCCTGCTGGCTGCCCTCGTGTCACCACAAGGGGTGACAGTGCTTCAGTTCCTGCCACAACTGCAGTGGGGGCCTCCTCGCTTTTGAGAAATTGTTGAATGTTTCCACGTTATATGTGATTGACCACAGATCATTAGTGAATGTGTTTTTTGGTGGAATTGCGTAGTATTGAACAGCACGGGCTTTGAGGTTGGAGTTTTGTGACTTCAGATTTTGTCTCTGCTGTTCACTCGCTGCGTGGCCAACGGAGAGTGTTTCGCTGAACCCCGTCTCCCACCTGTCACATGGTGCTAATTAAGTCTACTTGGCAGGCTTGGTGTGAAGATTGAGAGATCACGTTTGCAAAGTGACAGCTTTGGTGCTGGGCGGGTTGTAAGCATGCAAACTAATTAGTGCTTTTCTTACTAATAATATTGTTATTTTGTGGCTATGTGAAAGTATTGAATTTACAGAGATGCACACCGGATGAGAGGGTGTCCTGGCCCAGTGGATAATGTCCTTTCCTTCTCTGTCAGAGGTTGGGGACCTAGAAAACATCCTAGTGATAGCCACCAAATTCAGAGTCATTTTGGTCTCCTTTTCAGCCACAGGGATATGATTCTACCCAGGTCATTAGGATTTGCCTCTAAACTTAAATCTTGTTCTGGTCTTACCCAGGAAGGTTCAAGGGTCTGGTCACCTGGAAGCCACTTGGCCTTCTGAACAGAGACAATCAGTTATTCTCCTTGTCAAACATCAAGTTCAGCCCTCTCCTTTCTGTAGGGCAGATGGATGTGTCCAGCCTTACTGAAGACATTACCGATGACCCACGTTGGGTTTCTGATGGAGAAGGTCTAGGGAAAAGACACAGCGAAGGTCTCACGTGAAAGAGTGGGTGGTTATTTACCCACCTCAGCTTTCATGAAGATGGTACGTAGCCGTTCAGAAAACCAAACCTGTCATTTTGTGCTTAGGTTCACTCCCTGTCCCCATGATACTACTTTGAAACTTAGTACCAAGTGGGCAGCAGGAAGAAATATTGCTTTGATATATTCCTTCTGAGGAATGAAGTAAAAGGGAGGGAGGAAGCAAAGGGAATTGGTGTGTTTTAAGGAGAGCAGGTGCACACGTGTGCACCCAGGCACCCGAGCACACATTCCCAATGGGGACATAATTCTCCTTGGGGACGTCAGGCTGCTGACAATAAGTATTTCCAATTAGACCACTCCCCACTTTTTTGTTTTCTATGCTCCTGCTTTTTAAAATCCACGTGTTGTAACTGATATGAGCCGCCAACTGCTTGGCTGCACACACGAACTTAATAGAGAGAAATGTAGATGAAATTGCTCCGTCCCGCCAATGTGTTTTCATCAGTAGCAACATCTCAAAGTTAATTCCTTTTCCAAGTTGGTGGTGAAGGTCGGCTTCTCGAGATGGATGATTGATAGAGCCCCCAGAGGTGAGGGGCACAGGTTTGGCTTGGACTCTGGCCTCTGAACCAGGTCTGTTCTGAGCGTTTAGGACCCCTTAGGACCAGCAATCGTAAGGAGCGGCCTCCCGTGTCCAGAGGCTCAGCAAGGACACTATATGTTCACAGGGCGTCCGGCAATCCCAAGGCGGAAAGACGAGGTCTTTGAACACTAGGCGTAAGAGAGCATACTCATCCTTTTCAAAGGATTATAATTTTATTCTGAATTACAGCAGCTTTCAGCAGCTTTGGTGGGAAGTCCCTGAACCCTTGTTGATTTTCTTCTACCGTGTCTGTCATTGGCATTCTTGGTCAATTCTCACCTCTTTCTGTTTTTGAAATTACAGAACTTCTAGTAGATTCCAAGATTCCTTTAAAGTCTGTTTTCTAAATGTCTTTGGTGAAATGTAGCATCATGGTCAGGATGACCTCTTATTTTTTCCTCATGTCGGACATCTTATTGTCCCTTGGCTCTTTCTCGTTCTTGTTACCAGATTCTGGCTAATCTTTGCCAATTTTCATGACCTTTTTATTGCAAAATGTTAACTAATAACTCAGGGCTCTTATAGTTTGAAAACCACATCTCAGATTTCACTGGTGATCTCTGACCCCAAAGCCAAACAGACTCTTCAGAGTTAGAAATGAGTCAGTGTCTCATGCTCAGGATGGAGGCCAAGGAGATAGAGGTGTGTGGGGCCACTTTTTATTTTAACGTGGATTTTTATTTCTTGATGACCATTATTACAGCAGGGATTGCAGTTGAACCCTTTGGACTGCTGTGTAAATCTAAACAGGATGAGCCCTCTGTCATCACTGAGTTTGGAGACAGAGCTGTAGAAGACAGGTGCTAGCAGCTGCCGACAGGCCCAGGAAGTTGAGGTGAGACTGGACTTAAATGGGTCCTGGGGCTCCAGAGGACCCCAAGGAGTTCTGACTTACCCAGGAAGGCTCCCAGGTAGATAGAAACCAAATGCACCCCATACCCTGAGTATGTCACGATTTCTGACTATGCCTTTAGAATTCTCTAACTGGGGAACTGAATGGATTAGACCTGTCCTTGTGGTACATCCAGCTCTTAACCCACACTAAAGGGGTTCAGAAGCTAGTTTCAGAGGTTTTGAAATTTAGGATGGCTTTTCTCATGACTGGCTGTGTCCGTGTGGAAAGCATATGACAATGGAGTTCATGGAGATGAGGATGGGATGGGAGAGTGTGCATATTGTGGGGTGAGATGCCCTTACAAGCACGTGACTGGTATTTTTCTAAGTGTGTTACATGAAAAGAAAAAAGAAATAACACTGCTTAGGAGTGCTTCTTCGGTGTTCACATGACACTAAGTTCTGCCAACCGTGAGAGCATGTAGACCGATAACGCTGGTCCGTGTTCACCTTACTTTTAGGCTCATTTGATCATGGGGTGTCGGGTGTAAATGACATGCACATGAAGTGACCACGGGGTGGACCTAGTGATGCCGGTTTCCTATTCTGGGCTTCCGCTGTTGCCAGAGAATTATCTGGCAGTTTCAGAGTCTGCTTTTCCCGGCCTGCAAAAGGGTGACGATGGCCACCAGAGGGAAATGGCACCACAAAAGGCAGCCATGACACATTGGGAAGAATGTGTGGCCTTGGGCATTGAGAAGATCTTGGCTGGAGTGAAATTTAGGGCGTTTGTGGACTGGGCACCCTTATCCCAATCCTTAACCTCCCCGGATGTTGGTTCCCTCAACCCTGACACGGGGATACTAACACCCGCCTCACACGGTCGTTAGGCCACGACATGACGGAAAGTGCATGAAGGAGCTTTGCAAATTTAACACACGTTTAAGCTGGAGTCAGTTTCGGTACCAGGAAGGTAGAGAGGTAAAGACGGCACTCCCTGCCCTCCAGAAATGGGAGCTGCAGTCGGAGGACAGAGATGTGAGTAAATGATTCCAATCATTCTACCCCGTCAGGTAATATAGTTAATGCAGGTCAGCAGAAGGGACAGTGGGATTAGAAAGAGAGCAGCATGCCATCGCTGAGAAACGGCAGATGAGTTGAAGATCGCCAGGCAGACATACTTGCGGGGGTTTCACCGAAGGGACTGTCAAGCAGAAGGCCAGGCACATGTTGTACTATGATTGTCCAGTGTTAGTCGTCACCCAAATCGTACTCACGTCTCCTGACGTGGACCATTTGAGCTTTAATAAACAAGAGGCATAATACAGAGAGCTTTACCCTGTTTCTTTGAAACTTTTAGCGTAAGCTTTGTTGTAAGAATGGAAACGTAATGCTACGTGCCTTACGACTCCTGTTCAATGGAGGCGTTTTGGAGCTGGACTGAAATCGGGACGATGCACTGTGACTTCATGCCAAGGAGGCATCAGGTGACGTTGGCACGTTCATATATACGTATGATCGGATGTCTGATACCTACATAGATAGCTGCTCGTTCACTCTAGTCATCACAATGTGTGCTTCTCTACTAAGCCTCTGAGCTGTACAGACTGCACTCATTGAGCCTGTGTAAGAGATTACCCTGGGAGCCCTCTCCCCCATCCTCTGTCCCGCTTAGAAGGTCCTAGTGACCCAGAATTGCAGGCAAGGGTACACCTTCTTACCCTGTACCACCCACATGTGCTGTGTGCAGTGATGAAGCACGGCCCAGCTTTAACTCTGCCCAAAATGAAACCCCAGGCTTCACTGTCCAGTTGGCTTTGTTGGGAGACGAGCAAACTTCGGTTAAGTCCAGCTTCGACTAAACGTGTAGGTTTGAAAGACTCCATTTAGAATCTGGTCCACGTAGAAACAACAGAACAGCCTCCTACAGCCTAGCTGGGAAGCCCAATGTACCTTTGCAGGGGGTATCAGTGGACACATCTGCCCCCATGCTGCCATAGCTTTCCTAAGCCAGAAGGACAGGACAGAGCCTATAGGGTCATCTCAGGGACTGAAGTGATTCGGGAATTTGAAGGGAATGCTAATTTAGTAAACGACGATGAGCAATTAAATGAAATCCACTCTCTTCTCAGTCCCTACTGCAGATCGGATCCTGGAAGTTGGGGCTTTTTAAAATCTATGATTTTCAAAGAAGAGTGTTTGGAATTGACAGAAAGGGCTCAACTGTGATTCCTCCATGTCTATGGTCCAACCTGCCCAATGCTTCCTAATCGAGGACTAGTCATCATGAATGTTAACGAAATTTTAGCATTCTAAAGCGCCACTAGCTTGCTCATCAGCAGGTGATGAGAGAGGAAAACGAGCATTTTCTTGCAGATTTGTTTGTGTAATCGACAAGTGTCACTGAGTGACTGACCCTATATGCTCCTGCCTGTGTGTGACCGTGTAGAAAATGTGCAACCCATGATCTTTCATTCCCATGTGCCATCTGATTCAATGATGAAGTTAAAGGTAGCATCAGGCCAGAGGTAGGCCATCAGCTGGGAGCTTCAGATGGCACTGGGAGAGAAAGTGACTTACAGTGACAATGGCACTAAAGAAAAGCAGGTCCACGGACAAGGCAGGATGCGCTGGAGGGGACTCCGGTGGGGGCCTACTGTCAGAAAGCGGCAGGAGTAAAACCGCTTTCCCAACTGCCAGGGACAATCCAGGAGGACTTCCACTGCGTTTGAATCGGGCCAGCTTCCAAGGGGAGTCCACAGAAGCCGACAGTAGGGGTTGTTAAACACGTAGATATCATCGTCCGCAGAAAACCCCCTCAAAGAAACATGAGGAATTGATTTCTTCGTAGGAAAGTGAAGAAATAAATCTTCCACATCACGTTCAGGGCAGGGGCTGGCCAAAGGAGGCATAGTTCCCTTCCATCCTATCAGAAGTCACCCTGAACCTCATTTTGGGGGTGCCTCATTTCTATCTGACTTCCTAGTTTTGGGGGAGGGCAGTGAACAGGGAAAATAAGTAAAAGAATGCACCTTCCCCTCCTTTCCCAGGAGACAGACCAACAGGGGACACAAAGCAATGAAGATTTAAATAAATGGCCTTGAAAAGGATGGGTTTTCCTTTTATTGCGGAAGTCAGTGGTTGCCTTGCAATGACGTAATCAGCGTCTACCCGTGACGAAATTCTAGAGGAAGTGGGCCAGTTCCATATTTTCCACCTGCAGCCCTGTGGAACCCGGAGACCTGGCTTGAAGGTACACGTGGGGGGAAACAAACAGGGGGGAGGTTTGCTTACGGTCATCTAAGCACGCTTCCGTAGGCTCCAGGCTTGCTACATCACCAGGGGACAGGAAGGGCCAGCCAAGGACCACGACGAGGGCCTGCAAGGAGGAGGAGGACCCACAAAGGGCAACTCGGTTTTGGAACTTCCTGCGTGTCCGTGTACTTACCTTCAGACTCTTGCCTGCAACTATTGGTGTTTACTCCAGGACCACAATGAGCCAGGGAGGGATTGGGACAGGCCTCCAGAGACTTATTTGAGTCTCTAAAGTTTCTGTGAACGACAAATTGGGGTGAAAACACCACATTCGAATGATTTAAGTGCAAATGAGCAGAAACATATGGAGTCCATTTCCTTCCAATTGCATATGAGTCTAACAATTAAGCACTAAAGGGTGTGGGGAGCAGAAGGTTTACGGGGCCGTATAAAATTCAGAACACGGAGGCAGTGGTTAGAGAACCAGCAGGTTGCCAGGACACATGGAATCTGAATTTCCTTGTCACTCTCCTTGGACCCCGGCAGGTCCGTCTCTGTCCCTGTCCCTCTCTCCGTGCTGTTCTTGTCCCCCTCCCTCCCCATCTCTGTGGGGGAGGGGGACCATCTGGGTGCTCACGGACATCTTGAAAGCACATTCCCCAGCTGCCTAGAAGCAACAGCCAGAGTTTTCTTGTTTGTAGAATTCCACCCACGATTTCCAATTTGAGGGGAGAAAGAATCAGTAGCAGGTGTTAGCGCTCTTCGGCACGGGTGTTGTTTATTATGGTTATTCGCCCAAGAAATACTGGGACTCGTGCTGCGGCGCGGAGTATATTGCCTCATATACTTTGGCATGATGGCCTTACCTTTATTTCTTGCCCCAGGCTTTTTACTCTTACCTGGGCTCCCAGCTTGCTCTTTGCTAGACAAGCTCGAGGCAAGGGAATTCAAAGCCACCGTCATTTGTCGTGAAGCACGGCTGAGCAGTGTGGTCATCCCTTAACGCTGTCTGATGACCGACATGACGTAAGGGCTCGGGAGCGGGCGGCGCACTGTGGGCGGGGAGGTTCCCCTTGAATTAAGAAGCAGCAGCAGTGGGGTCCGGGGTGAGAGGGGTGGACTGCAGCAGACGCCAAAGCCAAAATGAAGAGTGTTTGTTTTGTAATTACTATGTTAGTTTGGAAGTGGAAGGCTTTTACTTGCAAAAGAAATACGAGAGTGGTTATCGGACGGCAGGGAAATGCTGTCAGCAATTCGAGGACAGCAAGCAAGCTAGAAAGTTTGAGGCGAGCGAAGGGACAACCCCAAACCCCATCCCCGCCCTCCCTAGAGCTCTGTGGCCGTGGCAGCCGTGAAACACTGGGGTGCAGGGTTCTGAATGGCAACAGGAGCACAGGAGTGATTTTGTCTGTCTGTGTGTTTGTTTAAAAGTATCACTTGAATGAATCTCAGTAGTTTCATGCAGTTGCGTAGCTACCACGACCACCTATGTGTCCAACAGGTCCCTCAGATCAAAAAGGCTCCTCCTGCCCCATTCAGTACCACTCTGATTCTCAGCCCCACACGACCCCTGGGGCCTTTGACTGCTGGACGTGGCCGATTTTTAGAATTACAAGCAAGTGGAACCATGGAGTAGAAATTATGTTTGGTCTGGATTTCTTCACTCAGCATAAGGATGTTGAGATTCTCCACGCGTGTATCAGGACTTGGTTCTTTTTGATAGCTGTGTGTTATTCCGTGGAATGAAGCTATAGCCTGTCATCAGTTGGTGGGTATTGGGGTGGTTCTCTTTCAGGGCTATTATTGATGATGCTGTTATGCACATTCTTTTAAAAGTCCTTGTGTGGACATAGGTTTTTATTTCTCTTCAGGAAAAACCAAGGAGGAGTCAGCCTATGTTTGACTTGATCGGATATTGTCAAACTTTAAAAAAAAACTATCGTATGTTTCCCTCAGCAGTTCCATTTGCTCCACACCCTCCTCAGGACTCGTGCTTTCTGGTCTTTAGCCTTTTCAGTAGGTGGGTAAGTGGTAGCTCATGGTGGTGGTTTTTCCTTTTTTATGGTGGTACAAGGTACATAACATAAAGCTTGCCATCTTAGCCGGTTTTACGTGCACAGTTCAGTGGTATTGCATCCACGGTGCTGTACAGCCATCACCACGACCCAGCTCCAGAACGGCTTTTTTCTTATCGTTCCCAGCAGAAACCCTGTACCCCCTAAGAAATAGCTCCCCATTCCTTCCTGCTCCCAACCCTGGTAATCCCTATTTTACTTTCTGTCTCTGAATTTGCCTGCTGAGGGGACCCCCTCTCAGGGAAATCATGCAGTGTTTGCCCTTGTATGACTGGCTTCTTTCACTTCACACAATGTTTTCGAGGTTCACCCACATTATAACATGAATCGGAATTGATTTCTGTTTAAGAAGGTATTGTATTCTGTTTTATATGTCTATACCTACATATTGGTGGATTGGTCCAGGGCGGGGGTGTCAGCTGAACCACAAAGTTCACTACCAATAACTTGGAGACAGCCCGATTCAGAGATGTGAGTTGTTCAGGGGCCTGGGGCGGTGGAGCTCCCGATGGTCTGGGGAGGCAGAGGCAGAGGCAGAGGCAGAGGCGGTGGTGTGGCCACCAGAGGGCAGTGTTCAGACCAACTGCCCTTCCCAAGAGGACCCTGGAGGAAGATGAGGACGCACCGTCCAACCCCGGGCCTGCATGCTCCTCCCAGTGGGCCCAAATAACTCCCTACCCTTGAGGACCAGAGCTCTGGGGACTTCCCTGAGAAGTCACTACTCCAGCTCCTCTTGGAGCACTCCTTGCCCTCCTCACAACCTGACTTGCATTCCCTGTTGGCCCTCCCCTTGGTGGGCACCACTGATGACCACCTTGTGAAACTCTCGCCCCTGGGAGACAGCTGGGTCGTCCCGGGCACGTCCCGTGGACCTGGCTTTGGTTCCTGACAGCAGACCCTCGCCAGAGGGTTCGTCTCTCTGCATTCCAGAGCTGATGAGCTCCAGCATGAGAAATTAGAGGGGAATGGCACAGGCCTCTGTCTACAGACTTCAAACACTCACAGCAGATGGGGCCTGGTGTTGGTTAAGGGCCATTTGCAATTGCAAGTCCACGTTTCAGCTGTATTTTTTTATGTTTCACATTACCCCGTCCACCCCGCCCCCCTCCCACATGCCCCGGGAGATGGATTGCACAGGCAGACGCCGTCTGCGGTGCCTCCGTGGGAGACGCAGGCCTGCCCTCGCCGGGTGCGTGTGTCATTTTCCTGTGTGACAAGGTGCCACCGTGGATCCTTCCTCAGTGAGATATCGGGCTGCCCTTCCTGCCACAGCACGGGCACGGTCCTCAGCACATCCCATCCTGCCCGCTTCTGACCGAGAGTCTATTTGGGGCATCTAAGTCTCTCCCTGGGGGATAGAGGGGTTAGGTGTGCAAAGCCGGGCTGCCATTTAGGAACCTCCTCTGGGAGCAGGGCCGACCAGAAATGTCTCCCATATCAGCGATGGAAGGCCACGTTCTGGGTGACCCACTCCCTCATCCGGGAGAAGACGGCCCACTGCTTGTAGCTCTCCCCAAAAAGGTGGGCGCGGGGAGTCCACCAGCCGAGTGGCCGAGGCAGAAGGCTCGGGGGCTGGAGGAAACCTAAAGGCTTTCCCTCCACGGGCTGCTCCCCGCCACCCCCCGGGCGAACGGTGTCATTTTCTGAAGTGTTGGCGTTCAAAGTCCTTATGGGCCCCCAAAGAGTGATATCATGTTGAGAA
The DNA here is from genome assembly GCA_004026885.1 of Lyroderma lyra. Taxonomy (NCBI): domain Eukaryota; kingdom Metazoa; phylum Chordata; class Mammalia; order Chiroptera; family Megadermatidae; genus Lyroderma; species Lyroderma lyra. The sequence continues at coordinate 140,166 of PVJL010000449.1, read as the reverse complement.
TTCATTCTTTAAAAAGATCCCCTTGGGTTAGGAGGGAGTGCAGGGAGGGGAAGGCAGAGCATTAATGGGGTTCGTTTGTTGAGCCGCTATTGTTCAAAGGTTTTATTTTTCCATTTTGAAATTTTTGTTTTAAAAGTCATTTTATATGTACATCATTTAAATGTATTTTTTTATATATGAAAAGTCATTTATATATAAATTCAAATGAAAAACCTATTTGCATTTTAGGACAACGTAGGATACTTGAAGGAGTTTTGGATTTTACTTTAGGCTGCTGTGAGCTATGCCCAGCGATAGGGCGCACAGGGGGGCGTCGAGGAGGTACCTTCCTGGCTTGAGGGATGACCAGCTCAGAGATGGGGTCCCCTGTGAGGCTGCTGGGGATTGGGGGCGGAAAGGGGACCTCACAGGTGGGGGAAAATCTTGCCCTAATAAAGCATTAGGTAAGTAATGACGACGACTTACTAGCTCATCACCTGGAGCGTAGATGTCCAGAACTCCGGCTGAGGCATCCGCCAGCGAATGGTGCTGTGTCTGTTCTGCTAGAAAAACCATCAGAACTCATGCATCAAACCCATCTTCCACCAAAGGTGCTTTTCCAGAGGGATTCTGGGTATGAAAGATACACAGACATTATCATAGACTTCATGCAGGAAGTATAAGAGGTTTTTAACCATACATTGTCTTATCTTCCTCAACTTTCCTTCCGAGCTAAGCAGGGCAGTGAAGCCATTTTAGAGATGAGAAAACTGAGGTTAAGGGGTTAAGGGACTTATCCAAAGTGACCTGGCTGGTGGGCAGATGGGGTGCATCTTCCCAGTGGCCCTGTGTTTTCTTCACCGTCTTTCTCTTCTACGCTGCCTGGCCTTCAACTAAAAAGTCTACAACGATGTGCTTTTATGGCACGTGGTTTGGTACATCTTTCACTTATTAAAGACATAAATATAGATTGGTACTAAGAACGCAGTAAAGACTTCAGCAATGCTCGTATCTGCTTACTTGGCACCTTGCGACACAAAGATGTTTCGGGATCTAGTCATGACTGTGATGAAAAGAAACATCAGTTTTGAAACCTACGTTTGCATCTCTGCCGGAGGTCTAAGTTAAGGTCTAAAAGTCTCCCTCCAAGTAGTCTGTTTTGTCACCAAAATTCAGCTAAGTTTTCCAAAATGATTGTTTTTAAGGTAGGAATTTCAAAAAGAGGGAAAAAAAACGTGACATAATATTAATTTCTTTCATCACACGCTCTCATTGGGGGCCTTTGGATGTGAGGCAAGCGGGTAGAGTAGAGGGGGACGAGGGTGGTGACCTCTTACCCTTGGAAACCGGGAAGCACCCCTGGGACTCCCGTGTGCTGAGTTGGGGGGAGGCAGACGTTTGTACATACTACACACGCTCTGTAATGACATTGAGGTTGGGATGACCGTCTTGCAGAGCCCAGATCTCAGCACTTGCCCAGGTGTGCCACCAACCTGTGATCGTGCTATGAACCCACATGACAACTGCAGGAGAAAGTAGAAATAGGCGACCTGGAAGCCATGTTTCAGCAGAAGGTAGTTCAGGGCTCAACTCCGCTGGTTCTAACCCGGTCCGGCCTCCCCTTCATTTTCTGGCCCCTCTGAGATGGAGAGCAAGGTCAACAGACACGCCACCTAACGCTGTGGCCTCCGAAGCAGCGTCTGGGGACTGGCCTCTGAATTAAGAAATGCTTCTTCGTTTAGAACAAACATAGCAGCTGGCAAGGGCCCTGACGTGGGCACAGGGGTGACGCTCATTACAGACTGTCCTCGGTCTCGTCTCTCTGCCCCTTACTGAACTCTAGGTCGAGCTGTTTCTCTTTGCTAGATCAGAGGCCGTCGGAGCGATTTTTCACAAGGCTCCTTGGAACCAACGAGGCTTTCTCTGGCCCATTGACTTTTCTCTCTTTCTTTCTTTCTTTTTTTTTCATTTCAGATGCACTTATTTGAAAAACAAATGACGTTTCTGCCACTAGGCCCCCTGCCTATACACCTGTCTGTGTGCCGAGCCCCCACGGTCCCCAGCAGGTGCCACGGGCTCGGCAGCTGGGGCAGTCACCCTGATGAATTCAGGGAACCGCATGGACATCAGATCAAGGTGACCCATGTGATACACTTTACAACTCAAGCCGGGCCTTCTGTTAAAAATGAGAAGGACCTTATGGATGGCGTTTGCTCTCCCCGAGTCTTCTAAATCGGGAAGACCCCTTGCAACCGTCCCCCCACTGGGCATGTCTGGCATGGCCCGGCTCCCTGCAAAACCGGAGAGCCCAGCATTCACCCCCGCTGGGTCTGGAGCAGTAAGTGGCCGACAGGATCCTGCGAAAGAAGGTAGATGGCCATGGATGTCCCCTCCATGTCCAAACTTCTTTGTGACTTGTATTCTAAGGCGACAGCTCTGAGAAACATAACAGCTAACAAAGTAACGTGGATCTGGCCAACAGTTCCCTTGCAGTTTGGACAATTTATTGTACATCAAAGAGGAAAGGTGCTGTATGAAGTTCCACTGCAAGTGGGAGCCCTGATTGGGTGCAATTATGAGAGGGCTCTTCCACTTTACCAGCTCCCATGCTGTCACATAGCTGTGGGACCTCTAGGTACCCACACACCCTTTCCCCATAATCCAGTCACAACTGTGGCTCCAACGAACCTGCCAGACAATCTGAAGGCATTTTGGTCTGAGAGGGAGAAGCAAAGAGCTTGTGTCCTTCATTGCAACTATTTGAAGCCTTTAAATTAACCTTGTTGAAAATAAATAACCTCCCTGAGAACGAAGCCCATTACCTTCATGATGTGGCCCGAAGACCAAGCTCATCTTTAATGTTCCAATACGGCACTGTATAAACCACCATCCGTCCGTGCAGAACATGTGGGCTGGTGCTACCCGAGCGTGCAATGTGTGTGGAATGTTCCCCGTACGGCAGCCTTGCTGGGAAGGGTCAAGGAGGGGAGCATGCGCCTTTCAACAGCATGTCTCCTGAAGACCCTATGCACGGTCTTTGAAGATTTGCATGTTTAGCAGCAGCGAAACAGAGAAAAATGGAAATGTTAAGAAACGCTCGATGGCTAAACTCCCAGGAACAAGCGAGTCTGGATCTTGAGCATAAATTTCCTCTGAAAAGGACTTTGAAGTTGGTTGCAATCTGTGAAATTCTAGTAACGGTCTAAATTTGCTCCTTAACATCTGGTGGGGATAATTGCAACAAATGGTATGGGTATGTCCATTTGTTCATGGAGTCATTCATTAAGTCAAGACGGCTTCCTTGAAAGCCTCCTATGGATAAGAAGACAGTCTCAGCACTTCAAGGAATAGGCATGTAAAGTCGTCCTTTGCCCTCAAAGACCTTATTCTATATTTGGGAGGGGAGGGTCTGTAAGTACCTATGGGGACAGGTGGTACCATTCTGATGAGATAAACATCATAAACTCTATCTGATCTAGGGATGAAAAATGGGTGATGGCATGTTTTGGGGACTGATCTAATGGAAGAATTTATAAAAGGGTGGGTGTGCGTTGCAGCTGAAGATATGTTGGAGTTCTGTATCTGAAAAGGTCAGGAGGTAAGGGAGGGTATTCAAGGCAAAGGCACCACATGAATAAAAGCGTGAACGTGGGGAAGAAAGCAAGGTGGGTTTAGAAACAGGGAGAAGTTGAATTTGATGGACTCATACGATATGTGTAGGAGGGTAGCAAGTGATGGAATTCTACAGGTAATTTGATGCCAATATTATAGGAGTTGGTGGATGTCCGATGAAAGTATTCGGGGTGACGTAACTCCTCACCCAAACGTGGACAGAATGACTTTTCCGACTGAGCGAGAAGAGGTGTAAAGTATGGCGTTCCTATAACAAAAGGAACTGCTTATTCCAGGGGCAATGTCCACCCTGTTCATGTACCTACATCACTCTGTGAATTCCATTAGGGGTGCTCACCATGCGACGCTTCTCTAGAACCTTCATTTATGCAGAATGAATGATAACCTAGCTCTCTCTACTAAAGAAACCCGTGGCCCTTCTTCCTGGAACCTCATCCACTGATGGTTGTCCATCTACCTTCATAAGTCACGATTTAGTCATTGGGTAGCTTCTAATGACACCCCATCTCTCCAGTACCCCCATCTCCAGGCAAACTCACGAATGCTCCCAGGAGGACTTGTCCAAGGTCACAGAGCTAATAAGTGGCAGATCCAAGAAACTCTCAGATGAGAAATTTATGGTCTGCCCTTGGATTATCCAAGCAATGAATATTTTCTGTTGTCCCATCATCTGTTTTCCTTGCTTCACTGCTTCATTCTTATACTCACCCATTTACTAATTTAATAAATATTTGCTGGGCACGTACGTTTCAGTGCTGGGCTAAGTGCTGAGGATATAGTAACAAACTAGATTGACTTAGTGTCTACGCGCATGGGTATTGGCAGCCATTTGGAAAGACAGACAGGAAGATAAGAGGCCTCCCCAGAGTGTCCAACTGCCAGAGGCAAGGCTTCCAGGCCAGTCCTTTCTGTTTTTATATCCCCTATCAGCCCCTCATGAAGGAATCCCCTCCCTGAAATTGGCCTCATTTCTGAATCCTTCCCAGAAAATGAGATACGCTGGACCTTTCTAGATGTAACAATTAATTTATCTAAGCTATGAATACTGAGTGTAACAGGATGGCAGAAGTAGTCATGTGCTTATCTGGATATTTCAGGCCGATCGGAGGGGAAGTTTACAAATGGCACCTTGAGAATTCGGCTGGGTGTACATGATGAGTTCAAGAGGGCAGAGTAGAGTTTCTCCCTACTCTGTTGTTTGCAAGATTTCGAGATAAGGCAACTGAGTATAATCTTGGAAGCTGGAGGTCCTATGATTACCTGGGAAAAAGGCAAAATAAAGTCACTAAAGATCATTTATTCTTGAAAAAAAAAAAAGAAAAAAGCAAGGCAAGTCCTGATTTCCATACAAACATAAAATAAACAAGTGTCAAAGATTTTATTTAACTAATTGATTTATTGATCAATGAGGGAACTAGTAAGATGTTAAAAGCTTGTTCAAAAGAAAATTTAAAGGGCAGACACATCTATAGGCAGTGAGGAAGGCTAAAGTAAACAAATCTGTGCACTATTGATCCAAAATTGGTTATGCCAAGGGCACCAGGGTGTGTAAATTTCACTTTTATTGGACACATTTGAATGTCTGTGAATAAGAATAATTTGCATTAATCATAGTTTCCTAAAGAATTGAGGAGTAGCTCACAGACCATGAAATGTACAGACCTGATAGGATCCTATTACCCAAAAGTGCACACTAGATAAAACCTAGTTGTCCACTGTGTGGCTACTCAGGAATTGTTTTGGCCCCTTCGAAAGCCTTTCACAATTTTTCCTGAGCAAGTACTGTTTTTCCAGAGAAGAGACCAGGTCAGGGGTTCGGTTACTTTTGGACACAGATCCTTCTCAGTGTTGGGTGACGCATGCACAACTTAACAAGGAATGTCAGTCATGCCCTTGAGAAAAAGCATTTCAGTATGCAAACGACAGGACACCAACATGTACAAGCGTAGTGCATCCTGGATGCCCTGGGTTTGAGCTGAATCAGAGGCTATGTAGGGCTCTTTGTTTGAGCATTCACTCCAACCTTGAGAAGCCAGGAATAGGGCTCCTCTTCATGTGGAGTTAGCAGATGACTTCTAGAAACTGGAAAGAGTGCTTGAAACTTCATTGTGCTAGGCGATGGGCACGATAAACGGGCACTAGAAGATGTGGTCCAGGGAGATAAAGTAGGAGGCCGCGTCGTCTCGAGCACTACGTCGGGCCTCGTGGTGGGAGCTCAGGGAGAGGATGGTGCCCTACGAGACTGAGAGCAATTTGTTCACATGTGGTGAACGGGAATGGAATCAAGGGGACGGCGTTGGCACAGCAGGATAATTGACTGTGGGCACATGTGACAAACAGATTTCTGAATCTGACATATAATAAGATAAATATGGAACATATTATTGCATAATTATGTTATTATTATACAACAGAACTAGCAACATGCTGCTATGGTTCATCAAAAAGGGTGTGACGTGGGGTTATAACAAACACCTCCATCCCGATAGCATTTTGTACGTGGACTTTTCCGACTAATGACCCCTGGACGTAATACTGTTATTTCTGTGCCCAAGTCACTAAGAGCCAGCACTTGTCCGGCATCTTCGGGACCACAAACCTGTCCTGCTTTGCTGCCCCAGCCAGATCCCGCATAGGCTTCTGTGTGGAACCAGGGGTCAGGTCAAAATACAGGGAAGCAGGACCCCCCAACAACACCTAAAAGATTTCTGACTAATGTCCTTCAAGGACCAGAGAAGTGAGGGGAACACAGAATGTGTCTTGTGGCTGAAATGCTGAATGCAGACTAATGGCCAACAGGATGGCCCCGACGGGAGATGCAAAAGGAGAAGATAATAACACAAATAATAACACACTCCTCGGGCACACTGACACTGCGTGAGGCTACGTAAGTGACGCTGGCTTTCCTGTGTGTTCTCCACCCTCAGGCTAGGTGAGAGGTGCTACCATTCTCTTTGTTTCTCAGATGTGGAGACTGAGGCACACAGATGTCCCCAAGGTCCCCTTGTCAAATGGGAGAGCTGAGATTGAAATTCAGGTCTGTCAGATTCTAAATCTGCCACTATTAGCCACTTGGCCCTGTACACACCATGCCGTAAAAGCGATTGTGGTTAATTAGGGCTTTTTCTGGTTTGGAAGTAGTGTCTGAGGGAATCTGAAAAAGAGAAAAGTTCTTTGGGGATGAAGTCAATAATCAGGCCCACATTTGCGTCTGACCGTGTCAGTAGTTTGCATGAAGGGTACAATTAAAAACAAAAAACAAAGAGAATCTTAAAACCTTGTGGTGGTGTTCTAACGGAACTGTAGTTGTCATGGGAGGTCAAGGTGACAGTTGGGGGTGAGCGGTGTGATTTAGTAGCAAGTGTGTATTTGAAATAAATGGGGTGTTATTCTGGTTAGTAGTCATTAGGTGAGTAATAAGTAGATACTAATCTGGATGCTGCTTAGTAAACTCAGCAGACAAAGCCATCGTATTCATCATCAGCTGTGTTGCACGAGGCCTAGGCAAGCCTGTGGACAGGACGCTTGGCTTCCCGAGCGATCCATCGGAACAGAGCGGCTGCGTTTACCACTCGCTGGGATTTCCATCATACACAGAGGAGGCGCGAGGGCTTCCCAGGCGCCATCTCTGAACAGCACCCTGGCTCTCAGTTGTGACTCCTTCTGAGCCAGGGGCCTCTGAATTGGGGAGAGCTCACCATTTGACCTCAGATGACAATCTAACGGAATTACAAAGGATAAAGTCCAGAAAACCCACAATGTCACGTATCCCAAGATGTTGGGGATGACTTTTGTGTTCTTTGACCTCTGTTGTGTAATCCTTGTGCCGGCCAGCGCTCTGGGCTTGTTCGAACGTCCCTCAGCTCTCCACCTCCCCATCACCACTGACTTCTCACCTCAGACCCGCTTAATGGCATTTGGGGGACTGGGGCTCTCAGCGGTGCTCCGCTGAAATGCCAGCCTTCCGGCTAGCACGGTGTGTGAGCTTTCTACAGCACACCATGCCCTGTGGCACGTCGTTAAATGACACACAACTTCATCAGAGGGAAACACGCTTCTGGATTACTTTCTTGAAGTTCAGTGGTAATAGCAAGGATCCTGAGAACTTAACCGACCAAGAAGGTTCACGGAGGCTCCTAAAGAGGTTGCCCTCCTGAGAGTGCCCATGTCCCTCTTCAAGGCCAAAGGCAGGGTCTTTCCTGGCAATTTTTGAACAACACTTTTGGCCTTTACGGCCAGTCATCAAAGTTTCAGAAATATTTCAGTCTACCCCCATGGAGCCCGGTCATGAAATGGGGACATTAGAAGGCTACCTTCAAAAACAATATTTAAATGGCGGATGTTCATATTTTTATCAGACCAAATTTAAAATATCCATCTGTCCCATTCAACCCAAGGTGTATATGGCCACCTTGGTGACAGCAGGCCTACGGTTGCCAATCAAAAAAGTTCTCCTTCACTCTCTTGGGAAAGAGTTCTCCTTCCATGGTGGGCCCTTGCCCCCCAGCCAGTCTTAGTTGGGAGTTCCATTTACTTTGAGAATTTGGCTATTCCTACAGGTGGGGATTGGGGGGCGGGGGTGGTCAGGGATTTGGGGTTCTCCTTCACCTCCCTGGGTGTGATTCCCTGCTTCTCCTCAGGGTCAGTCAGTCCTTCCTTTTCCTCCAGCTCTCTCCCTGCCTCTCCTGGTGACTGATGAAGGTTCTGGCACTTTGCCTTCTGAATTTTCTGAGAGCTTGTCATGGCTCAAAGCAGTGGTAACTTTTCATTCCATTTCCTAATTTATTTATGAGGACAACGGAATGGTTTTCATTTGACTCATCCACAACCTTATTATGTTCCAGTAGATGCCTCCCCCCCGACCCCATTCGCCTTGTTTGGCAGAACCCCTGATTTGCCCTTGGCTAATTCAAAGAACAAGCAAAAAAGATCTTTTCAGGTGTTCTCAGTCTCCAAGTTGATAATAAATTATGTAGTTATTAAATATACTTGTCTTGCTGCCAAGGGCAAAATGAATAAAGATGTTCACTTCAACACAGATAACTATATTTCTAGCCTCTTCTAAATCTTGCCTGGATCTGCAGGGCATTAGCACTTTAAAGAAAATCTTCAGCAGTGACTAAAGGCCCCCAGCCCCGGGCTTACCCTCGTCCTACTTTATAATCACTGCTCCTTGGGGCCAGCACATTTAGGAAAGGATTTATAGGTGGAACACAATTGAAGACAACTCGATGGAATGAGTCAGACCATCTCTGGGTAACATAACAAATTATTTGAGGGGAATAGCTATAATCTGGGGACTTGTTTCTGGTGATTGTATCGGCCATCGGTTGTATATTTTTGCTTTTTTTTTTTTTAAGGGTATATGTATTCCTCCGAATCCCACAGGTCTGTGTCCCTCTTTGTATTTGGATGGACCTGCCTGTCTCCAAGTCTCCCAATTTCTGTTTAGCCAACTCTTCCTTCTCTTGCTTAACTCCAATGTCTCTAGATAAAACTTCTATGATGGATGTTTCAAGCCTGGATCTGGGGACAATGACAAACTAGGGGAAACTTCCTAGTTCCCTTTCTAAATCTCTACTGCTAGCAATGACACGGTCTTGCTGCCAATGTCCTGCCATCTGGTGGGAGGGTAGATTCATGTAATCTTCCTGAAAGCCTTTTAACAATATGTATCAACAGGCTTATTGTATTCACATGGTGGACCCAATAATTCTAACTTTGGGCATTTATCCCAAGGAAATAGTCAGAAATGCAGCATCAGTTGTACACACCAAGATGTCGGCTTCTTCATTGTTTATATTAGGACAAAACTGAAAACGGTCTGAATGCCCAGCACTGAGGGGATGATACACCCACATGATGCCATCTTTCGATGTGCAAGGAGAAAACGTGTCTTACAAGGTTACATAATATATTCAGTAAAAGGTGCAGTGTGAACTCAACACATATTGAAATGTCTATAGGAAAAAATAAAGGAAGGAAATATACAACAAGGGGAATAAAGGCATTTACTGGGTCTTGGAACTGAGAAGAATTTGTTTCTTTGTACTATTCGGCATTTTTCCAAAGTTGAGACTCCATAACGTTATAAATAGAAAAAGAAATGCAGAGAGACATTGTGTTTTCACCGCTCCAACCTGGAAAGTGAGCAGAAGGGAGATCCCCATGGTAGCTGCTCCCGAGCCCTCCTGGGAGAGGACAGGGTGGAGGACATTATCCTTCTGGATGCTGCTCTTGGAATGTCCTTTCAGCCCACGCCCCTGACCTGGACTTGTAGGACCCTGTGCTCTGGTGGAAAGACACCTACTGAGACCCTGAGACTTGCCAAGTTTAGAATTAATCCTGCCCCCCCCCCCCGGATAAGGGGCTTGAGAAAACTTGGAGGAGAGAAGGAGCCTCGTGTACATAACTTTTGGGGTAACCTTGGGTGTACAGTTGCCAAGCAAGACACTACTTGACGAAGGAAAAGCCAAGAGCATTTGTGCTCTCTACGTTGAACATAGTCCCCACAAGACAGACCTTCTTCACCTGGTGGGTTAAGGGCGTCAGTTCGAGGCTTAAGTTCTGATCTCAGCCAGAAGGTGAGATCTGGGGGACGTGCCTTAACACTCTGAGCTCCGGTTTCCTCCCCTGTGAAATGAGGATAACGACTGTCCCTATTTTGGAAGGTTGTTCTAAAGATTAAATCTACATAAAGTGTTTAGGACCATGCACGTTGAAAACATTCCTTAAATGTAGGCTTTGTTATTAGCTATTATTTATTCATAGCGGTTCTTTATATTATGAAAATGTGAAATTATTTATTATTAGTTTACTTGCTAACTCTACGTTTCCCTCACTCGTATATGATTTTCATCAAGACAGGGGGCTCATCTGTCTTGTTAATAACGTATTCAAACAGGGCCTGGTCAATAGTGAGTGCTCTGTAAATATTGGGTGGCTGAAGGACCACACGGACATCTGATGAGGCCCAGTCCTGGCTAGAAGGGCATAGCCGAGGCCAGCCCGTTTGATATGGACCCACAGGGACTATGCTAGTGGCAGGAGGCTCACTCCACAGAGGGCATTCGTGAAAGAAGGGAACACAGGGGTGAGAGTCTGGCGAGGATTCATGGGAGAAAGATCCCAAAGCAGTGGGTCTGGAGCACAGTATTGAACTGTGGAAGCCAGAGCATCGAAGGGCCAAGGAGACAAAAGCGGGGCATGGGGCTCCAAAGCAGACGATGAGGAGCGTCTGGGTGAGCTGTGGGAGATGGCTGCCGCAGAGGCTTCGGTAGGACGCCCAGCAAGGCCACTAGCGGACAGGCCAGGCAAGGGCGAGTTCTTGACTAGAAGCGTGGCTACGACCCTGGTTAGAGGAAGTGGTTAAAGAAGAGCAAAATTCGAAAGAGTACACCCATTAAATAGCCCCAGAAAAATGGTTCCCGGGCCCCTGTCGAATGCTCCCCAGCACGCCGGCTGGCTCCGTCGGTGGCCTTGAGCACCTGCTGGCTTGCTATGTCCGTCCTCACCTGGACTCCTAGGAGGTAACCCGAACTTGCCTCTCACAGGAAGGTGTTTCCTAATTTTGCGAGACCGATCCCATGAAAGAAAAGGCAGATTCAGTCAATCATGCTCCACGTGCTATTTGCAAAAACGTTTCTGAATAATAAATCGGTGTATTCCAGACTCCTTCTGGGCCCCAAACTGTCATTTCCCCGGACACATGGTTTCGTTACTGCTTCTCGTCGTGGCATTTTAATCCACGTTTGTTCTCTCCATCCTGGGCGTTTCCGTACGTTTCTGTAGGTTGTGATGTTGTGTCTCAGTTGTAGCTCTGTCCTTGCGGTTCGAACAGTAATACTAAGCCCTAGTTTTGCAACATTCTGGAGGTACTTTTGGTGATATTTAATTTTCCTTTTCTGGAAGCTCTATTTTAATGACCAAATTCTTAAGGTAAAAGGACTTCTTAAAGGGTTGTTGGAAGAAAATACAACTCCCCAAAGGTGGGAAATAGGGTCAGGAGGGGCTGCGAGAACTGCTGATGTTCTGACCCAGGTGAGTGGAAGTGACTTCATTGATGAGGTCCAGGAGTAGGACAGGCTCAATCGTCCTTTGGTTAATGCTGTCACTTCCTAATGTGCCGAGTTGTCACACTAGAATTCGGTCACACGAATTGGATTGTGACCTCACTGCCTGAGACTCGTGTGGAATGCACCCTCTGTGTCCTCTCCTTCCAGTAAAATGTCCATTTCCAAACTCCTGGCCGTGACGAGGCAAACGCAGGTACGTGACATGGTGTGCCATCTCTCGTAGGATTTGCGCTCTCTTTTCAACAGCACTCGCTTTGGACAAATTTCCATCCTGCTCAAGAATGGTCCTAAGTTTTAGAAAAAACAACAACAGCAACAACAACAACAAAAAACCCCAAAAACTGGAGCTGCAAAATCAAGGCATTTTCAACAGACATAAATCCTGTGCCAACTGACCACAACGGGCGGTCCTGAGATGGAGGCCATGTCTCTCCTCTCTGAGAAAGGATGAGGCATAGGAACACCAAAATCGAGCTTTGCCTCCTGCACTGTTATTACCCTGAACAACTGGGGGGCTCCCTGGCCCTGGGATCATGAAGGAGCCCCTTCAACCATCCGATGGTTTACAACGAGAATAACCTTCACAAATCTCAGCCAGGCCGTGCTTGGCCATCTCCAGGGAACTCGCATGTATTTTATTTGTTCCTGATAACGACGCCTTGTGTGGGGCACCTTGTGTGGGGCACCTTGTGTGGGGAACACCTTGTGTGGGGCACCTTGTGTGGGGAACACCTTGTGTGGGGAACACCTTGTGTGGGGCACCTTGTGTGGGGAACACCTTGTGTGGGGAACACCTTGTGTGGGGCACCTTGTGTGGGGAGCACCTTGTGTGGGGCACCTTGTGTGGGGCACCTTGTGTGGGGAGCACCTTGTGTGGGGAACACCTTGTGTGGGGCACCTTGTGTGGGGAACACCTTGTGTGGGGCACCTTGTGTGGGGCACCTTGTCTGGTGTTCTCGTTCCTACAATCCAGGTCTAACTCAATTCCGGCCACATACAGAGTTCATACTTAATAACTATTTCTAGAATCAAAGTTGTTGAAGCTACGTTTGTCATATTAACAGAGTGTTTAACGATGGACCCAACCTCAGTTCTGCCAGAAGAAACCTCTAGGACCGACAGCCATACGTCACACACTGTGCCCAACGGTCCTGCCCTTGACGCTCACGAAAGCACTGTGTTTCCTAACTGACCCTTGATCCCAAAGCAAACAGGCTCTTCCTGGGGCCACTGGGCGACAAAGATCGGCACGATGTTGAGAAATAAGCTCACCTGTAGGCAGCTACATGCTAAAGGAGAGGAGAGCGAGTGAGAAGGAGCAGAAAGACGCTAACCTCGGCCTCGGGTGCGGCTCAGACTAGTATTTAAAATAAAGACAATAGTCGTTATCCTGTAATCAGTAAACAGCAATATAATTAGAATTTTTTTTCCTATTTACTTCCTTTAATGCAATGGGGGGGGGGAATAAAAAAAAAGTCAAGGACTCATTCAAACAGATGGCTCTGTGGTTATGCTTTTCTCCTTGATGTTGTTTACAAGAGGCTCGTTGAGCAAAACATGACTCACAGATTCCAGCGAGACCAGCAGTTGCCCATGGGAAGGAGAGAGGGCGGCAGTGGGAAGATCATACGCTTTTATTGTGCACATTATTATGCCTCATTCATTAACCCGACCACTGTCCTGGTGACGTCCTGGGCTCACTCCACAGGAAAAAATGACCCTGGATTGCCAAGTGAAACAGACAATTACAGGAAGATGGAATTATGCCTACATTGCATTCTGCAGGGGCCCCGAGCCAAATGCATGTCAATTCATGAGCCTGGGACATCCTCACTAAAAATGGCCCTGAACAACTGACGTCACAACACAGTTGACGTCTTCACAGAGGATGTCTTGATCTCGCCCGAGTTTCCTTTCTCAGAACCGCATAATAGGCCGAGAGAGGGTTTTCTGAGCATCTCACTCTGCCGCACACCAGCTGGCTCGCTCCTTTGTTACGGCCAGTGAAGCACAGTGTGGCAGGGAGGACACCCCCACCTCATGGGCTTCTGTCACCCATCCTGGCGGGCAGCTGTCTCAGCCCTGGAAAGACAGCTCGAACATTAAAGGAAACAATGGGAACTCCTGGTGTAGGCTTTCCATGGTGGAAGCCTTGTCTGTCCGTGACCTTGAGGGAAGCTTTCCCACGAGAGAGGAGGGCTGAAGTGGACAGCAAGCCCACACCAGCTTGCCAGGACCCACCGTCCTGGAATGTCTGACGTTCTCGGCACCAGAGCCGGCGGGACACGGGGGAGCGAATGACTCATCACCCTGATGATCTTCAGTGGAGTGATAGTGGCCGCTGGTCCGGGACTCAGAAAGGAGAGGCAAACGTGTTTCATGACCACTAAAGACTGGGACATGTGTGGATGAAGTTTGGGTGTCTGGATGAAGCTGAGAGCAACCTGCTCCCTGAGTCCCCGTCTAGGTCTTCCTCCCGTGTGATCCGAGGTGCCTAAACCGAGCCCCTTCTCCGTGTCGCTCCCCTATTAGGCAGAAGGCCCCCACATCGGAGAGCCCTTCACCCCTGATTTCTAGCAGATACGTTGAGTACACACAGATAGAATCTTTAACATCGCTACTTTGGGACGCAGTGTTCAGTAAACATCTGTTGAATGAATGGTTGAATAAGTGAAAGCAGGTAATAATGAAGGAATGATTTACACGACGAAGTATGGCCACTTCAGAACCTGCGTGCTGGGGCCAAGCAGCAGGAGACCCAGTCAGAGACTTGCTGGAGTCTCACAGTTACGTGACAATGGCCATTTGTGATTCAGTTTCCTCATCTGTAACGTGGAATGAGTAGTAATGCCGGTGGCGGTAGGACTTAGCAGACACGCACTAAAGGCTCCTCCTCTCCCACTGCCCAAGGCAAGGGCAGCTGGGTGCACGGGGTACGAAGGAGCTCTCGTGGGCCCATCTGGGAATGTTTGCTATCGTGTGTGTGTGTGTGTGTGTGCGTGTGTGTGTGTGTGTGTGTTCGGAGGTTCTCAGTCTGGGCCATGGATGCACATGGGGAGGAGAAAGGATAATCGATTCGGGCAAGTCACCTAAAGAGATGACAAGCAAAGGGAGCTAAGATGAGCCGATAAGGGTTACCGAAAATAAGTGGCGCGTCCACGGTGGTCATTGTATCACACAAGTGGGACTGAGGAAAGTAAAAGAACAGGGAAGACTTTTAGCTGTTGGGTCCCAGGATTCTGATGCCCAAATAGGGATTCCAGAAAGCACATTTTCTTTCCAAACTGGACTTCTCCCCTGACCACCCATCAGTGAGAGACGCAGCGTCTTCGTGGGGCTGACAGTCAGCACGTGCTCGTGGTTCCCTCCTCTCTGCTCCCTGTACCTTGCCCTCCCTCTCTCGTGGCCCCGATTCCCTCCTCCTGTCCCCTGTAAAATGGTCATGGACCTCCTTCGCACACGGTTGAGATTCCAAAGATACAGCCCCACAGCACTGGGTTGATTTTGATCTCCACTCTTTCGTGACGTGGAAAATGAATTTTATTGATTGTTGCTCTAATCTCTCTCATTTCTTTGCTTCTGGTGACCTGAGGTTTCATTTGCTCTTCTTTCTGGTGATTTTTAAGGTGAAAGCCAAGGTCATTGACGCGAGACCTGTCTTCTCTAATAAAATGTTAAATGCTATACATTCCTGCTTTCTTGGCATCTGTCACATTCTGGTGTGCTTTGCTTTCATTTTCATTCAGTTCAAACTGCTTTTCATTTCTTCTCTTGGTTATTTCTTTGACTCGTAGGTTATTTTGAGTCTGTTGTGTAATTTCCAAATACTTGGAGAGTTTCCATATATCTTTCTGTTATTAATTTATAATTTAATTCCATTTTGGTTAGAGAAAATTCTTTGTATTATTTATATCTTTAATTTATGGAAACTTGCTTTATGGCACAAAATAGGCTCTATCTTAGTATGTGTTCCATTTATACTTGAAAATAATTTTTATTCTATTGTTGCTGGGTGAAGTGTTCTATGCATGTCAAATAGGTAAAGTGGTTAATAGTGTTGTTCAAGTAGACGATATCCTTGCTGTTTTTCTATTTATGCCCTAAATTATTGAGAAAGGGCTGTTGGATACCCTTGCTATTATTGAGGATTTATGTATTTCTTCTTTCAATTTTGCTTTCTATCGAGTTTAGCTTCATGGATTTTGAAGCTCTGTGCATAAACATTCAGGATTGTTACGTCTTCTTGATGAATTAATCTCTTATTAATTGCAAAGTGGCCCTTCCATTCACAGTAATATTCTTTGCTTTGAAAACTACTTTATCCATTAATTTAGCCACTCCATCTTTCTTTGGATTTTTCCTTTCTTTTTAACCTATTTGTATCTTTAGATTTAACATATTAGACTGGATTTCTGGTAGGTACCATATTGTTGGGTCTTGCTTTTTTGTGTAATCTGACAATCTCTGGGTTTTAATGGAAATGTTTAGTCTATTTGCATTTAATGCCATTGAAGTTGAGTTCAAATCTGCCATCTTGCTAATTTCCATTTACTCTTCATGTTTTCTTCTTTTGTGGCCCTCCTTTGTATTAGCCATTTTCTCCAAATTACTCACCATGACGAGAAGTTGGTCCTCAGAAGCTCAAGACTAGGGTGGGGCTGAGCCTCTGCATGGGTGGGTGTTAATAAAATCGAGTGGCTCTTCGCTAGACTTGGATACACAACAGCTACCAATTTTGCAAACTGTGTATTTGGGTACAAGGAATGACTCATAAAGACATCATTTTAAAACCCCTCCAAAGCACTAAATAACTCTAGGTATCTACTTTTAGAGAAAAGTTGAGACTTCACAGCATACTGTCAGTTATTACCTAGTAATAGTTTATCCTTGGCACATGGACAACGTGCGATTTTTTAAAAGCAGCATCCCATATACTTCCTAGAATATACATGACTTGGCTTCCTCTGAAAGATGACCTGCTATTTTGACTAATGACCCTGCTAATGAATGTCACAACCAAACTACAAACCTAATTTTTCACCTCCCACTAGAAAACAAAACTCTGTTTTGCAATTTAGTGCTTTCCCTTAGGTCACAAATGTGGCGTGGTCTGGAAGTCGGCACCAGAACCAATATAATTATTCTTCTGGGTAACGGCCTGCCTTCCCCATCTCCTTGGGCAGTGACCGTGCTGGCATGCGTCCCAAAATGACGTGACAACAATCATCTTGGTTTTATGTGTCTTTGTCATCATACTATTTCCTGGTGCATCACAAAAAGATTCCATCTTGATGCACAGGCTTCCTTCTCCTATTGATAGCCTTTGCGAGTTGTCATAAATTGTTGGTCATTAAAGAAGCATGTCTTTTTATTACGACCGGCCTGGGGAGAATTTAGACCAGGGGCCTTAAGAAAACGCCACCAGTCTTTCCTCAGCCAGGTTCCTTTCAGCAGAACTGTATTATGTTGGGCTTTGTTCTATTTCCTGCTTTGGGCCAATAACGGGGACTTCAGTGTCCCTTGCTTATTTTTAAGAAGGATGACATACTTCCTGCAGCTCTTTCTAGAAGCAGACAGCTGTGGGTACATCACAAGAATGAACCAAACATCTTGTAGGCACCCAGAGCAGCTCCTAAGCCTTCAGCATCATTTTGTCTCTTGCTCTGGGAACTTTCCACTGATGTAAACTGAGGCATGAAGTAGTGTTCCTCATCCAGGGGCCACACCCGTGGCCTCAAGAGTGGTCTTCCGCCTTTCTCAGCCTCTGTGGGGAGGTAGCCCTCGGATGTGGTTCACATCAGGGTTGATTATCCGGGCCCAGCCATGCGTTCAGGGTACAAAGACTTTATGACGATGAGGAAGAGCCTTGAGGACACGTATTAGACCAATTGCAGACATCGCACCATGCCACTTCACTCAGTTGGATACAAGTAAAACCATAGATTGTGTTTGTAAATTAATTTTCTAACTTCATTCCCAGTGGAAACAGCTTTTCTGTGTATCTACGAGGAAACATAAGCCATAACTTTAATACTTGCTTAAGTGCAACAGTAGATCGTCTAGCTGCTTAGTTTGTTTCTGGGAATACACTAAGTCCGATCCAAGTAAGTTACATTTCCCTTTTTCTGTCTCTGTATTACAAAATACAAT
The DNA here is from genome assembly GCA_004026885.1 of Lyroderma lyra. Lineage (NCBI taxonomy): Eukaryota > Metazoa > Chordata > Mammalia > Chiroptera > Megadermatidae > Lyroderma > Lyroderma lyra. The sequence goes on along the minus strand of PVJL010000449.1, from coordinate 122,329 downwards.
GTGGATGCCGAAAGTTGTGCAAAGCTACTACCGGGCTTACTACTATGACAAGATGGATGTCCTTGTTACCATAACCCAGGGCAGGAGATAACATTTGCTACCACCCCAAAAGTCACCCAATCATGCCTTCTCCACCCCCGACCCCATATTTAAGCAGGATCTGTTCTGATCACTTCCTCAGCTTTCTCCGTGGTTTTATCAGTGATGGACATCTCAAGGCTAGAACATAGTCTTGCCCATTTAAAGAAAACTGATGTGTTTTGTAAGATTTTAATCCACAGGTTCTCCCTTCTTACCTCCCTTTACTTTATAATATATCCATTAAACCCGGGGCGTGTGACCTGGCTAGTTCCTCCACGGTCTGGGTTTTGCTGATTGCCAGTGGGAGGTTCAGCCTGTCCCCCTGTCCTTGGTCTTCGGTGCCCACCAGACCGGACCGTGAATGTCCCCCACTCTCAGGCTTCTCAAACACCAACACCACCGAGGCACCGAGGCTGCTGGTCATCTGTCCTCGTCCTCTCGTTATTTGAAAATCGCGGGTGTCGCTTGTCACTTAGTTTCCTTCTTAAATACCACGCACGCGTGGTTGGTTTTGCTATCTAGTCATTCTGTCCTTGTCCAGGCTGGGTTTTGGAAAGATGGGGAAACAATGCAGTTGATACGGCTGCCTTCCTTCTAGAACCACATTTCCACTGGCTCATTGAAGGCCAAGGGTTCATCACACACCACATAAAACACGAGTGGAATTGAAGTGTCAGGAGAAGTCTGTGGTGGGAGATGGGTTTTATATTTCATTAAAATAAAAGCACCAGGACTCCAGTTTTCACCCGAAAGGCCACCAGTCTTTTTGTAAGTGTCCCACTTCCTAGGTCCGATGCACTTTATTCCAAAACATGTAAGAAGCGTTTCAGCCATAAACGAAGCGCTGGCTTCGCTGCTGGACTCCCTTGGGTGCTGCCCTGGTCACGCACGATGGCCGCTGTGAACTGGGGTAAAGTCAATGGAATTATCTGAGGCCCATCTGACATTCACATGAAATAATACTAATCTCATGAACCCACGTGTCCAGGGTCATCCTCTCTCCCACCTCTCACCCCTCCACCAAGACAGCGGCCCATTCCCACGGACGCTGCTCAGGAAATAGCCCCTGACTGGGTGTCCTTTCTAGCCTCCCCCCGTTGTTACAACGACTCTATGGCCAGCTGCTGTCTGGGGCCGCCCAACACTCTCCGTCCCCGCTCACGTCCGCGCCTTAAACTCAGCCCAGATCATGTCACAATGTAATTTTGTCAATCTCTTGCATAAACACTACTGATGACACCAACTGTTCTCTAAAACCTCTTCATGGTCTTCTCACGGCGTGTCCGACGTAGGGAAAACGTGAGCGCCCTGACCCATCTGGCCTCCGCGCGCCCCTCCAGCCTCACCCCATTCGCTGTCTCGGCACCAGTCACCCAGGCTCGCTCTGCGACTCCTTTCTCCCTCTCACCACAGTGCCTTTGCACATGCTCCTTCCTTCTAGAATGCCGCTCCCTCCCTTCCTCCCCAAGTTACCTTCTAACGACGCTTCACACCTCCCTGTAAGCATTCGTGCCCCAAGGAAATCTCCCCTCCGGAGTAGAGCGGATCTCACCGAGTACTGAGTACTGAGTACTGAGTACCGAGTCCCTCTCCTTCAGAACGTGGGTACTTATCTATGCCTCTTGACCTGACTCGGTCTTAACCCCAGGAGGACAATGGGGAATTTTTGTTTGCCACTATATCCCCAGCCCAGCGCCCCCACACAGTGTTTAGAAAATGTCTATTAAAGGAATAAATGAGTGAACAAATGTTTCTTTAAAAGTGTTGCAAAGATAAGTTTTACTGTGTCATGCACTGGCCTAAGCCTTTTTATTTTAGGTAACAATTATGTCCCTTTAAGTAAATCTTGGTAGCCACCAAAGTGCTGGATGAGGTTGCCTCCCCCCGATTTTACTAATAGGTTCTAATGAAAGGAAATCTTATATCAGGTTTTGCCACAAACCAACAGACAAACAAAAACCAAAGTTCTGTAAACATGACAGAGTTTTATAGCCCTCTGTACTTCTGGATTATGCCAGAAAACTGCTTGAAAGGTGCCTCTGACTGGAAATTCTTAATCTGTATATGACATTTGGGGAGAATTTCCTTCAGGTTGTAACGAAGAACGTTCAGGATCCCAGAATTCCCTGGGCAATCCATAGTCAGAATGATAACCTTAAACCCTTAGAGCAAACCCAACAAAGCCCTCGCAGCTTTACATTCCTGATTAATTTTATTGTCATGGATCATCGCTGTCGTAAAAGTCTGGAATTCTAAGATAAAAGACTCCAATAAAGAAGAAAGCAGTTCCTGTGTATGTGTGATTACTGTAGGAATAAAGCAAACGAGTTGAAAGGAACTTCCCTCATTAAAAAAAAATTCAAAGTCATTGTTTCCTAGGCTTATAATAGTAGCTCCAAACAATTCAGATAGTGATGATTTATAATGAACATTCCCGGAGCACCTGAAGGCTGAGACTTCTTGTGCCCACAGCGAATGAGTCATTATGACTTATTTGTGCAACCCGGAAAGGAAAACAAAATCATATCCCCCTCCCCCTGTCGCACTAATGATAAGGTGACACACACTTAGTCAAAGTAAAGGGTACTGAAATAATACAAAGAGGTCAGTTTTCAAAGGAATCATTAAGACGTATTCTCTTGTTCCCAGAAAAAAACAAATTTCAGGAAAAGGATATAATAATCACTCAGATTAGATAAGTGGTTCAAAACAGTGATTTTGCTTCCCTCAGGGACAGTTGATAAATCTGAGGGCGGTTTTGGTTGTCACCACTGGGTGGGGTGCTACTGGCATCTAGCAGAGAGAGGCTCCAGATAAACAGTAAACGTTGTATGTTGCACAGGGTGGACCCCCCACAACAAGGAATTAATTATTCTGTACAAAATGTTAATAGCGATGCTGTTGAAAAAGCCTCAGTTAGATCGCAGAGGAGGAGCTGTTGGGGCGTGACAGGACCTGCGGATTATTGTGTCCCTGCTGGGGTTGGAGAGGTGATGACAGTCCCCAAGCAACTGGAAGTCAAGCTAAGCCCAAGTTCTCTCCATTTCCCTGCATGCGATCTAGGACATCATGTGATGATCAATGAAAGGTGACACTCACAGTGATGTAAGACATTCCAATGAAGATTCAGACTGTGGCTTGACTTTTTTTAAGGTTGTCCTGCACTGTCTTTAATGCCATCTTCCCTGATTTGCTCCCGCCTCCTCCTTCCTTCTCCATCCCTGCCTTCCCATCACTTCTTCCCATCTCACAGGGACACCTCAGTGCACGGCCTTCCGTGGTTCTCTGTGCACGTACAGACGTAGACATAAATGTGCATGCAGTAGACATACGCATACACAGTTTCTCTTATTGATCTGAAGAGAGGGAGGCATGGGCAGCTGTCCTTACAGCCTGGTCACCTGGTCGAGCATCACGGGGGCTCATGCCCAGGGTGGGAGAGTGCCCTGGGTGAGGAAAAACCTAACTCACAGACCGCACGTGGGACCCAGCTCTTCTGTTTCCCTACTTCAGTCCCTGTAAGGGGTAGGCTCATCGCCCTAAATGCTGTCTTTGAAAATCCTATCGGAAGGAAGAGGCTGTAGGTACAAGAGGCCCAGAATGTGAATAAACTGGGACTCTGCGTTGTCATTCAGGTCAACTTCATAAAAAGTAAGCGTGTGTGTTTGAGCCTAATTTATGGGGTTGGAAGCACGCTGATATGAATTAATAGTAACATAAAAAGCAAGAGGGCAATCTAAGTTAGGATTTCAATGTTGCTCACTCTATTCCAGAATACGATAAAATATAAATTAATTATAGATGTTGGGAAATTTCATATATATATATATATATATATATATATATATATATATATATATATATATGTAATTTCTAGGGTAAGCACTAAAAAAAACCCAGACTATATAGCTTCTAAAAATAAGGGTAAAAAAATTCAAGCATTCCAAAATAAATAAGAAAAGAACAAAAAAGAAACAGAAAAAGCAGAATAGAAACCTTACAGTGAGGTAGAAATACATCTGCTTATATGAAGATATCATAATAATTGTGAATTAAGTTTTTCTGTTCAAAGACAAAGATTATAAAACTTAATAATTTATCTTCTTAATCCAGATAGCTGATATTTATAACAGAGAACTCTAAAACATAAGAACACAGGCAATATTAAGGTAAATTGATGTAAAAAACATATATCAATCCTGCATTCATCAAAAGAAACCTTATGTAATTTTATTATATCAAAAAGGTAAGACCTCAATAGAAAGCATTGCTAAGATGAAGAATATTACTACATGAAATTTTAGCTTTAAATCATCAGGGAAGTAAAATGAATCCAACCTTGCAGCTTCTGATAATGTCATTGCAAAATGTATAAATAAAAAATCGACAGATATATAAAGAGAAATTGAAAAATTACCACCATAGTAGTGGATGAATTTCACAATACCATATATAGAAGGGCTGTCTGGAAAGTATCCAGCCGTGTAATATGAAAACTGGAGGCATTTATGGCTGGATTTTTCACTCGTGTGTGTGTGTGTGTGTGTGTGTGTGTGTGTGTAATTCAGCAGACCAAAAAATCCAGTGAGGTTATTATTTAACAACATACATAGGAAATTGCTCTCAATAATTGGGAAAAAAATTACTTTCAAAGTACTTGGGTTATTTACAGGATTTAACATCTACTAAGATATCAAACAACTCTAATAAATTTCCAAGAATCAATATCATACAAATTCTCTTTTCTAACCACAATACAGCTAAGATAGAAATTGTGAATAAAGAATGAAACGATAGCTTTTAAACTTAAAAAAAAAACCTTTAAAAATCCATAAAAAGTTAAAGCTGAAATAATTTGAGCAGCACAATAAATAACAGATTCCCTACAAATATAAACTATAGAAACTGATTTAAAAAGACAATGAGGCCCAAAATGATTGCAGGTGACTGATTCAAATTTTTAAGAATCAGGTAACTCTATTCTTATACCAGATCTTCCGAAGAAGAAAAAAGGGGGGATGAGTTGCTCCCAACTAATTTTCTGAGGCTCCTAGAACCTGTGTAACAAATCAACAAAACAATAGGCCATCCTGAAAGGGATTCAGCCAGCCTCTTCTGCGTGAGCATAAATGCAAAACACTAAGGACAACACAGCAAACAGAATTCTTCATTGTCTGAAACAATGACACCCGCTGACTAAGTTGAGTATATTTTAGGAATAGACGATTAGTTTAATTTTAGCAAATCTATTATAAAATCTAACACCCGTGCTTTATATTTAAAATTTCCTTAGTTACCCAGGAGTAGAGTGTACTCGTGCAACCTGAACAATAAAGACACTTACTAAAGTTTTATATATATAAAACTTTTGAGATATATATATATCAGCTACAATTAGGAAATGCGGTGATGAAACCTCATTTGCAATATCAATTGAAAATAGAAAACACCCATGAATAAGCTCAGACTTTATATACGTAAGACCTTCAAACAAATTTATTGAATGACTTTAAGTATCCAAATGAATCGAGATCTATGTCTATAGTAAACGATGCTTAATATGATAGCTAAGTCAATTCTCTGCAAATTTAATTGATTGAGTTCATGATAACGTGGTAATTTGCAGGGGTCGAGGGGTTCACTTGCTACCCCATTAGACAGGAAGCAGTTGATGGTAAGACCCATGGCTCTCATTACGGAAGGCCAGTTGACATTCAACAAATGTTAGGTGAATGAATTTATGAATGACCTCCTCATGTGGAAAACAGCAAGATGAATGCAAGTCTATAGCTGGCAAACAAGTCCGAGCTCAGCAAACAAATGAATGAAAGAGGGTGGAGAACTTCCTTGACCCTGAATTTATCTTCTATAGGCGTTACAAGGGTCCTTTCTGCTCAAGTAGACATATTTTCACAATTTTACAAAGCAGCATAGCCCTGCTTGGTTTTCTTTTCAAATCAGAGGAATTGGCCCAGATTTGACATCCTCAAAAAAAAAAAAGGCAAATTTCTCTCCACCATTTCGTCTTGCTTGGTTACATCGTGCACGCGTGCACACACACACACACACACACTTGGCCTTTCGACTACAGCTTAACATGCACTCTGGGATTTTTAAGAATGGATTTTAGAGGAAACAGAAGAGATGGCGTCTCTCCATTTCGTGCTCGCCAAGGTTCACCTCGGCAGTGAGAGGTTTTTCCTTTCAGTTGTGTCCGGCTTTTACTTCTTCCCCTCTGTCCATGCGTCACCACGGATGCTGTGCTTGGAGAGAAATGAGATTCAGTTGCAGAACTTGCTTCCTGTTAATTCGTCCATTCCAGAACATTTTGGAAACAGATGGAATGACTTACATACAATAATAAAAGTAAAATAATTATATCCAGACTACCGAAGCCAAGTGAAAATCATTTTACTGAGTGAATTTCGATTTTCCTTTTTATAGACCGGGTGTAGCAGTCTTTGCCTCTCGGCTCACCGTTAGGTTAATTAAATAATACTGGGGAGATCATTTTCATGGTCATTTTACGTAAACATGTAGATGACCTTGTGCCACCTCTACTGTAACAGGACTCAGTAATTCACGTGTTTGAATAACAAGCCTCTCTAAATGTAACAACTATATATTAAAAGAATGTTACGTAACCAAAAACCAGAAAATTGTTCTGTACCACAAATACCAGCCGCATTAAATATTTCCATTTTATTCAGTAGGACTCAGAAGTGCATTTAAGAGACAGATTGTAGAATTGTATTCACTGGTGTACTAGTTTTTAGAGAGAATGGACTTGTTCTTAGTTACTTTTATTTCATCCACAGCATGAAATTCTCAGTGAGGAGCAAATAAACATCGGCCAAACTAATGAACAAATGATACCATACTTGGTGTTGAGAAGCCCGAAACTCGGGAGGGGGCAGAACTTCAATAAACAGTTGAATTTATTAGAAGGAATGACAGACGGACAACCCTGGCCAGAACGCAACCCCGGTAGGTGTTTGGCTCCCGCTGCAAATAGCTCCGTGTCCCTAGTTGCTGGAGAAACTGATATTAATGTCTTAACAGCATCAAAAGCAATAAATAAAACCAAACAAGAATGCAAACAACAACTAAAAAAGGAAGTCTTCAGGTTATACAACACGTTCATTTATCTCCACTTTGTCCCGAGAACTTTCTAGATGGTTCTACGGGATAGTAGAGTCCTTCCTCATGAAGTATCTCTTCTGTACTAGTCGATGTCCTTTTCAGTCACATCTATGTCAAATTTAATGAAAGCATAGATGAGATATTTAGAGCTCTCAGAAATGTCCGTGTTTTGTAGAAAGAGAGATTCCTAAAATGGTGGCAACTCTCTTTTGGATAATTAAAATCAATAAATAAATCAATAAATAAGAGGAATAGGGAGATATAAACGATCCCCATGAAACCGCTTGATCTGGTGACGTCTCATGGCAGACCACGAGAATAGCACTTCTTTCTAGGATAGACCCAGGTGCCTCCATTGGGTTTTCTGGATCTTACTACAATTTTCTAATTAGGTGACTATTACAATGTCACTCCCAATTCTGGGAAGAAAGAAATCAAATCTCATTCTCAAACTTCCTGGTTAGAGACGTTTTTCCAATGAAATCAGGGCCAAGGGTTGAAATTGGAGAACAGACTAAAGTAGAAATGGAACCATCAAACTTAACTATAGAGTACTGAAGCCAGCTCAGAATGTGATCTGTCTATTTTTACCAAAAATAATTTCCTGGGACCACAAACCTGTTTGCATGCTAAGAACCTTGAACTTCCCAAACACCAGATGATGAGATTTTTGGAAAAGGACAAAATAAAAATTTCGTTTTAACCATTTCCCAAATTCATTGGTTTCCTTGCTGCCCCACTTAGTTCTCCCAAACAACATTAGAAGATAAACACAAGGTCTAATTGATAACTCTTTTACTTAACTGAGGAAATACAAATTATTTAGTTTGCACATTAACACTCACTTGTACCAGCATCTAGAAAATGGTTTTGGCTTCAGAAAGAATCGGGCAGTCAGGCCGGACACCGGCACCCAAGCAAGCTGCTTGTGTGAAGACCGACACCTGGTGGTCAGTGTGTAGAACTGCAGCCCAGGAAAGAATTCCTTTGAGGATGTCTCTCCCGGGACCCCCCGCCTTCGCCTCCTGGTTTCTGGGTACAGACTGCTGCTGACGGTGGACATACTGCAGCTGTATGAAAGTGAGTCTCAAGTTCAAGTCAAAAGATTTCCAGAACAGTTACATCAAGTCCATGAAAGCTCCGGGTCACAAGTTCTCTAAATTATTTAGAAAGCCGACTAATGCAGCGCGCTAACCATTTTTAAAAGCTACTAAAATTGACTCTTACCCCAGAAGCTAAACAGGAGCCTTCGTGTTTGGGAGGTTTAATCTCCACCTCAAAACTTCTGGACTTCCTCTGTCGGGAGAATGAGCTTCTGTTTTCTTTTGTGAAGGAAAAAAAAGAAGTGTCGATTCCTTTGGCACCACAAAAACAAGCATGTTGAGCTTCTAAATATGGCCTTGCCCCTGAACCAACCCTGCCTCCCGTCTAGCTGCTGTCTTCCATATCGAACTCTGCAAGACAAAAATACGTAACTGGGAAAGAAAAAAAAGGGAAAGCAAAATCACTCTTTTTGTTCCTGGTTCCTACTTTTGCTCTCTTCCGTTTTCTGGTCCAGAGAGAAGCTTCTAGAAGCCAATAGAGAGTAGTTCCCAAAATGCCGCAGGGTGGACTTGGTGTCAGACAGAGAATGAACTCACATCATAGGTCTTCACTTTGATGTCTGTAGCTACGAGGAGGAAAGACACGCACCAGGACACAGTGTGTCTTCTAGTCGGATCAGTGTCTAATCAGGTGACACACGGCAGACCTGACACTTCCAGATCACCCCTCCAGTTACCCCAGAACAAGACATCCTCAGTCCTGTGGGTTGACTTCCTGATACACAATTCCAGGCACTTCTCCTGAAATGACATGATATTGTGGTTAGATGGCCTCTGTCTAACTTTTATGGAATCGTTGCTCTAGGCCAGGCACTGTCTCGAATCATGTCACACGTCCCTGGGCAGTGTTTTAGTCTAGCCCTGATGGACACCCAGCAACCCAGTCCCGGCAGGTGGAAGGCTGAGGTGTTCGTGCTTGGGCCTAGCCCAGGTCTGCCATCTCGTTTCTAAGTCACGTCTGGCGTACACTTAGGCACCATACTGTGAAAACAAAGACCTTCTCTGACATTCAGGGGCTCAGTGGTCAGAGTTTTTATTTACTGTCACAAAAGAACAACTGGAAAAAGTATCATAAATCTTCCTTTGTTATAAGAAAACACATTTACCTAGATTGAAGAAAGCAGTGTACGTCATGTCGCCCCCACCTATCCCCAATCTCGTAGGTGAGGACTTCTGACAGGGACTGGATGAGAACGATTACATCATATCACGAGAGCCATTTCACTTTCAGATATACTGAAACCCTCATGAGCAGGTATGTTTTAGAATGTATAATTTTTCAGATGGTAGATACGTAGTATGGTCCATAGCATTTAATACCCCATGCCTCATACAACCCAGCCTAGAAATGAGACAGAGAGGTGAAGAGATGTAAATGAATTATCATAAAAATTCAAGGTGGTTCACCAGGGGCCATAAGCACAAAGGATGTTTCCTTAATTTGACCAAGAAGAAAAATAACTATTTGTGTTCCCTGGTTTTTTACCAAGTTTTTGTTTGTTTGTTTTGGGGGGGAGGGGTTGTTTGTTAGTTGGTTGGTTGGTAATTTTGAAGCATCTCTTGTTTTGACCAAAAAATTATTAAATGAAAAAAATCCCATTAGTTGATAGGAATGGTGTTTTCTAGACTGTAAGCTTATTGAAACACGTAATTTCACTTGTATATTCTAATAACTAGTGCTCTGACACAAAGAGGTCCCATCACTCATAAAATAGTTATTAAATAAGTGAATGAAAGATGACATCAACATAACATGTTAATCATGGCAAACCCTTTAATATTATCTTTCTATTTAGCGAGCAGATTCATCAGTATAGCGTCTCTCCTGGTCAGCTGGAGATGAAGCGTGTGTTTCCATTAATATGTGCACACTCCATTCTCATGCTGTCGGTGCCCTTCCCAAGGGAGAGTCCCCCAAAGTGAGTCAGGGTGATTAGTCACGTCTTATGGCATCGATCTTTGAAACCGAAGACCACGGCGTACCTTCGTAACGTCTGTGGGGAACAAATCCCAGGAATGCGAGTGCAGATCCTTTTAGAAAACCTCTAATCCTGCTAAGATAAGTGACTGGGCAGTTATTCAAGTCGGGTGTTTGCACTGCCATGGAAACAGACAAAGCTGGTGTTTTCCAGTGTCTTCTAAATCCAGAGTTCTGATCTAGATATAAATATGCTGAATGCCATGAATCCAGTTCCCTAAACAGCCTTACTTGGGTGCCCTTATCGATGACCTAGAGGACACTCACCACAGCCCGATGTGCTTTCATGATGATGAAAGTTCTTGTTTACATAAAAAAAAGTCATTTTTTAAAAAAAATTCCCATTGGGGCAAAAGTGAAGTTCAAAGTCAGAGTTCCACCATCAGAGTCCAGCTCCTGCGATCGGTCAGGCCATTCCTGTTTAGAAGAGACTTTTCTAAAGTAAGTGCTAAGTATTTTAGGCAAAGAAACCCAGCTGTGAAAATACCGGTAACATTTGCACAGTTGTTTTATATGTGGGTTTATTTTTACTTGCACTTTACTCCAGGGCAATTTTTGGGAGAGAGAAGTCGCTCCGCCCCTCCCTCCCTGCCTCTCCTGGGTCTTTTGAGAAATGACAGTCTCTCTCTAATTCTTATGGGCACAAGTGTTCTGCATCACAGCACACCCTTGACTAATTTGCATTCGTAAGTGATGCTGAGAGAAAGAATCCTGGAGCAAAAAGCAGCAGGACTGTCTTTGCCAAATTGGAGTTGACCCAACTAGCAAAACCTCCCTGTGTACTTTGTATTCTCCTGCCTCACATGCTGCCCCAACATACATTTCTGACATGGGGTTTTGGCCACTCCATGACAGGCATGGCCCCGTGTACTTTTTGTCCCAGGAAGCATGCGAGCTTCAGTTACTTTTGTTTTGCTGGCTTAACTGTCTACTGCTTGCAGGCACTGTGAGGACAACATATCATCTCTGCCTCCTACGACCTTAAGATGTTTTAGCAGAGAAAGAGCAAATATTCATCTGGACATGCATTAGCTATTGAGCACCTACTCTGTGCAAGGCATGGCACTAGGGACAGAAAGTGGAGCTTTGCAGATTGAGCAGGATTTCAACAGGTGGGAACCACAGAGGGGCAGGGAGGCTGAGCAGGAGCAGAACTTGGAGGCAGGACAGCAAAAGGACAATGAGAACCTCCAAGGAGTGAACCAGAAGCAAGAGGGTAGAGCAGGAAAACGCGAAACTCGAATTCTAACTCATTCCCTACACACGCTGGGCCTCCGTTTCCTCATATACGACGGAAAGATAACAGCTGAACTTCGCAGGGTTGGTGGAGTTATTCAAGATAGTATATGGAACCCACCTGGCACATCGCAGATAAATGATTTGCATGGGCATGCTGGCGTTATTTTAAAGTGGGAAAGCACACGGCACGGTGGTGACGGGAGATGAGAGCGAGTGACTAGAGGGGGCAGGCCTTGGAACTGCACGACCTTTTAAGAAGGAGGGGGCTGATGAAAGTGAAGGGCACACGTGGTCAGGAAACCGTGTAGTACGCCATGGCCAGTGACAAGGCATTTTATTGTTCGAGCATTCAGCTTCCCCCTTCGTGGAGCAAAAGAGTAAAACCCAATTGCTGTTCAATTATGTCCCGAAACACCAAGGCTTCTAAGGAAGAGACTCTTTATTTGATCTCCCCAGGAAAAGACCCACGATCAGAATTTGCACATGAAGGTGTTTGTTTGCAAAGTGATCTCAGAACTGTGGTCTGGGAATGGAGAAGTGGGACAGAGAAGTGAATTAAGACCAGAAAGTGTGTGCTCTCAAGTCAATGACAGCAGGAGCAGTTTGAGGTGAATGATGCTGGGCAACCCAAAAACAACGAAGAACAGCCGTTTTTCCACCTTTCACGCTCAGTACATCTTTTCTATCTTAACAATTATTGAGGACTCCCAAGAAGCTATTGTTGGTGTGGGTTCTGTCTAAAAATACTGGTTACATTAGAAATCAAAACCGAGAAAAATTTGGAATATATAGATATGTAATTTAAAATAAAAATAAATATATTACATGTTAAATGCATGGCAAATGTTTTATGAAAAGCCATTATATTTTCCAATACAAAAAAACGATGTGAGGATGACATTATATTACATAATTTAGACAAATCTTTTCAATACCTGATTTAATAGAAAACAAGTGCGTTCTCATAAATGCTTCTGCATTCCATCTGTTGCTACATGTTTTGCTTGAAGTACTTTTGCCTTTAACCAGACATGTTGTTGGAAAAGAGAAGAATATTTTCATTACGTACGTAATTATGTATTTTCTCAGATAATTACGTAAATTCTCTTTTGATATTGCATTAAACTTTTGCAACTGATAATTTCCTAAAGGTTAGTTTCAACGCAAAATTTAAAATCATATCCATGACCATTTTGTACTCTATTTCATTAAAATCATATTTTCATCCTGCATTTTGAGCAGATCTCTTGCCCATATATAATTTTGATCATGTGTTGGTGATATGAAAATGAATGGTTCAGTGAGTTAGACAGATATTCCAACTGCTGACATATTTGATTCTACGGCCTCAAAAATTCACATTCATTATTCTCTTCACTTGTCTCATCAGAAAAGCAGTTAAACATTGGGAAATCATCAAGCTCACGGCGGTGGATGTAGGGTTTCAGAAATTCTCCTTTTCTCTTGAAAGCTCAGATTTTATTATTGGTAACAAATACTGTCAGTGGTTTCTTTGAAGTGACAGCCTCCTTCGGTTTTGAATTCCTTCAGTCTTGAAAACTGTCTACCAAGTCCCCAAGTCTGAGCAAGCAGAGTTTGTCCTTTCAACTCTATCACACACGTGCGCCTTTCCTGGGACCAGACATCCTGTAACTCAGTATGGAGCAGAATTGCTTTATATGTAGTTCCCATTTCATCCCTTAACTACTAAAATGATTTCACTCAAGGGTCAATATTTAATAAAATGTGCTAGTTTTTATTTTCACTGCTCCATCCAGGCCAGCTTAAGTGAAGCTGACTTTTTGACGTAGGTTAGCCATAACATGCCATTTGAAATGGGACCGTTTTCTGTCCCCTTTGAAATGGTACATCAGGTCGGCCTACTCCACAGAGCCACAGACCGTCTGAGGACATAAGCATCAGCGTGTCCCCTGTGACGGGCGAGCCCGCTGGGAGGGCTGCTCTAGAGGGGCCGTGGATGCCCCAGAGGTTCCCCCCTGCTGTGCACACGGAGGGAACAGCCTCTGAGACCACGGAAAGCCCACCGGGAAAGGACATGGCGTCTTGGAAGTTGGGAGCCGAGAGGAATGCACTGAAATCGAAGAAACCAAGGTGGAACTAAGTGCTGTAATCAATGTGGGTGCAAAGAGCTCCTTGCGACCTTGGTGCTCATGATTTTACATCAACACCAGAAGGGGGGTTGCCGGACCATGTGGTACTTCCATTTGGAATTTGCTGAGGAAGCTCCACCCTGGTTTTCATCTCGGCTGCACCATGTCACATTCTCACCGATAGGGCGTCAGGGTTCCGATTCTCCATGTCCTCGTCAACTCTTGTTATATTTATTTCTTGTTTGTTTTTGCAATGTGTGAGGTGATGTGAGACAAGAGGGGAGAAGTATGTATATATATTGGTCTCTGCCCCTAGTTTCTGACACAGGGCTCCTGAAACCCTGGGAAATTCTTAAGGGACAAGAGCACTAGGAAAACCTTTGGTTCCAATGGTGTGACGCTGGGTGGGCTCCTGGATGGCTCCTGGAGGGGGCCTGGTCACCAGAAAGACCAAAGCCATGGTTAGAAACTTGGGATTTTCAGTCCCACACCCCATTCTCCAGAGAGGGGAGAGAGACTGGAAGTGGAATTAGTATAGTTGATTATGCCTATGTGAGGAAGCCTCCATAAAATTCCAGAAGTTTGGGGTCAAAGAACTTCCAGGTGGGGAAACACATCCCAGACTAGGAGGGTGACACATCCCAACTCCACAGGGACAGAAGTGCCTGCGCTCAGGACCCTCCCAGACCTCGCCCTAATGTGTCTGTTCATCTGTATCCTTTACCTTGTCCTTTAATAAACTGGTCAACCTAAGTGTCTCCCTGAGTTCCCTGAGCTGTTCTAGCAAGTAATCACATCCAAGGTGAGGGTCAAGGGAATCTCCAGTTTGTTGCCAAATCTGACAGGTGTTGTGTGTAACATGGGGACCTACTACTTGTCAATGGCATCTGAAGTTGGGGGCAGTCTTGTGGAACTGAGCCCTTAACACTTTGGGTCTAACGCTTTCTCCAGGTATTGAGTTAAACTGTAGGACACCCACCTGGTGTCCCAGAATTGCGGGTGTGGGAAAAAACACCACCCACCTGATGTCAGAAGTGTCGTGAGCATGGCAGTAGTGTGAGAATAAAGAGACACACAGGAGGGAAGACGGGGTTTTGTTTTTGTTTTGTTCATTTTCTATACAGGTGATACCTCATTGTGGTTTGGATTTGCATTTCCCTGATGCTTTGTGAAGTGGAGGATCTTTTCATATATTTGTTGGCTACTTTCATGTCTTCTTTGGAGAAATGTCTATTTAAGTTATTTGCTTATAGTTTAATCACCTTTTTTGTTTGGTTTTTTTATTTTTTAATTTAATTTTTATTTTTTTGCTATTGAGTTAAAGGATCTCCTTATATATTTTGGATATTAACCCCCTCTCGGATATGTGGTTAACAAATATTTTCTTCCATTCCATAGGTTGCCTTTTCATTCGATTGTTTCCTTTGCTGTATAGAAGCATTGTAGTTGGATTTGATCCCACTTGTCTATTTCTTGCTTATTTTGGCCTCTGCTTTTGACTTATCCAAGAAATCACTGCCAAGGCCAATGTTATGAAGTTTTTCTCTTATGTTTTCTTTTTGGAGTTTTATAGTTTTAGGTCTATGTTAAAGTCTTTAATCCATTTTGAGTGGATTTTCAGCATGGTGTAAGATTGGAGTCTCATTTTGTTCTTTTTGCATGCGAACACCCAGTTTTCCCAACTGTGCTTGTTGAAGAGCCTCTTCTTTGTTCTGCTCTGTTCTCCTGGCACCCTTGTCAAAGATCAGTTGACCGTATATGGTTACATTTATTTCCGGGCTCTCTGTTCGCTTCCACTGGTCTATGTTTATGCCAGTGCCATGCTTTTTTGATGATTGTAGCTCTGTAAGGAGTGATGAACTCAGAAGGCATGAGGTCTCCAGCTTTGTGCTTCTTTTTCAAGATCGTTTTGAGTCTTTGGTGGCTCCATATGAATTTTAGAATTTTTTTTTTTCTATTTCTGCAAAAAATAAAAAAGCTGTCCTTGGGATTTTGATAGGGATGACATTGAATCTATAGCTTTGGGCAGTATGAACATTTCACAGTATTAAGTCTTCCAGTCTGTGAACACAGGGTGTCCTTCCATTGGTGTCTACTTTAATTGCCTTTAGCATCATTTTGTCATTTTCAGTGTACAAGGCTTTTGCCTCTTTTTGTTAAGTTCGTTCCCAAGTGCTTTATTATTTTTATGCTGTTTTCAAGGGGATTCATTTCTTAACTTTCTCTTCAGATGGTTCATTTGCCTTGATTTTATAGAATGTTCTCCCGAGTGCCAGAAAACAAAGACATCCACAGTGTCTTTGTCAATGAGAAAACTGACTCATCTTTATCTCTGTGCTCTTCAAAGTGCCCTCGTATTCGAAAGGCTTTCTACTGTCCCAAGTTCCTTACTTTGGAACTCCTCTGTGAAATCTGATTAGTGCTGATACCTGTGTGGGGAGGGCAGGGCTAGAGAGCTACGACCTGCTAACTCCATCTTCGCTTCCTTCTTCCTCATTGTGGAAATTTCGTTCCGGGGATTTATGGAACTAGTCTTCTTCCAAACTGTCATTTTAAAACAAACAAACACCAGTCAAAGGTGTCGCAGTTTGCTACAGCCATTATGCGGTGTCCCCTGTGGTCTCCAGGCCGCTCAAAGTGGACCAGTGCATTTCCCTGCTATGCTGAAGGATTATACCTGAAGTTTCTTTCTTCTGACTTGTCATGGGCCCTGACCCTTGGGACGGGGCCCCAAGCTGTCTAAGCTGAGAATTTGGTGCTGCCAGCCTCAGTGTTACTCAGCAGGGTGGGAGATTGCCTCTCCACAAGGCAGGCCGGCCAGGAAACGTTGCCTTGTCAGGAACAAGAGCTGGGGGAGACCGAGGAAGCTGGAGGAATGTCTGCGAACCCGTCAGCTGTCGGGCAAGAACGGTCGGAGCTCCCAGCTCCAGCCCTTGGTGTTGTGGGGGATGAGAGGGCTCCTGGGGGATGCGGGAGGCTTGTCAGTGCTCCAACCAGAAACTCTGCACAGAAGGTCGTAGAAGGGCCCTCACTGCAGGCATGGCCCTGGGCGTTTCTAGAAAAGTCAGTCTCAGACCCAGAACAGTTTGGACCCTTTTACCTGCACAACCAAAGTGCTGGCCGAGAATAATTCAGGGAGGTACAACTGCACCAAACCCTCTTATTTCGTCTCTAATTAAAAGCACACATACGAGGTCGGACAATGAATTTCACGAACTCATCCTAGAAAAAGTGCTACGTACCTCATTGCTGAATGTCACTACGGTCACCTTCGAAGTCCTCCCCTTGGGAAGCCATGCCCCGACACCAGCGCCTCGCCCACCCCTCAAAGCAATTCTGGAACTCTTTTTCTGGAATGGCCAGCAGGGCTGTCATCATACCAAAACTTGACAATTAAGTTCACAGACTTGTCACCGTGCCGTCACATTGCCAGCACTGAATGTCACAGCCTTGCCAAGGCAAGCAAATCATTAGCACGACAGCTCTGGGGGAGCACTTTTTCTAGGATGAGTTCCAGACATTCATTGTCCAACCTTGTACACATGCCATGATGACAACGATCAAATAACAAAGGCTCTTATTTCTTCTGGGCACAAATAACATATAATCCTGATATAAATTTAGAAATACAATGAAGCTAATGCTAATAATAACAATAATAATAAAATAAAGTAGTTGCAGTCCCATCATTCCAAGTCCTACCATTTAGAGATAAACCGTCATGATATTTTGGTATAGTGTCTGCCTGGCCTTCCTTTTCTTCTTATGTTTTGCACAGATGTAGGATAATAAAATTTTTTTTTATAACCAGCTTTCTCTTCTCACATAATACGATCCAGTAAACATTTACCCAAGTCATTAAATATTCTTGTAGAATCATCTTATTAGCCACATAGTATTTCATTACCCAATGAAATGAGTTTTATTTCGCTCTCAAATGATTTACACTCTCTAAGCTTGTTTTCTTAACCATGTAAGAAGCTTACTTAGCACAGGTATTTTGGAGCGGTATTAAAACCAGCAGCAGAGCACCTGTCACAGTACCAGCTCAGGATGTGTCACTTCTTGGTGTCACTTCCACTCCTCGTAGAACTTCTTCAACCCTTCTCTAATGTTCTGATTTCAAGTTAACTCTTTTTGATTTTACAGCTATTTTATTCGTACAAATCGATCATTGTTTTCTTCAACTGAACCACTAAACGTAAACTTGTAAGATCAAGATGTATTGGATCAAAAGTTGTCATTGAAAATTCCTGATTATTGTTATTGTTCAGTGAGCAGGGTCCGGGCACGTCCATGACTAAGGCACCGAGTGAGGTGCCTGAGGTACACGTGCACACAGGGAACGTGGCTGGTATGTGCCCACATGCAAAGCAATGAACAGCGGACATCAATGGATGTGAAAAGATATTGGCTGTCCCTTCACTTAAGAAACAAAAAAGGGCAAGGTAGTAACCAAATAGACTTCTGTGCTATTATAAGGGAAGACGTGGCTATTTAGGTTGAGCTGCCGAGACAAGTTGAGAGCAAAGGAAGGACACGTGCACTTGACCTGTGCACGTGAGCGTGAGCATGAAGCGCTCACTGTCCAACACAAGCCGTGTGTCACTTCAGGTTTCACTGCTCTGTCTCTACACAGACATCGATGCGGTGAGAGACGAGGGGCAAACACAGATTCCTTGAGCGGTGTAGGGTTCCCCAAGGTAGAGATGACCCGTGATCGGCGTTGTAAGAAAATAGACATGAAAATAAATGAGATGTAAGCCCTGTCCTTAAAGCTGAGCATTTAGCCAACTGATAAGAACAGGGCAAGAAAAATGGAGGAACTCTCACCGAAGTGCTACATCCGGGAGGGTCCGGGAGGGTTTAACCGGGGTTGGGTCTCAGAGGATGGGTAGGCTGTGACCTTGTGTAGAGGGGGCCGTGTACGCTGGGCGGGAGAATTTAATAAGAACAGGAAAAGAAGCGTGAGTCATGGGTGGCACGTACGAAACACAGTAAGTGTTGGTCTCTGGCCAAAGACACAGACAAGAGATAGTGCCATGACTCCTTACTGAGCTCCACAAACGTGGCGACAGCCCAGATCCTGCTCATTTCTCAGGTCGAGACCATGGAAACCCGCTGAAGACCGTAGGAGGCAAAACTGCCCCTTTGGCGCTGTGGCCCTGGAAGATGAATTGGCCACCTGTGTGCGCAAGACGGGGGCGTAATGGAGGAGGAACGGAAATCGGAGACCCTCTCCGTGGTGAAGGCGATGGCGGTGGTCCAGGCGACAGCCGATGCAGACCTGGTTCGTAAAGCGACAGCAGAGCACAGAGGATGGACGCAGCAGGGCTGCAGAGGTCAGAGCCTGGGGGCTAATGAGCTGATTGCCTGGGAAAGGTAAGGAGGAAATGACGCTAAGGGTCCCGGCCTGGACGACTGTGGAGACAGTGTGCCATGACCGGGGACGGGGGACTGCAGGGCCTCGGGAGGCCTGGGGATGGATTTGGTTTGGAACAGCCTGGGTATGTAGGACAGCCAGCAGGAGCCGATGGGAAAGGGGCGGCTAGCATCCAAGAGACAGAAACGTGAAAGCTGAGACGGACTAGGAGTTAATAACAGGCCGGTGGCTGGACACGTCTCACAGAACTGGCCCTTCCGTAGAGCTGTGTCACGGAGGTACAGCAGGACAACGGAACTCCCACGTTCGCTCGTGCGACGGTTATTAACAATTGATTATCATGTCGTCCTTTGGCTCCAAGGCGTGCATAGTGAAGATTAATTAAGCAAGAATAGCTGTTCAAGACACTCGTTTTACTTTGAGGGGGAAACGTGCTTTTCAGAGCGGTGGGGTGTGTGTGTGTGCGCGTGCGTGTGTGAGAGAGAGAGTGTGTGTGTGTGTGTGTGTGTGTGTGTGTGTGTGTGTGTGTGTGTGTGTGTGTGTGTGTGTGTGTGTGTGTGTGTGTGTGTGTGTGTGTGTGTGTGTGTGTGTGTGTGTGTGTGTGTGTGTGTGTGTGTGTGTGTGTGTGTGTGTGTGTGTGTGTGTGTGTGTG